>VZTF01006404.1:114284-473758 GCA_013397755.1 Cnemophilus loriae | reverse complement strand
GAGGGGGCTGGGGGTTTGTTTGGTTTGTTTTGTTGTTGGGATTTGGGGGGGTTTTGTTTGCTTGTTTGGGGGGGTTGTGGGGTGTTTTTTTAGTTTTTGAGTGCTGCATGGTTTTGGTTAGGATAATAGAGTAAAACTAGAATGCGTAAGAACATACCATGGTCTTAGAACACCTTTGATTATTAAGCTCATCTATTTCCTTAAATCTGTGCTTAATGTCAATATTTTTAAGTTTATATAAATTTATTTTCTATTTTAAACTGACCATTCACCTTTTGGTTTTATTTTTCCCCTTGCCTTAAGTTTTGTTTTTCAGACATTAAGGCTTAGCTCAGTCTGATCTGATTTGTGTTTCCTCTACATCAGAGCTCTAGAAGTAGAAAAAAGTTTCTCCGTGCCTTTCTGTACAAGTGACTGGAAAGAAATGGCTACAGAGGAGTGACACAGTTGGTATTTAAGCAGTGGATAATGCTGTAAGTTCCAACAGGGGTGTTTTAGTGGTAGTGAGTAGCAATAAAGGCTGAGGCAGCTGCATGGCCCTTCTGTGAGGGTGAACCATCAAACCTGCTGTGTTCAACAGGGAGGCCAAAAAGGTGTGTGCACCCCACCTTTCATGGCAGGTGTCTCGCTCTGGTTTCCTCTCAATTGCTTGGTCTGACCGACAGCTCTAGTTTACCAATAAAACTTGGCCAGCATCCCCCGGGACAGAAAATATCTTCTCTCATCCCTCTGCAAGCCTCAGTTCATGAGCGGCTGCGTGAGGCTTTATCTTTGGGCTCTATGGGTTCAGACCATTGAGGTGAGAGAGCACATGGCAGGATCCAGTTTCAGTGGAGCTGTGAGGCTTCACCCATTCCCTGCTTTGCAAAGTCCTGTCCTTTCCAAGAGCTGGACTGAAATAGCCAGATGTCATCCAATGGAGGGCACCAAACCTCTTGTCACACTTGGCTTCCCAGAGGCTGGAGATACTGGAACCAATTCAGTAACTTCAGTGTATGAAGTAATCTGTTGCACCTTCTTAGTTCTCAAGATAATTTGAAATTTTCTTTCAAAAACAGATATCAAAGGTACAAAACTGCAGAGGTTCAAAACAAAACTGTTAAGGTTTGCTTATGGGCAAACAAAATAGTCTTATTGCTTAAGGTTGATGGTTAACAGCAGTTAAAAATTTTCTCATATGCCAGTCCCTGTTATCCCAATAATTGAGTCTTAGACCTCCAAAAGGTGCTGTTTGGGGATAACTATTCTATTTAAGTTTATTGACAGTTTGTTTGCAGAGAAATAGATTCTTCATCTCAGAATATTAGGTTTGCATTTGTGCACTATTTTCAGTGATGCTATCTTCCTCTTACAGAGAAGGACAGCCCTACACCACACTCTCACTCCATTTGGGAAATATAGTGATGTGTGATATGTGTTTTTCCACATTTCTTGTTCTCTGCAGGGTAGGCTTGTTGCTGGATGTTTCATGTGTAGCTCTGGTGATGAATCTGGAGTTTTTCATGGCCTTGGATGAGGTATATTGGTGGTGAAATTATTCCCAGTGAAATAAAATAATAAAATTGTGTAAGACACAGTATGTACAAATGAATTTTGGAGAAAGACATTTCAGGAAATGTTAGCTGAGCACCTGGCGTTCTAACTCATCTGGTTCCTGTCCCTGCTCCACTTGGCATCTGGAGCTTCTTTTGAGTAATGCTAGGTAATTATGCCGTTTCCTTCTTCCTTACAAGGAACGACTTAGTTCTGTGCACTCTCTCTTCCTATCAGCAGGAAGTGAAGATTAGGAATCCTGTCTCTTACAAGACTGCAGAGTAGCAGCCCAGAAGATAAGCTGCTTGTCATTTTAGTGACTCACAGGAAAAATATGGTTTGTTTCCTTCTCATACAATCCTCCCTTAAAATAAACCAAAAAAATCCCTCAACCACTGCTTGCAGAAGAGCAAAGACACAGTATATAACTTAGAGTAAAAAGCTTTCCTTTTTCATTCCTGGTAAAGATGAAGAGGTTGAACTGGTAAAATACTAGCTGTGCTGCTTATAGCGGTTCATTTTAGTGTTTCCAGCCAAAATTAGAGGTGGCCTGTTTCCAGTGACACTTGGAAATTTAGTGCTGTGTTGATAGTCTGAAATGGAGATCCTCTGACATTGCAAATGAAATATGTGCCACTGCAGTTCAGTTGTGGTTTAGCTGGTCATGGAGTTGGGATATAATCATATTATTTTAACTCCTGGAGATCATTACTACTTTGGGAAATAAAACCGTCAAGCATCAGAACTGTCAAGATATATATATATTTTGAAGTTTTATTTAAAGTAATACTAGGTTTTATTTATCTTTGAATGTTTAGCCAGGTTTTCATTATTAAAATTAGATGAGAACAAGGGTTTGAGTATTTGAGTAATATTAATATGAAGGTCAAACACAAACCTATAAATTTTCAATTTTCTTAGTAGGAAAACTAGCTGTTTTGAAATAACTGCTTCCTTTATGCTAAACTGTTTATCCTAAAATATGGTCTTAAGCATGTACTCACCTCACATTGAAAAAGCAGAGCCTTGTGGTTTATTTAAAGATTGTTCTTCTACTAGTAGTTACCAAGTTTTGCCCAAAAAAGGCCAAACTTCCCAATGGATTTGCCCAAACCAGGCCTGTGTTCTCATAGAAACCCACAGAATTCAACCCTCAATCAATCAATTATCAACTCTAAAAATTTATTTCCTCATAATTTTGGTAAAATGCTAAGTGCAGGATGAATGCTCCTCATTCTTCTTTTTTTTTGTGACTTCCAGATGTACTGGGTAATGATGTGTATGACCTTAGAGAGGGGAGAAATGTGTGAATGCTGGAAAGGAAGGTTTTTGACTGAATACCTAGAAGTTCTGCATGCAGGGCTGGGTCTGCATTGGAAAGCACCCTCCTCTCATTTTCCTCCACTCTCTCCAGCCTGACAGCGTAGGGAACGACAAACGCTCTCCCCCGACAGGCAGCCTGGTACCAGGTCACCTCCACGGAGTCACAGCCACACAGGCAGAGGGGTTTTGCTGGCATCAGGAGCCATCTGGGGAGGCAACACAACTACGCTGGCCAGAGGAGTCCTTTCCATGTGCTCCTGCTGTGTCCTGGCTGGGGGGGTTCTTCCTATGTAGCCGTGCTGCTCCCGCTGGTGCGGAGACCGCCGAGCGTGGTCAGGACCTACGGAAGTGATTAAAGAGACCATCGTACTGATGTGTGCATTTGGGGGCAGTGCTGCAGGTCATGAAAGTGGTTTGATCATTGTTTCAGTATAGAATAATATCCTTAAATCGTGGATTAAGTTTTCTTTTAATTGTTTTTGGGGACCTTCCCCGATCTGGGTGAATGCCTCTCCACAGTACATGGGTTTTTAAAACTCTCAGCCAAAAGAGACATCATAGTGTGATGAGGAATAAAAATGCTCATTTAATTGCTGAAATGGGATAATTGTACAGATTACTAATGATACATGTTATGTCCTATGTGCTTGACTGTTAAGCGCAAATGGTCCTTTTATTTACTCTCCAGTGGCATATCATGAGGTTATTTGACTTGAATTAAATGTTGTTAAGTTCTGTGAAAATGGCATTCTAATTTTTCTCTATGTCAAGCTTCATTAAGTGTATTTGCACTTGGAAATTGCAAGCAAGATGTTAACACTTCAAATGCTTAAAAACTGAATATTTAAAAAGTAAAATTAAATAGCAGCAGTCTTGGAGTTTTTTTTCCTTCTCTAAGGGACCTTTCCAGCCCTGTTTATTTCCTGTTGATTTGATTCATGAATATTTTGCCTATCAAATAAATGCATTAATGATTGCATTTGGTTGCAGCAATAATCGTGTGTTTCAAATAAAAACTAATTAGCATAGTAAGTGGAAAAGCATCACGGCACATGAAGCGTGCTTGCAGTTCATTACATCTGAAAGATCACAAAGACGTCTTCTTGGCATTTGTTGCTTTTCAGCCAGTTACCAGCAATTATGTGCTGTTTGAATAGAAATTAAGTAGCTAATTTACAGCATTACTCTTTTTATACTGAGACAAGAGTTACTGAGATTGAGGGTGTCTTCGATTACAGTGCACAATAATATTTTCTGAAAGAATTAGGGTTATACCCTCCTACACAGCTCTCTGTCTTGTAGTTGCTGCTGGAGATTTGGTTGGGTTTTCAGAGGAGAAGGTCACAGCAGGAGATGACTTGAAAATGGGTTGATTGGGTGCCATTCTTTCTGCCAGAGGCAACTGCAGACTGTGGATGCCAGCCTGTTCAGGTGTGCCAGAGGTCTGAAAGGGCCCTCGTGGGCTGGGCTGTATCTCCAGTCAGCACCACTTTAAAAGGGACCAGGAAAGCCCACAGCTAAAATGTTTTATACTACTCGGCCTCAGTTAATGCAAGTTATTTTGAGGACAGAGAAATGCAAAGTTTTCTTAATTTCTGGTATGGGAAGACTCTTCTTAAGGCAGTAGATTAACTGTAATAAGGATTTCAAGAGTAGCAAAGTAATATATGTTCTAATAAACAGATAAAGGTATGACTAAGTTGATCAAGTGTTTGGTTTGAGAACTTCAGTTCTTATTTGTGTGTTACTTGTATATAATATATGGTACTGGAAAGTTCTGCACACTCTCATTTTTCACTTTAATTGCCTATTTGAAGACAGCATGACAGATCCAAAGGTTGCTTTCAGCAACTGAGGAGCACTGTGGTCACTTACTATTGTGCAATAATTAACTTAATGCAGAAATTAGAACATTTTAAAGATTCAGGATCCTTGACTGGACTCCACGCATTCTTTCTCTTTTCTATTGTCCATATCTGAAATAACCTTTTCTTGCATATGGTTATATCAGAATTTTTTTTTTTCAATGAAAGATATTTTTCAGGTTTGCAAGTCCTTCTGTTTGTTTACTTGGCTATTTGGTTTTTAAATTAAAAATGGCAAATGTCAAGTCATCTCAACTGTCTTGCTAAAATACTTTTTTATGTGCATTAAATTAATACATGTGAAGCTGCAATCAGAACCCTGTTTGGCTGGACAAGATAAGGGGTGGCCATTATTTTTAAAAGTTCACAGTCTGAATTAAATAGTGGCAGCTTGCAAGGGTGAAACAGGATTGCTCCAAAATAGTGTTATATAAAAAGTTCTATTCTGCTGTAAAATCAAAGCACGGATTTGTGTCTGTGTAGGTTATCTGGAATATCATATATTATTTTATCACCCAGCAAGATACCATTTTCTCATACGACAGAGCTCTGAGTTCTTGTGTCTCTCAGAGGTTGTGTTACAAAATGGAATTTCATTTGTGTTAGCCTGAGTTAGTGAATGGATGCTGTTGTTTGTGGTGTTCTTGGAGCTTTTTGTGCTTTAGTTTTCAACAATTTTCTGCTTTTGAACTTCTCCGACCCACTTTTTTATATGGTCCCTCTTGTCGTGATGTCCTCTGATTGCATCTTAGAGGTTCTGCATTCATTAAGACTCAGTGAAGCTAAAATGCCGGAGTGCTGTCCCTGGGATCATGGTGTCTTTCAAATGAAGAGGCAGTTTTTACAAATTACTGTTTTCCTTGGGAACTCCACAAGGACTGCCTCACTTCCTTGGGAGGTGCACCAGCATGAAGAGGCCAGTGTGTTATAATCCAGGGTGTTAAGTCAGCAGCTGCTGCTTTGCCTTCCAGCTGCCTGTGTGCGCATTCCCATTTTATACTTGTTGGGTTTTTTTTACTGAGGCAGCCTCCATTTAAGTAAACCTTCTGTTTGACATTTCCTTTTGCTAACCACCTGTCCACATGCATAATATGTAATTTGCAGTTATTAAGATTAATGATAACCTTCTTGTGCTTGAAAGCTTTAGGAGAAGTCCACAGTAGTTCAGCTTTTGGGCTGTGACTTCTGATGGTTTACCTTGTCTTTGGACTGCGTTATTCTCCTGCTGTAATGCAGCAGTTGCAATCGCTCAGTTGCTGTGTGGGACGTCCACAGGCCTGGTTTGAGCAGCAGCAGAGTGCCAGCCTGACAGAGCTGTCCCCCAGCAGGCCAAAAATTCTGCAGTTTCGTGACCTTCTTGTGATACTTGTGTGACCTGTGCCTTTAAGGGTTTATTTTTTCATGGCTTCATGCACTTCAGTACAATTTGATGGGGAAAATAAACTGTTTGCAGCTAACTGAGAAATTTTTGCAGCTCTGGGATAGACCAAGCAGGCAGAATTTTGTACTAAAACATATTCTGGAGCCTCTAGCGTTCACTGAAACTGTGAAAGTTGACATAAGTACAGTATTTTCTTGTTTGTACTTGCCTGAATGTAGCTTTATTAGTCATCTATTTAGAGAGCTAAGTCATCTATGAGAGCTTATTGTGAAAATGTGAAAGTTTGGTACCTGATCTGTTTCACACATTTTGATAAGTCCATCTCTGTGGCATTTTAACATCTTGATCTTGGAAAGAACTTAAACTTGTGCTTAAACAGTAAAAGTGTTCTTGAATTCTAGATTTAAAACTCTTGCAGAATCATATTTATCCTCCAGTGTTCTGTCTTTGAAGTGAAGAGCATAATCTCCGTTTTGAAGATGAGGAAAATTTTTTTTTTCTATTAAAGATATAATTAAGGAACTGTGTTAATATCTGTAAAATCACATTTGTCTGTGATTTTTTTTCTTTTTGTTTATAAGAAGACTTGAATAACGCTGCATTTAGAATTGATACTGGGAAATTCATAATGGTTTCCTTGTAATGGATGTTTTAGATGGGGAGCAATTTCCAGTAACATTGAATTTATCTATTTCTGGCTTTTTTAGTTACATCCACATAGGAACAATTGCAGACTTTTGAGGAAGCCAACAGAAATATTTGCCTTGGCATCATTAGTGAAGTGAGCTAGTTTCAAGGGAAGTGTAGGTTTTAATTAACTAGCTGAGCTGACTTATATCAGCCAGTTTCAAGGCCAAGTGAAATACAAGACAGGCACTCTGCGAACCTGCTGGTGGGCGAGCAGAATGTGTGTCTGGATGTTCTGGCAAAGTCAGGTTTGAGTCTGTGGGACCTCTGTGTTGGCAGTTTACCCCAGTGTGATCTTGCACAAAAAGGTGAGATTATCATAAACATCTCCAAGTGACTTGGGAGAGAGATCCTATTGTAAGTCTTTGGTCCTTGCAAATATGTGATTTTAAAATCCTTTGCAGGGCCGTTATTTTCATAACATTAAAGGCATTTTGTTACCCTTTTAGAAATTAAACCAAAATGGAAATAAGACCCTTGGGTTTGCAAGGGGAGTTTGGCATTTTTGCTTTTGTTGTAACTATTTGGTATAAGATTGGTAAACTGAACAGAAGATATGTTTTTCAAACCTAAGTCTTTTTAAGATATTGACATCTCTAAACCCTTCCCTCCAAAAAGTAATATCTGCAACTTTAGTGAAATGTACTTCCCACCTCACCAGAGGCTCAGTGGAGCTCACTGACAGACCTCGTTTGTTAGGCTGACATCTATTCCCTAATAATCGCCAACACACAATTAGCATAGCACCTCCTATGACAAAGATGGACAAAAGGATGATTACCAGCCATAAAGAAGCTACTCAGATTGTTGGTCTGTGAAATCTGTTGGAGGATTCCAGCTACCAAAATATTTTGACAATCCACTCAGTGCATTTGTAAGTGAGCAGGGCTTCATATGTCCTTTAGGCACCTGGACTTCTGTCAATCTTGACCTCAATCTCTGCTTTTGTTAAATGGTGGCAGAGCGGGGTAAAAACAGGACTGGCCAGTTCATATTCAAGATGTTGAAGAGCAGTATAATTTTTACCTCCTTTAGGTAATTATTTTTCATCTGAGACTATCTTTACTGGTTTGTTAGTGGTAGTGACCTTTCCTGGTCCCCATAAGAACAAAGCTTGTGGTTGTAAAATAATGCCACTGGAATTTGTTAGCATTTTGTAAGGTGAAAAGTGATCTTTCACAGTGATTTAAAACCAAGGCTCTTGTGAAAATGAAGTTGCTTCTGATAACTTTCTTGTATCTTGTAGGGTAAAACCTTATTGCTCCATTTAGTAATCGTAGCATGCTTCAGTAGTCAGCGATTTATTTTGTTAGAACATAGGCCACAGAAGCTGCCTGGCTTTGTGTGAACAGTTCAAAGATGATGCAATGCAGTTTATGGTCTCTCAGCCTTAATTATACACTCATATTACTTGCCTAGTTGTCCAGTATGAAACAGGCTGTGGATGTGAGAAATTGAAGGGGTCTAATCCTGTAGATGACTGAGTAGCTCTGTCTCTCTTATGGATGTTAGCATCCACACATCAGTCTTTTAATAGTGAGGTGGTGGGATGCAGAACAAAATTCTGGGGTAGTTCGTATAAGATCAAGATTTTATTGTAAGAGCATTTCATTAAAGAAAAAGAGGAAAAAAAAAGGAGGGTTTCCAAAATCTAGCACCATAGTAAATGAGTAGGATATAGCTAAAAAAATGCTCACAGCATTACAGAAAGTAATTCTTCCCACTGTGGAATGAAATCAGTGGCACATAATGTTTATAAGAGGAGACAAGTAATGAAGGCAGCTAATGTACAGCAGGTAGCAATTTGTTCTACCAGATTTAAAGTGTTACTGCAAAACCAATGAAGTAGTGAGTCTTGGATAGTCCTTGTTAATTAAAGAAGTGAGGATAACTAGTTAAAGTAGTGTTAATCAACCAGTCCCCGCAAGTTCTGGAGTAGTTTTTGTGTATGTGCTGGATATTTTTCTTACAAGAAAGTGGACTTAGATCAGCCCTAGGTTATATTGCTTAAATATTTTCAAGAAAAAATTTGTCATCTGTGAGTGTTTAATCCATTATAGGTGTCTGTTTGGAAACTATTTAGGCTACTTTTGGCTGACTTTGACCAGTCTATGCTAGTTTGAAGAAACATTGACTAAACATGTAACGTTATACAGGGCAATTTTTGTGAGATTGACAACGGATTTTTGTCTCCCCTGCTCCTTGTTCCCAAATCAGATTAAGTGAGAGTGTTGGCTGATGCATAACATCCTCGTCAGTGAGGCAGCATGTGTTCAAAGACACGCTTTGGGCAGCATGTGTGGTGTTAGAAAACCTTGCTAGTGTCTGTATGAATGTGCGTGGGCATGAGAAAAGCAGAGTGCAGGAAGTCCAGGCTTGAAGGTTCAGCATCAGGGAATACTGCTATTTAATTTCATTGTAGCTGTACTTGCTATTCCTTGAAAAAAGAAAAAAAAAAAAAGCTAATTACTGTCTTCTTTTTGTATCAAGCCTGAGAGGGTTGTGATCTTTTCATAGTTGTTAACAATGTGTGTTCACTCTGCTCGAAAGAGTGCTAACTAATATAGGAATGTAAGCAGAGACTGCCTAAATTGGAAGTAAAATACAATAAAGAGGGTGGCGGGGGCAGGCAGGGGCAGAAGGGAAGAGGGCAGTCCAGGGAATGAATTGCATCTATGTGCAGTCTTGTGGTACAAGAGTGAACTAGTGGTTACAGACATCTCTATGTAAGTTTTAACTTGTTCTTGTGTTGGGACATTTTGAGAGGGGAGCATAACAGTGAGAGCAGGAGAGAGCCATGGAGGGCAGGATGTATAGGAAGAATTGGAGTTAGGAAAGGGCAGGAGAGAGGAAAGGCACTATCTGAGGCTAGGCAGAGGAAGAGGGAATGGAAGTAGAAAGGAATGGACTGGTGGCATTTTTAGACAGTGAGAAAAAAGCTGGCAGTGGTGGGCCAAGTGTGCATATGCCTGGATAGCACAGCCATGCAGGTTTTAGGTGGATGCAGAGGGGCTGCCAGTGTGGCCTTCATGCCCCCTAGTTGGGGAAGGACTGTGCCGGGGCCCCATGGCTGCTGCCACCTGTGGCACAGCTGGTCTGGTTTCTCCTCTTTTCTCCTCTTCTCTGAGGGCCTTGCCGTGGCCCCAGAGCAAGTTTCTGTGGGGGTTTTTTATATTATAGCTGAGGAAGAGAAATAATACCTAGCAGTGTTATGTGTAGTTCTTGCTGCAGTGCAGAAGTGAATGCAGCATTCTCATGACTGACAACCCAGCAGCTGGATACAAGAGGAATAAAAATGTGTCAAGCATTTTGAATGCTAAATTCATATAAGATTTTTTTTTTTACCATGGCTTGGATTATTTTGTGGAATTGGTATATACAGCATAACTGACTTGAAAAACATGTGAAGTCTGATCTGTGGAGGGAGAATGGATAGATAGATTGAATAGAATCTGAATTGTGTTCCTCATGTGTCAGGCAGTACCTACTGAGAGACAGGAGTCTGCTTTCTCCAGGTGCCAGCAGGCAAATTGCTCTGTGCTTTGATAACACACTCCTACGAAAGTTATGGGGCTTGTGGTTTTTGTCTTTGTATTTTCATCTTCAGCTGGTGTTATGGTGAGCCGCTGGTGAGCTGCAGGAAGGGTGGTGGACTCTCCATTAGAGCCTTTCCTTGTCCTCTCCCACAGATAATGTGCAGCACTCTGATGTAAACCAGCCTCAATTTTGTCTCCTTCAGTCACAGAAATGGTTGTTTATAGGTGGAGGTTAATCCCATTTAAGAACTGGATTAGCAAAGACATAGTCATTTAACCACAGATGCCTGAACTGGGTTGAGGCAGTTCTCAGATAGTCCTGGCTGGGATTAATGCCCTGCAGACATTCTGGATTGAGACAGTTTCATGGCAGGTCATGCACCACCAAGGTGTAAATCTAAGAGAGCTCACCATGACAGTAGTTGTGTGCTTGGCCTGCTAAACGATGGTGGGTTTTATAGAAACAAAGTAAAAGATCTTTGTGTGTTGTGTGAACCTAACTTGCTCAGAGAAGTGAATTGGACAGCATGGGAGAGAGCTGATGCTTTGCTGTCTTTGTTCAGCTTCATATGGAATGTGATATGCTGGCGATTACTGCAGAACTTCCCCAGGCACCAGCAAGATCTGTTCCTCTTAAGAATAACAGGCTTGAGTTTGCTGATTGGTTAGGCACTTGTACTTTTATCTGTCTTCTCTGAACTATCTTAGAGTTATTTATCTCTTTAGGGATATATTGATAAAGGCACGGTAGCAAATCCTGCAGCCTAAGTTGAGCAGGAGCAAGTGTAAGGAGAAAGATTAGGATCAGTGTGAGCTTTGAGAGGCAGACAGGGGATTCCCTTCGCCCTGAATAAAGACATTATCTGCTTCAGCAGTGGCGTGACTAACTGCACCAACCCTCAAGCACTGCCTCCATTCAGTTCAGTTAAAAATCTTCCTTAAGGTGCAGCAGCAGAGATGGATTTCAAAATAATTGTATCATGTTCTAAACCCCACAAAAACCACCAAAAGTGACTGATCAAGTCAAACTAATGTGCTTATCAAGATAATGAATTTTTAAACATTAACAATGCTTAAAGCTGTAGGAGGAAGCAAGAACAATCCAAAATATGGGATTTTCTTGGAGTGCCCCATGCCCCTCCCCTCACCAAACACAAAGTAGGTAGTCCTCAGAAATAAAAGATGGATAGCAGCAGCGCTGTGGGAAGACATTTGGTAAAGGCAGGTTTTTATTCTTGATAGTTAAAATGCAGAAGTAACACACAGAATTGCTTTTCGAGTAATGCATAAAATATGTTGTTAATGTGTATGTAGTAATCTGCACAGGCAGGATGCACACTTTCCATTGGGAACTTTTGAAGACTGTTTATGCTCAGCTCCTAAAGGTGCCTATCAACTATGCAGGGCAAAGTTGTATTTGAAACTTCAATATAATCCTGGGTTTTGGTATAAGAAAACTGTCTAAACTATGGATATACTCCCTTGGCTTTGTTTTCAGAAATTTAAACCAAAACCCCTTTGTTAGATAAAAGCACAACTTGACTGCAAAGGACAATGGAAACAGTGATTGAAAACATATTTTTTCATTTGAGTGAGAAAGTTAGCACTGGAGAGAATTTGGATGTGTTTGCTTCGGGGCTTTTGGTGGGCAGTGCTCTGCTTGGCAAGCATTTGGCTTCAAGAGCATTTTTGTATGACTTTTCTGATTCAGAGCTTCAGAAAATAAGCCATAGAGAAGGGAGAGAACAAAACTCAGAGATGCAGAAGAAAAGTCTCAAGGCCCAACAGAAGAGATCTAATCACTCTTGGAACATCTTAAAACGTGTCAACCATGTTTAGAAATAGCTACATTAAAAATGAAGCAAGCTTGATCCATTTAACGCTATAAATCATGGAAAGCAGTGAAAACTAATATTTATGAGGGGGATTGTGAAAGCTTGTGTGACAGTTGGAAATTACATCACTGTTGATGTTTCAAATTCTTGTGTAAAGTAATTCCATACTGTGTTTATGAATGAATGAGCGAGTGATTGAGCTGTGCTAAGTGTACTCTGTGCATAAACTGGGTTGAGCTATTTCGTATCTCTTGTGTCCACTTAGGTTACTTCACAGCATTCAGTCCCCTAATTTCAGTGTAAATAAAGAAAGCTCAATTCTGTGTATGTATTTTTTTATTCCAGATACAGACCCACGTGTATTAGAGAAACAAGAACTTCAGCAGCCAACCTATGTTGCTCTAAGTTACATTAACAGGTAAGTGTGGTTATTTTTCAGGCATAAATGATCTTGATTTGCACAGTATATATTTGAGCAAAATGGCATGCTTATGGATGCACTCTGTTTTGCCTCGTGGGATATGACACTATCAGAACACCTGTTTTGGAAAAACAGCTGAGTTAAAATTTAACTAAATTTTTAATCACTTTTGCATAGGGCACAAGCAGTCCTTCAGTTGCACTGCTCAAATACTTAAGGAATGAGGTTTTAGCTTTTTATGTTGTAGCTAAATCTTGTGCAAAACAAGCTAATTTGTCTTGTTTTATCTTATTGTACTTCACACAAGTGAGTGGAGAAAGATTTCACTTCCGATTGAAAAAAAGTTCTATCTGATAATAGTTCAATATATAAGCGTATTTTTTACAGAACTTCAAAAGTTTTTCAACCACAATATATATCTTTAAAAATCTTGCTTACCTGCTGTGTATAACCTAAAACTTGAAAGCAATTAAGATATTAAACCACTTTTAAAGTACTTTTCTAAGTAACGAAGCCTCAGCTTTTCAGTTATTGACTGGTGGTGGTACTGAAACCTCCGGGGTACTCCAGCGTGGAGGAATGGAAGGGCTGCTGGTGTCTCGGGATGTGTTATGGTAAAGAGCAGCCTGAGAGTTGCTCGTTATTTTCCCACTCACCCAAGCGCTTCGAAGAATTCAATGGAGGTAGCTCACATTACTTTTCCTCTGGGAAGACGGTGACCCATGGAGCATGCTCCTTGGAAGGGAAAGATGCCGAGGTTTTGTGCAGTTGCAGGGCCCCTTTTTCAGTCTGTTTGCCTAGCTGTCTTCTCATCCTAAATGAGCAGTGCACAAGCAGTGTAATTCTTCATTTAAAACCCTTTTTCCTGTTCTAGGTAAATCAACACACTGCTGTTCTGGAATTATTTTGCCTTCTTTTACATCATAGTGGGTCTTTTGATCAGGTATACTGACGTTTAAAGTTCTAGTTGGTTGTAGTTTAAAAACGCATTCCTTAGAAAATACTCTGTATGGGAGAGTATTGCTTTTTATACATGGAATACCAGTTTGCCTTTTTATTTTTGCTGTCTAGAGGATGAGATACAAACTCATAACCCTGTAATCCTGGAAGATTAACCCAAGGTTTAGTTCAGGATAGACTGAGTTGATTCAAACTCTTATGGGTCATGCAAAATTTTTCTTTCTAGTTCTACTTCATTTTAAAAATGGGTAAAAGCAAAACAAAAGCAAAAACCAACAAACTTTTAAAAACACAGAATCCACTGTTTGACTTCCTATGATGTTTGCTGTAGCAAAAAAGTGTCAGTGGGCATGTAGGGGAAGAATACTTCGAGGTATGAAAGTAAGAAGTGATGTTCACTTGGTGAAATGACTACATTTTCTCCACTACATGAGACTATGATGATTAAGAATAGCCAGTATTGACATGATTTCCTACTTGGCAAGTAACTCTTGTTCTTCCTGGAGACAGTCTGACTCTTTAAAGCATATTTTGAAATTAGCCATGACCCTTTTTAACACTTAGTTCTGTTGATCTCATTTAATGTATAAAACTTTTTTTTTCCAATATGTGGGCTTGGTATGCTGTTGTGCATGTTGGTATGTTTCCCTCTTTCCATCATATACTTGGGCGTTTTTTCTTTTTTCTTCTGTGGTTATTTTACTTACTGTGAGAGAGGGGAAAGGTTTTGGGTTTGTTTTTTTTTTTAAATTAGAGAAAAGCTGTTTTAAGACCACATACTTGACCATGAGACTTGATTGTCCAGTTTGGATTCAGACTACTTTAAAAGTAGTTTGTTAGTGATACCTCATCTAGATTTCATTATTTTGGTACCCTTTAAACTGAGTTCTGTGTGAGTGAGACAGTTTTAGTTACCACGTATTTTGTCCAAACTTTCTTACCCTGTCATTTCTGAAAAATAATTCTGGAGAACCGAACTGTGTTGTTTGTATAGTAAAACTGAACCTGAATTGACTTGTGCTTGAACGAGCTGCTATTTAGTTGCTCTTTTAATTGTATTTTAATTTTTTCCAAAGTGCTAGTATCTTTCATTGAACCACCTGCTCTATGCAACTCAAGCTCTTGAGGGAGCAGCAATATCCATTACACTACAAGACATGCCTTTCTATTTCCCACTACATATGCCAGAGCTGAGTTCTGCTTTGTTGTCCCAGGCTATGAACTCAGATTTTGTAGCCTAATACATGTCATAAACATGTTGCATACTGTTAGATATCAAACACCAGATACTGCTGCACTTTTTTTAAACCCATGCTTTTATGGCTTCCAAGTGGAACTGAACTTAGCTCAGTTCCTGCTGTGAGTTACAGACCTTAAAACAATCTTCCTCTGCAAGTTTGTATATTCAGTATGTTCTGTGTGGGCCATACGGTCTCGTGGAGCCTGGGAAAATAGGGACATCTGATTCTCAGGGACTGCCAAAATTGTATCATAAGATGTACACTAAATATATGTTGTGGTAGAAAGATTAAATGGGTGTTGCTTTATGCTCTGCCCATTGCCCTGTTGTATGGTGGCTATTATGAGCTAAAACAAAACATAAATCTCAGTTGTCTGGCTTGATAGCTGGGAGGATAAAGTATCAGTAAAACAGATAGTAGAGAGGGAAGGGTACTGGAGCCTCTGTTTACAACTTGAAACATACTCTTGTTTCCATTTGCTTTCTATCCCTGGTTATTTTCTCAGGCATATTATTATGGCAATACTGTTTGAGCTCTGAAGTTCTGAGACAGCCCTCAGATTGTGGATGTCTAAATCTGTAAGGCTCCATCTCTTTCTCTGCTGGAGATTTACTGCCATTACAGCTTTCAGTAACTACACACAGATGCTGCTTCCATAGTGTGTGATCCTCATGTAGACAGATAACGTTCCTTTTAAAACTGGTGGACAAAATATAAATTATGGGTCATAATGGTTTGTTACCGCTACATCAAACACTTCCATCAGACACTGACTGAATTGCCACAAATCCCTTTCTCAGACAAAGTTTAGTGTAGCCTTAGTGCACTACCCAGTATTGATGGCTATTCCCTGCTTTCTTCTGGTTTGGTTTCTTAGAAGTCAGGATTGGAATCAATAAAAGACACACTACAGCCAAAGCAGATGCAGTTAATCTGTTTCCGTCCTATAAATACAGGAGAGGTTTGTCTGCAAGGAGTTCAATGGTGCTACTACAAGAATGGAGTACTGGCTGTGATCTGTCAGGAGTAATTGCAAATGAGCACTTGGGCCAACATCCTCCAGTACTTTCTAGACATATTTCCTTTGTAGATGGGTCAAGACACCTTTATATTTTGTATTGCATTGAAATGCATTAGCCACAGTGATTAATATTGCTTATACTGCTACTTAGATACAGGTTTTATAGCTTTAAGTTAATAAACATAACTATGAATTTTGCTTGGTGTTTATTGGAATCTGCATAGCATTGTTTGTGCCTCTGAGTGTGTTAAGTCTGGGTCTTTAGAGGTGATGGCTCTTGAAGTTGCTATATTAACCTGGCATTGCAGCATACAGCCAAGGCTTTTAGAGTGGTGCAGTCTAATGGAGAGAGACTTCTCAGTATTCTCATATTCAAAAGTTTGTTTAATGTGGATACTGCTGGTTACCCGTTAATGAGGAAAGCAGCTGTTGTGGGAATGTTTGGGCTTTTTAAAAAACAGCAAAACAAACATACCAATATTACTAGCTCAAGTGAGAAGACAACAGAGGCATACAAATAATTCCTTCCTCTGAAAAGGTAATATTAAAAATTGTTCATAATAAAAAAGCTTTTATTCCCAATTTAGTGAATGAAAAATTCTTTACAATTAAGTTTTAATGGGGGTATTTCAACTTTGAGATTGTAAATACCAGCAATAGGAAAAAAGCATAAGTTATTAGTGTCAATTCCTTTAACCTTGAATGTGAAGGGTGGGAAGTGCCATAGTAACTTGTATTATTGGAAACATATACCATAAAAAGAACAATTAATTCTGTGTTTAATACAGTTTCCATGAAATACATTTTTCTTAGATACAGTCATTGCTTTGCTTAAAAAAGTTCCATCCTGATGGGGAAAAAAGAAAACTAGTATGCAACTACAATTGAAACTAAGCAGTCATAATTATATACTGTTTCTACTGCAAATCGCATAATGGCTATATTAGGGAATTGTTGAGAATAAAGACTGTTGTAATCTTAAAATCTTTTAAAACCTACCAAAATATTTTAATTATGTTAACCCCAGGTTCTTTTTAATAGTGCTTTTCTATTCATAATTGAGGTTACAGAAGAAGAAGGGTTATATAATAAAATATGTTTTAAGGATTGATCCTGCAAGCAGTTACAGCACACTGGTGAGAACGTTTTTGGTGTTGCCTCTGGGCAGTCTGTTGAATGAGGCTGTTTAATGTCTATAAAGTTGATTTTCATGCACAACTGGGAGCATAAATGAAACCTGTGATCAAAACTGGATGGCATTCTTAGATGAAGACTGCAAGATTATCCTTGCACATCTCTGAACCAATCTAACATTTTCACTCCTCCCTCCAGATTTTATTTTTAACTACAGCAACATTTTGCCTCACTGTTACCATTATAAAATCCTATAGACCTCAGGCTTCTCGTCTCCCCTACTTCCCTTTCATTTCAACTGTCCTTGACTTCTCAAGAAAAAATTTCCTTACTCTGCCTCCTTTTTTTAATTCCAGGAGAAGTAAAATCAATCATTTCTGTGAGCATATACATCTGTGAAAGAAATTAATTGGATGTAAAATTCTGGCCGCTGCAAACTGTCCCTATGTCTTGTCCAGCTCACTGATTCTGGTTCTACTGCTATTACCTGTTTTTTCCAGGAGTAAAACAAACAACCAACACCACAGGATTTAATGATCATTTGAAATTTATTTCCAAAAGTGGCAAATTTTTAGGTAGTGATATGTCCAGTATGTACTATGTTACTAATACAATGACAAGAAGAATGTTTTTGGATTTGAGGCAATGCACTTTGACTACACCTGTGGGGTTCAGTTACCTGGAATCAGAATAAAAACTTTTTCAAACAATATTGAAGTGGTAATATAAAAAGCAGTTCTTTAATGAAAGCTTTCGGGTGCACAAAATATAGGAATGTGCACACATGGTAGAGGATTTCTATGATTTTTATAAGGTTAATTAATTAGTATATCTAGCAGGTACATCCAATAAGAGATCCCAGATGATCCAATAAGAGATCCAATAAGATGCTCCAGAAACTCACACTGGGGTCTGCCTCTTGGAGTTGCTCCAGGGGATTCTTTGCCCTATATCTTGTTATGTCTGGTGTAAAACAAAATGTCCGTGTTAGAAATTCTCTTCTTGAGAATAAGACTAAACAGAATTTCAAGAATGTGTTAGAAAGGGTCAGCTATTGTTCTAAAGTGTGAGAAAGGGTGAGAAAGTGCTAAAAACTATACAATTGTATACTAAAAATCTACAAAGCTACACATACATGAAAAAGCTAAAAATCTTTAGGCATCAGTTCCTTAGCAGAGCATCCAAACCATGTGACACTGAAATACACTGCACTTTTCCTGTGGTTCCTCTCTGAGAGATTTTCCTAGGGTAAGCTATGAGCAGTAGTTGCACAAGAAGCCAGTGAAAGACTGTAGCCTCTCAAAGGTCGTACCCCACGACTGGATGTGCCATCAAAGTGCTCTATCGAACATTTCTCAGCAGCAGTGAAAATCTCGTTGCTTCCTTTTTTCTATGAGCATGAGCATGAAGTTGTTTGAGTAATTTGTGGAAGACCAGGATTCACTTTTCTCCCCTTTGATTCCCTAAGAGTGTTTTAATCCTAAGACTGTTGATTAGCTTGGAGTAGGACGTAGCTTCTCTTCCTGGCATTTCTCCTCCTTGCCTTCTGATATCTATGTACCATCACTGTAATGGATGTTGGGGCACAGTTTGGAACGAAAGTCGTGAGGCTGGAGAGAAGTGTGTTTGTTTCTCCTTGCTTGCCTTCATAATAAATACTTTTGCAGAAGGCTTATGCAAAGTGAAACAATTCTGAAACAGTGAGCATCTTTCCCTAAAATAACTATTCCCGGTGTCATTCACCTGATAAGCAGTAGATCAGACTTCAAGTCTTTCTAATTAATTCAGGCCTGATATTTCCACTTTAAAGTTGTCTCATTGATGGTACATAATAGATTAGTTGAGACATGCTACCAATAAATATATAAAACCACTTAAAATTGATTTTTAATCTCAAAATAGTTAGTTTGAAATTTTGAATGAAAAAAAGCAAAATTTTAAAAAAGGTAACTAAAAGCCATCCTAACTTTTGTTGGTATAGCATACACTGTCTTAAATCTCATGTCATGATTCAGAAACAGACGGGTACAGACAAGGGAGACTTTTCCATTTCAGGAATTCTATTGTAGATTAGTTTTTCTGCACGGGAACATATGAGCCCCTGAATCTGTTAAACTATTGCTGTATCACCTGTTCAGACTTCCTACATTTTATAGTGCCTAGTACCACAGTTCTTCCTCTTTGTCTTAAAATTTAACTTTTCCTTCCTGTAACGTGCTACTGTCTCATTTGAACTGAATATCGCAACTTTGTAAAAGTGCAGCGATTCCCTTGGATTGTTGGTTCTCATCACGTTGAAGGTGCACGTCAATGCTTCCAGTAGCTGCTGGATTGAATGCATGTGACAGGATACAGAAAGAAAGGGATCAAAGTAACATGTCAATTGCCAGATAACATTTTTCTGTGTAAGCCTATTTTTAAGTTAACAGTGACCAAGTAGATCATATGGTTTTATTCATGTAGCCATATCTTTATGCTCTGCTATTTGACTTGTTCTGGAGATGGAACAAGACAAACTTCAGAAGATAATTCAAACAAGATGTGCAGAAATGAATGATAGTTAGGGTAAGGGGAATGCCTTTTGGTTTGGAAGGATTTATGCAGATGGCTTTGTTTTCTCTTTCTCTCTTTACCAGTTTCAAGCTAAGCAAAGCTGAAGATTTATATAATGTACAGCTCTTCTATTTAATGTCAGCAGTAAAGATCAAAAAGCAGATTGGCATTTTAAGGAAAAGCCTTAATGCCATGCCTTGAAATAAAAATTACATGGTGAATTTAAACGTAGGACACTGAAAGAATGTGTCTTAGTTGTGGAGTTGATTTTTTGTTTTAATTGAGAGGGAATTAGCTTTCTTATGGTAATTTTTCTGTGGAAGACTCAGGGACAAAAAAATTTCCATCCCCTGAAATCTCAAGTGAAAGAAGCATTGCCAAGTCAGCATAATTTCTTAAGTGATTGTGTGCACACCTCTGTGTGTAATTCAGTTACCAAGCACTAGAGCTGTCAGTATAAGTCCCCAAGATTTTCAGGATTCTTGTCTCTATTGGTATTTCTTCATCTTTTGCCAACATGGCATGCCAAAATTGATGAAAAAACCATCCTGTCTTCCTGGCACTGCTTTTCGTCTTGGCCAGTTCTGTTTCAATTCCCAGCTTTCTGCATAGGTCTCTTGCAAGTTACTGCATTTAGGGAAGGGGAAGGAGAAATAATTTATTGTTTCTTACTTTAAAAAGGGGGGCATTTCATTTCTGTAATGTTTAAATTTGATGCTAAGCAATAGTGATGTTCTCAGAACGACTGTGTGTTGGCTGTACAGAAAAACTGTATTCCGATATTTTGCTGTCAGCTATGTGGGCTAATAAGGCTTTCAGTACCTATTTCTCTGTGTCATACCACAGTAAGGTCTTAATTCTTACTAGACTCTGGTAATAACATATGTTCATTCTTTATATTGCAGTTACTTAACATATTTGAAGAGCAATTTGGAAAACACATTAATGTGCCAGTTTCAGATCTTCTGCAGGAATAAGAACTTGTAGAAACTATTATGGTTTGATTTACGAGTGAAGGATGAGCAAAACTTTTACAATTGTGATTAGTTTTCTTTTCAAGTACAATCTGAGTTAAAATGGCTGAAAGGAGTGGCTGTTCTTCCTGTCTTTACCATTCAGAAAAATGGCTGACATATACAGCTAGTTACCTCCTATCCTGATAAGTTTATTTTCTTTAAATCACCATCAACAACAGCAACGAAACATTACATGCACAAGAGAAAATTACAGACTGAGTGGATAACTTCTTAGGAAAGGTTCACGCTGTCCAGTGTTTTGCTAAAAGCTTGTCATGACAATCTTAGCTACATGTGATGACTTGCAGATTGGCAAACTTGCCATCCCTGGAATCCCGAGGCAGCCCAGATCAGCTGCTGGTAATTTTCATTGACTGTGGCCTGATTTTTTATGAACCTAAAGTTTACTTATCACTGACCTTGTGTACAAAAGTAGTTGTGCTTCTTTGTCTAATTTTACTGATTTTTAAAAAGTAAAAATATTTCATTGTAAAGCTGCCTACTTAGATTTGTTGCAAAAAAGCATCAATAGGATTAATCTACAGAAAGACTTAAAATTAGATTTTCAAATAAATTTGGTAGCTCAAAGTGCAAATTATTGCATTACCTTTTTTTTCCTATATTAGCTTTTAGTTATGCGAGCACATTGTGTATTCTCAGATTCATTCCAGTAGTGAATATCCCACTAATTTAATAAAATGCAACGAACTACATCCGTAATTCCTGAGGTGTCTATAGACACTTGATGTTTCCCTCCCTTCTTTGTTCTCATTTTTGCGTATAACACTTTCAGGTAGGGGCTCTTGCACGTCATTTGCAAAGTCTTGCTAGTATTCAGTGAGAGATGGGGCCTAAAGGCCACGTAGCAAATGGAGTTGCAGCACAAAGTTTGTATGTTGTTGTAGACATTCAGAAGTAGGGCCGCAATTTGGAGGTTGCATTCCAAGGCTGTCCAAGTCATGCTTTAGGACAGCCTGTAGCCTAGACTAGAGATTAAGTGCAGATGAGAGAATATTCTTAGCGCTGGAGAACTTGGCTCATGAGGAAAGAACATTGATGTCATCTTCCGCTACATAAAACCTACTCCAAAGTGTTAGTCTCAGCCTTAATTTTCATTAAATACGTTTGCAGTTGGGTTGACCTCTCAATTTGATTCTGAGCCAGAGAGAAAATTTTATGTTCTGCAAAGATGCATTCCTCATCCCACCGCTTCCTTCGCAATACTCCAGTGTCCTGAGAAATGGAGACCAGGTGGAGAGCTTGACAGAGTTGGTTTCTTCTCTTAGTGAGGCCAAGGGTGCATTTAGCAGGCCAGCGAGGGAATTTTGGAGTCCACCAGCAAAATGCTTTTGGAAGATGGCTCTCCTAGATCTGTGACTGGAATAGCACAGGTTTTAGCAGTCTTTAAGCACCTTCAGTACAGAGCTGAAAGGAACCTGTGCCGTGCACTGGAATCCTGACTAGGCTTCATGCTAGAACAAAATGAAGGTCAAAACTGAAGCCATCTGAAAGCAACTGGTGGATATGAAACACAAGCGTGAAAGAGAGCAGTGAGAATATATGTTATGATAAGGAATTAGTGAAGCTTGGCTGCCTTGATTGTGAGCAGATATTATATAGTAAAGGAACTTTTAATATGATCAAAACAGAGGAAAGAAGAAAAGGTTCCTTTGGCTTTTGGTTTTCCGTTGGAGTTGCTCTCATAAACTTGTAAAGTGCTGAGAGGATGAAGCCCTGGCGCATCATCTGTGGGTTTTTTTTTTTAAATTTTGCCAAGATAGTATGGTATCATGTAATGAGAAAATAATTTTTGACAGTGTAGAGACATAGGCAAAACCATAGGGCTTACTGGATTTTTGTTATGAATGTAAAAACAGAGAAGAGATTGCTCTGATCTTGCCCTTGGCTTTTTCTGAGACGTCTTGTCCACAACTCAAACAGTGAAGACAATTTACAAGGCTGTAAAAGTGAGAACTTGCGTGACAAAGTAGAACCCTGAAACTGATGCAAATACATGGATTTTTTTCTGATGTGCAGCTGTTGAATGTGTTTGGGACTAGAGGTGGACAGTTGCATATCTCTAACCTCTGAAAGTCTGAAGTCTAATTCAAAGCACATTAACAATAGTTGTGTATGTTACATATTACACATTGCTTAAGTAACTTATGTTAGATTACGGTGACCTGAAACACTCAAAAGGCTTGCTTGGCTTGGCGAACAAACGCTTTTAAAGGGAGGCTTTATTTAATTAATTTGGCTCTGTTATAGTACAATTAGTCAGGCTGATTTAGTACTTTCTGAGTCTTGGTTTCCCTGAAGCAATACACTTTTGCAGACACTAGATTTCTTGTTCCAATTTTTCAGAGAACTGAGAAAGGTTTTCTTTCATGGTTAGTGCTGGGGTTTTGTTTGTGGAGTTTTGTTTTTTTTTTTTAATCAGGCACAAGTTTTTCCCCAAGTGGTATATGAGGATACAGGCAGAGATGGAAATAATTACAGCAGTAATTCCATCCACAGGTGTAGATGGGCCGCAGGGGTAGACACTGCTGATCTGTCCTTGATTTATAGAGGAATTGCTGTGGGTTTGCCTTGCATGACTGTTTAATATCGTGTAATTTCTAATTAGAGTAGCTTTTGTAATGTATGAGAAAGACACCGTAACAGAGAGGGACGTAGTTCTGGATTGTGGATTTTGGATGGAGGTGCAGAGCTGACTTGTTCCAAAGTTGCATGTAAGTAACATTTCATATCGGCCACCATCAGTGCCGGGGATTGAGCATGTGCCTTGAATGAACCTTTGACAAGAACTTTTGAGCTGGAAATAGGTTGGATTTATTACTTGCTTTTATTGTGAAGTTAGCAGGACTATTCCTCTTAACATCCAGTTCACCTATAGCTCCTGCGGTGGTGGTAACAATTTGTGGTAGTAAGTTCCTCTGCTGCTACACACAATGTAAGGTAAATTCAGCAAAACTCGAGTATTTGCTGAAAGCAGTTTCCTTCCTCGCAGCAGCTTCCAATGTGAAACGTGCTTAATAAAGTGTTAAAAAACCCAGCCCAAAACATCCCTGTTCAAGATGAGTCGAGGCATTTATGTGTGACTTCCTTCTCTACTATTTCTTATTTGATTTGCTCACCTGCCATTTCTAAAAGGTCAGTATTTATGAAAAGTTGTGAAGCACTTTAAACCAGCTTAGTCAGGCAGTGCTGTTTGCAAGAGGTAGCTGAACAGTTCCTGTCCTCTATGTAGAGAATTACCAGAGCTGATGCTGAATTTTTAACCACAGACCTTGGGTATAAAAGCCTGGTTTGAATATTTTCAGCACAAAAACTTTGAGCTTACACTTTCAATGTGATCTTTGAGATCCGACCAACTACAGAAATACTACCTGTTACCAATGTTGAGATTGTAGAAATGCCCTGAATTTGCACCCAGCACTGTGTAGCAGCTCTTTAATAGAAAGAAACCCAAGAGTGTTACCATTTAAATAACGAGAAAATACCTCTTGCTAAATGTAATTCTCATAATCTACTAAATATACTGAAAAATAACATTTTGCGGGGGCTTTCAAGAACACGCAGGGGAGTACTTAGATTTCCTGTTCCCATTAATTTTCCCATGTAAAGTATATTCCCTTATTTTTTAGATAATTTTTCTACGGATTTCTCCTGCTCAGTACTTAGTCATAATGCTCTTAGAGGTTGCCCTTTGTTGTTGCTGTTGTTTTTTGCCATTTAATGCAGAAAGCTGGAAAAAGGTTTGTAGAAACCTGTAGTGCAGTTATATAAAATTAATGTACTCTTCTTCATGCTAGTAAAAGAAACATACAATCAATAGGTAAAGAACTGCTAATATTTCTTTCATGCTCCATGTAGTGCAACCTCATTTATTCTTATTGGGACCTAAGTTTCTGCGTATAATTGTTCATTTGCATCGTATGTTTTAGTGTTGCTGGTAGTTTTGATTTCACCCATCTGGCTCAGTTAGAGCAGTGTAACTCAGCCCAGCTAGGCTGGGGATTGTAGACAGCACCACTGCTCTACTGGAAACCAACCTGCATCCCTTTCAGTTAGTAGGGATTTTGCGTTAGACTTAGGTTCAGTCCAGTAAGAGCCCTTGACTACTACATTCACTCAAAATCTGTTGTATGATGACCTGTCACCATTTCTAATTGAATACTTTTACAAATCACATGTGTATAAATGAGGAGTGACTTAGTTGCTTGGGAGAGATCAGACTTGACTCTCTTCCTACCTGATTTAATATTATGAATTTTTTTTTTCTTCAACAGTATTTTTGTGCGGGGACTAAATAATTCCCAATCCTGAATGTAACGTGGATTTTGCTTTAATTACAGACTAAGAAATTTTAAAAATTCTGCTTACATGAAATGCAGTATAAAATTACCATCTACATGCCCTCCTAAAGGTATAGTAAGTCTAGGCTTTTTTTTTTCATTTTAATGATTGAGAAGTGAGGAAACATTGCCAGTAGTACAAGCTTTATAGGAAAAGATGTTGTACATTCAATGAGCTAGGCAATTAAATGCATTTTGGCTTTGTATTCATGTGATCCATAAAATATGTTCAGTTTCCTCGTTAGTATTATTTCTTTCGCATTGCTGCCTCAGTGATGGTAAATGCAGACAGAAAATACTGCTTCAGTAAAGTTTGGACTTCATTATTTCACATCCTGAATGTCTAAAAAGCATGCTGGAGGTTTTGTGCACAGGTTGCGATGAAAAGGCTTAGTTTCTTAGTGTATTATTGTGATGGAGAAATAGAAGAACTATGGCACAGAGGTATTCCATCCACATTTCTTGAAAATAGTTTCTTGGCAGAAATTGTAGTAAAGTAGAAATCCACTACCATGAACAATTTTTGATTTGCAAGAGCAGTAATTGTATACATGCTGCTTGTCCGTGCATGTTCTTACATATGGTATAAAACTAAAACATTGCTATCTGATGAGTTCTTAATTTTTGCTGATGTCCTTATTTTGTTTGAGGCATGGTTTATTGGGGCAGCATGTAAGGCACAGTGAAACTTTCACGATGAAACCTGAAACTGGATGAAAAAAACCTGAAGGCTGGATCAAGTTCACAGGAACGTTTGCTGAGGTTTCTAAGTCTGGGTTGAATTTGCAGCCAATCTGTGCTCACTTACTGCATTGAAAGAACCACAAGAAGTGTATTGGTTTCATATGGTTTCAGCCTTCAGTCACTTCACACTACTGGGGACTTCAGTAAAAGCTGGTTGTTGCTTGCTCTAACTTCAGTGAAAGGGAACTGAGGCCCATGTCAAATGATGTAAAAAGTCAAGTATAGTAAATGGTTTGACAGTACCATCAAGTAGGAATGAGACAGAAAGCAAGAGACTTTGTGCTTCCAAAAGGCAGATGTAGGCAAGATTTCCCATCACACTTGAGAAACTCCCACTTGGTCATTATTGAGCTTCAGTACAAGTGACAGGATTGGACTGTGCATGCATGGTGGGTTTTTTGTTGCCAGGGAAGAGAGGATAAGGAAGGGCCAATGAGCAAAAGTGAGGGTGGCTTCACCTTGTGGATACAAACATGGGAGTTTCGTGGAGGATTTCTTTTAGTCAGGGAAACATAAGGGGAAATTTTTAATTGTGGGATAGAAGTATTTGAGGAGAATAAAAACCTGGGTCAGCTTAGGTATAGGATGACTGAAATATACCAAGAAAGGAGAATTCAAGGGACACAATACACAAACTGAGTTCAGGAAGAGTTCTTCAGTGTGATAGGTGGGGGCCAGTATCTCATTTTAACAGTTAGGGAAGGGTTATTGAAGGGTTATCTCTGGATCCTGATGAGAAGATATAGAAGGAAAGCTTTCTACTTTGAATTGTCTGGTAAATAAAGTCATCTGGCTGCTGAGGGTCACTTAAAAGCTTTGTTTGCTAATCCTCAGAAGATACTTGCTGATACTGGTGCTTGCAACTCTCCCTTGTGAGCACTGTGTCACAGGAGAAGTTTGATGGATGCATGTTTGAATGGACTTGGTATCATTCTTCTGAGGTGATGCCACTAACAAACAGATCCCTTTTTATTGCAACAATGCTGTCAACAATGCTGAAAAAAATTAGCTAGCACTTGAAGTTGCTGAACTTTGGATTAAGTTCCAGTGTGGAAATATATTTGGCAAAAAAAAAATCTAATGATAAATAAAAAGCAATCTCCCAAGACATATGTAAGAAGCCTGGTTTCTGGGATTCCACCATAGTTCCTGTCAGTTAGAGTTGTGGAACCTGCTGGCCATTTTTCACTAAGCTTAGCTGTTGGGTAGAGGTCTTAGAAGTTAGATAAATTAATCTAATCTTCACCTAATAAGTTGTTGACTGAGCAAGAAAGACCCAAATTAAGGGTCTGGGTACTGAGGGAAAGGACTCAGGTGCTAAATGCTGTCTGGCAGTGCAGCTCTGGAGTAGCCTTAGCACAAAAGAGTTTAGAGGAAGCAGGTTTCCATTACTTTTGCTGGTCATAGGCAATTTGTTTTCTGTCCATATCATCTAATGGAAAACTCCCTATGGCCTTGTGTTTGGCCCTCTAATATTTCTCACAGTACTTCCCAGAACTACTGGTTTGTCCTTGGGGAATTCGGTAAATACCTATGAGAAATTAAGTGCCTTACTATAATGCCGGCTTTGAATCAGTGAGGGTTGTAAAGAGCAGTGTAAGGTAGAAAAAGTTTTAGAAGGAACTTAGAATAAGAACTACCAGCCAGCTATCTAAGAAACCTCCCAAATTAAATTTAAATCTTCCTGTTATGTCTCTTTGGCACCTGTCTTCCTGATGATACTGTGGGTTGCAAGCAAGGCAAGCAAAGTCTGTGGAACTGCGATTGGGCCTGGGGGTCCATGGGAGCCATGACAGAGAACAATATCTAAAGGGACAAATGTTATCATTATTGAACAGTGGGTCTTCAGGCTGGGTCTTTTGGGTGCAGATTTCCTTTGTAGCCAAAAGTTTTCTGCTAACTTTCAACAATTAGTCCACAGTGTCTGAACTATAACCCCAGTTTTCAAGCGACAGATGCTGAGGACTTGGCTAGATAATTACATTAGCATTTACTTTCCTAAAAACTGTACGTAGAGAAAGACAGCATACTGGCAAGGCTTTTACATAAGAGCAACAGTTCACAGAAAGTAGCATTTCATTATTATGTCTGTGATGCAGCTTTGAGAACAAAACCAGGTAATCCCTGTGGAACAATTCAGCCAAAGCAGCTCAGAGGTGTAAGAACTGGCCACCAGTAGCCTTGTAGCCCTTGCTGCCTGACTGCATAGTTGTGCCCTTCCCCCTCTCGATTTCCTGTGAAGATGAAATTAATTCAGTTCAGACTATGCTTCTGTGGTGGTTTTATTTTTCCCTGAGTAACTTCAGAGCATTTCTATTTCTCAGTGCATTGAAACATTAGTGACAGAGCTAAAGACTTATACTGGATGTTGTGAGAAGCTTTGTGATTTAAGAGGTGTCATGTAGGTTAAAAGGTGGTGACAGGATATCAAGGATTCATTGCTATGAAGAGGAGCACAGGATCTTGCCAGGTAGGAAAAAAGAGTGAGAGTGGGAGTTGACAAGGAAGCCATATTTATTCTTTACCTCTGTTCATGCAGTATAACCTCGAGACTAAGTATGAACATACACTTTCAGATCTGATCCTATGTGGGGATGAAATGGGAAGGGTTTTCTGTGGAAGTTAGAGAATGAGTAATAAATATTCCCAATAGCATGTAAAATACTTAAATGTATTTTTCCTCAAATAACAAATGAACAAATTCTCTGTTAAATGTAGTACAAGTTACAAACTGCTCTTTCCTTGCATCATTTGATTTTTGGGAAAGCCATTAGCAAAGCTATGAAGCTGTGAGCCAAAATGCACAGGTTCTGTTCCCCATGCCATCAATTATCTGCTTTGTGATTTGAGGCAAGTCATTTTTCTGCCCCTGTGTCACTTCCTAATCTGTCTGATGCTTTGGCTGACTGCTGACAGATCCCTCCATGTCTATGATAAAAAGTGCTTTATATCAGACAGGTGGTGGTGTCAGCTGCATCTCTCTAGTTGGTGTCTGTTCCTACAGCATATTGAGAATTACAGTTAATAAGCTAATCAAATAGAAGTATGTTAATTTAATTTCAAAGGCACAGATGTTACTTTAAATTCCATCATATATAACGTAGAGATTAGTTTTTCAAGACTGGACAAGATGGGCAATTTAATGTGAATTAAATGCAGAAATTTTCACTAACATAAGTGATGACTGCTGTAGTTTAGAAAGGTTTGGTTAGTTTTTCTGCCCTCAACTATTCATTTTCCTACACGTCTTGTGCTTTAAGATTCTGGTTTAACCAAACAAGAAACAAGACTATCAAGGTGCTCTGTCAAGGGCTGCTTTCTAGTAAAATTCTGCACAGAAACATGCAGTGCTGGCAGCTTTGTGAAAGTATAGATGCTGGTAGACTTCTTTCAAACTTCAAATTCTTTTTGCTTGGCATTTATGTAATGGGCTGGATCTGTTGGCTTCCAGGACTTGCCGTTTGTCAGAAAATAGGAATTTATGGACTTAAATGCATGGTATGTATATAATACAACTAAAATTAAGCTATATAAGCTTTAAAAATTACATTTCAAGAAAATATCAAACTCAGTTTGTAGTCCATTCTTATCTTTTAATTTCTGGGATTTTTTAAATAATGCTTGGTAAAAAGCCCACACCTCAAATACATATGTAATATATTGTCCTTCATTGTGTGGAATTGGCGAGCTTAAAATACTATTGACAGGAGAATATTTTAGTCCAGATGGCCTCAGCTTTGTGTAATTTACCTTTTAATGTATGGCTTGCCAGCTGGGACAACTTTGCTTTGGGTGAAATTTGCATAGCCATCAGATATTTGTTACATGCCTGGAAAGAAAAGTGGGAGCAAGTTCTGGCTTATGCTAATACTTTGCTATCACCACATGTTACCACTAAAGCAGCAAAATAAGAAGTAGAATCTTCATTTGTTCTTGGCAGTTAAATTTTGAGTCTCTGCCTTATAAAGATTAGATATTTTTCCGTGAGCTCTTTACTACTGATGAAGCAGGCAGTGCTTTAATCGTGAAATTGTTTCACCTTGTTAAAATACTGCCGTTCTTGTTGAACAAATTAAGTTATAAAATATTGAATATGTGCACCAGGCATTTCTAGACTTCAAATAAATTTTCAGACAAAACAAACTAAAACATTATGGGAATTCATGTTTTAATGCTTGGTTTTATTCTAGTTCTATTTTTGTTACAGTAGTTTTAAAAGATTAGACATTACTGGTTCTAAAATAGTGCCACACTATTCTTGTAAATGTCCCAATAACAACAATAATTAATATCCCCACATTTGCATTTTAAGCCACTCCATTTCCCTAGTCATCTATTACTTGGATGTGAAAAAATCATTTCTCGTCAAAACTTGGCACAGAATACCTGAATTCCATACTTTTTACCAGATGTAAAAATAAAAGTGAACGAATTCATCTTTTTCCCGCCAATTAAAGGGTTTAATAAAATATGAGTTAAATTTTGTCCTTGTTTTGATAAATGGCTTTCATTTACAAAAGTTCAGAATAGCTCTGGTTTTTTAAAAAAAAAAAAAATAAAAAAACTGAAGAGGGAAGTAGAGAGAAAGGAGATAGGGGGATCTGCCTCACGAATGGTAATAACATGAAACTGCTGCTTTCCAGAGAATGCCTAACAGCCTCAGCTCCGTGGTGATTTCAGAGGAAAACTTGCTTTCTGCAGTGCGGTACTATAAGAAAACAGCCATCATCTCCACTTGGCCACCATTGAGACAGCTTTGGTCACAGGCTGTGGTAGGGTGCTGATCACATCTGTCTCAAAATACTTCCCGGGTTAATTCAGGCTGAGAGCCTTGTACTGCTTCAGAGTAATGCGTGTCCTTGTCTTCCCCAAGAAAGATTATAAATGTTTTTCACCTACATCAGTTTTTTATGAAGACCCAGGTTTTGCCCAAACCCAAATTTACTACAAAAGCCTGTAGTTTCCTATTGAATCTTCTTGAGGAAACTTCTTGAGCTTAGGGATATTGAGAGAGAGACCCATTGATTTAAAGTTATACTTGATGAGGTGCAAGTTTTATTCTGTGATTCACCATTCTAATTTTAGTTTTCACTGGGGTACAAAGCTGAGAAATATTGAGAACATTCAGAAAATGGCAGAAGCACCTCCTGCTTTGGGTTAGTAGCCACACAAAGCCCACCAGTGTGTTGGCCAGAGCCCTACCCTGCAACACGTGGAGTGGGTGGGTGGTTGTTCCATACAGAGCTGAGGAGTGGTTTTCCTGCTGGATTGGTAAAAATCTGTTGCAGTAGTGCTGGGTTTATGCCAATGAATCATCTTTATTTATTTAGAAACAGGTTTTTTTCAAGCCTGACTTCAGTTCATGCAATTATCGCAACTCTGTTTCCCACCAAGGGAATTGCATGGTTCTTGCAGATTTCTGCCCAGAAGTGTTGGCTTGCTTGAGGTGTAGGTGTATAAGCTGCACATAGCTGAAGTACACTCTTTTCTCTTCAATTAATGCGTGTTGCCACCAGTCGAGGAGACCACAGAGGAGACAGTGGCATATAATGACCAGACAATGTTGAAGCCTGCTGTCAATTTGTTCTTATTACAGACACACATTTTTATAACACTTTGGCTTTGTTCCAATCTGAGTTGAAGTTTCTGGTCTACCTTTGAAAAGCGGTATTTTTGAAAGCCAGAAATGCGTGGATGTGTCCTCATTCATCTGCAGAAGGACAAGCAGGGAATGAAGGAAATGGTGTCAGCCTGTATCGTTGGAAGCACATTCCCTTCATGAAAGGCAAGGTGCTGTGGCATTCAAGTCCCTGCTATTTGTCTTAGCAGAGGACAAGTTGCTTTGCCCTCAGTGGCTATTCCATTTCATGCCTTGCATGGAAGAGGACACAGGTCTGCTAAGGCTATGTTACATTGACACAATCTCCGTGAGTGTAGAATACTCACTAATTTAAGTGGATCCAGGAGGTAGGCTGACACTGAGCCTGAAGAGGAAGAGGGGAAAAATGCAGCCCACCCTTGCTCTAAATATGTAACTATTGGCATACAGGAATAGACATTTAAAATTTATCACAGAAGCGAGAGTACTTTGCAAGGTGGTGCCCGGTCAGAATGACAAAAGAAAAGGCATATTCTGTAACTCGAAACTCAGGATTCCTTCCCATTTCTGTCTCTAGTGGTTAGAGTTCTTCACTCTTGCTAGATTACAAGTCCGCAGGGACTTTTAAAACTACTTATTCAGACTTTACTGTTTTGGATGTACAAGAGTTAGTTGCATTAAGCTGTAGCTTGGAAAAAAAAACTGAAACCATTTTTATAGCATTTTAAAATAACTTTATTAAAGGATAGCATAAAAGATCACAGTTTCTCTGTTTTTACAGCTCTGCTTTGAAAAGATAATAAAGCTACTACATAGGACATGTATTAGGCTGGTGATTAATGTGTCTGTGTGTAGCAACTCTGAATACTATGAAACTAGCTTTATATTGGAATGAATGAAAATGTCACATAATGAAACCGCAGAGGAGGAGTACAGTGCTAAGGAAATAATGTGCACTAGTCTCTCACTAGGTAACATTTTACATTAGCAGAGTGGGCTAAACTTTTTTTGCCTTCCATATGGGGATCTTAAAGTACTTAACATCAAAGAGGAGCTCTGTTTTGATAGAGTAATTGATGGAGCCTGGATAATCCTATTGCACAAACATTAGCAGGAAGCTGAGGCTCTTGACATGCTGAAGAATACAGTGGAAGTTTTAAAGTAGTTTTTTTCTAGGACTATTCTTTAATCACTGATCTGTATTTTAGGCACTTGAGTTCTAATATCTTGGCTTTAAGATGAGATCCAGTATTAAATAAATAAATGTTGTTACTGGGAGGGAGATTCAAAGGCAAGGTCTTTTTCCTCTAGGGAAGAATGGATATCTGCCTTTTTGTAGACACTGTATAATTTAGGTTGGAAAGGATCTCAAGAGGTTTTGTCATTCAGCCCCTGGCCCTAAGTAGGGTTAACCTCAAAGTTAGATGAAGTTGATTAAGGATCTTGTCTCTTTAGGCAGCCTTTTCCAGTGCCAAGGTGCTCTTGTGAAACCTTTTTTGTTCATATAAAATCGAGATTTTTCTGTGCTAAAAAGCTTTTATCCATTGACTTTTGCTCTTTTGATGTGTACACATCTCTAAGGAGAGCCTGGTTCAGCCTCCTAGCTAGACAAAATCAGCCGGCTGGCTCGGCTTCTTCTCATCTTGCATGGTGCAGCCTCAGCTGTGCTTCCCTGCTACTACCCATCTATTGCTTTCCATCTTTGCTGGGGTTGCAGAAGTGGACATACTCTTACAGATCTCTCCTCATGAGTGCTGTGTTTAATAGATTCACTTAACCTGCTGCCTGCCATGGTACTAAATGTAACACAGGCCGTGTGATTAACCTGTTGCTGCTGTGATGCGTCGCTTGCTCTGGGCTAAGATTCTTTCCATTACCAGTTCTTTTCTTTTCTAGGACCTAGCATTTCTAAGCCCTCAGTCGCCACAATGATCTGTAGTAGCAGTGCTGTACTTAATACCAAAAAAAAAAAAAAAAAGAAAAAGAAAAAAAGGAGCTACAGACAAGTGTAAATGCCTAGTTGTCTGTCATGTGTGTCTGACTGTTAAACACCAGAAGTTGGAGTATCAGTCACCAAATACTCAGTTGCTGACCAACCTAAGTTCACATGAGGAGTGTTCTTTGGGTAGTGCCTCTGAGAGTTTGCTGTAAGAGCAGCTCACGTAACCGGGTCAGTTTATGCCTTCAGTGAAATTCATTTCAATTACAGATGCAACCACTAAGTATTTTAATAACTATATCACTAATAGGTTAAAAAAACAGGAAGGATTAAGAGCCATATGTTCTCCCAGGCATGTGAGCTTAACAAATGCAGCATTTTGCTATAAAACTTTTTTTTTTTTTACTTTGGTATATAGTCACCCCATCCCTTGGCAGAAGTGGGATTCTATCCACAAGCTACAGGCGAGGGTGTGTGGTCTTACAGCAGCATGGGAGGAGTTGGGTCAAAGGCAAACTTTTATATATGTGCTGTGCTACCGAGGGGAAAGGAAGCAGTAAACCAGAAAGGACTGCCTTCCTTCAGTACTGGCTCTTCTGGCTTTCACTTCTGCAGCTGAGGAATCCCCCTCCCTTCTCTGCTTCTCGTGTAAGAGCACAGATGCTGTACTGGTGAGCCAGTGGAGCTGTGCTAATGGGGTTGAAGTCTAAATGAAGAACTCGTCCTGCAGAGCCAACACTGTAGATTTTGTTGCCTGAGATGCATTTTGTGGAATACAAACCATGTTGGATGTGTACAGCATATTGTTTATGAAAAATAAATCAAGCAGCGAGGGGAACAGCGTGGTATTTTCTGGACAGATCTGCACTTCTGGATGCCAAACATGGTTTCAGTAATCTCATATTTAAGGGAACACAAATTGAAACCTTATTTGAGTGTGGCCTGACAGTAGAAATATTTTAATTGATGCAACTAATTTGCTGCACAAATTTTTCTCTTCACTGTGTGTTGATGTGAATTAAAAGCATTTTCATTATTTCTTTGAAATGTAAGCACAAGAGAAATGGGAACAGAATAGTATGTTTAGTCAGATCTGTGGTGCTAAACTTCCAGACTCATATAATTTCAATGACTAGTTATATGATTTTGATATTTCTTTCATACTGAATGGTTTTTTAGTATCTAATATTCTTGCATCTGCTATACTGGAGCGAATGGAAGTTTTGTAATATTACCACAGTAACTAGATCAGCTTCCAAAGAACAAAGAGAAATTCTGTGTTAAAGAAGAAGAATGCAAAATGAAGAAGAAGGCAAAATGGTGTGAATCTCCCAGGTGCTATTCAGCCTCTAAAGCTACAGAAAACAGCTTGTAGTTCAGCAAAGGAAGCAATTAGACAACCATTAAAGAGCAATCAAGAACATTTTCTTTATAAGGAAACAAAGACTACTCTTAAAGGATAATCGCTAAAGGTTAAAGTGCAGCCTGAAAGAAAATCAGGCCATGTGCAACTTGTGAAAAACTTGATTTCAGTATTTGCCATACTAATTTGACAAACTGTTGGCATAAAGATCAGGTCGTTACACTGAACCCACTAAAAAGAAATAATGCCATGCTGAAATATCTTCTTTCGAAGATTTTTATACCTTTTTTCCAATATTTTTTGAGTTATTTCATCCCAGTTGCAGCTGGATTTGCGAACTTCTTGCTTCACTTTAGAGAGCCGTCACGTCTAAACCAAATATTCTTCTCTGCTGTGGGACTGTTTCAGAGGATACGTTATTGGAAGAATGTTATGCAACTTGATATGGACATTTGAATTTGTTCCATCTTCTTGATTTATACACTGATACAATCTTCACAAGCTTTTCATATATAGTAAGATGGACTTGTTTCACAGCATTTGGAATCATTTAACTGAGCAAGGAACTTAACTATAAAATAATGTGCAAGACTGGGCAGTATTTCAGAGTTGCTTTGTGAGTGTCAGTGTTGGTTGTCAGTCCATTCTGGTGTTCCGTACTGGAGTTGCTGGTGCCATAAGTGGTTTGTGAGCTCAAAATTAAACAAGGAAAGAGCAGTCCAGGCAGAGAATATGGCTGCAGAGACAAGAATTACCTTGGACACAGTGACTGTTTCAAATATGGCTGCAGACAAAAATGTAGCAAAGGGCTTTTCTTTTCTGAATTCCACATATTGATTGAAGTATTTAGTGTCCACATTTTGGGTCTTTTTTTTCTTGTGTTTAGTAGGTTTTCTGTCTGCCCTGTAAGCCTTTTTTCTTGCTTGCTTCTGTTTAGGGTAAGAAAGGATATCATAGTCTACCTCTTTATCATTCACTTTGAAATCAGTTCAAAGAATTCGTTCATCTTTCCCTTTCTTCAAGAGGACATGAATTTTATTCAGTTTAGAGTAGGAAATGCATAATGGGAATTGATTGAACTGAACAATTTTTTTTTCCTCTTATTTTTCTCTTTCTCTCCATGGTGCCCACCCCTCTTTTGCAGGAGCTGATGACACAGGAGTGCCAGTTGTCAGTCACATAAGAATATCTTTCCCAAATACCCCACCTCATCGTAGCGTAGTTCTGTCTCATACTGGACATACAAGCCATGTCCTTGGAAACGAGACTGCAGGAGTTGTAGCTCTGCATGCACTGTCTGAATAGCTCACGCGCAATTGAGAAAATCCCAAGTCATTTTAGTGGCCAAGTTGTGCTTTCAGAAATAAACTGCATTATAATACGCACCAGTTTCATAAATGACAGGCTTTTGACTGATACTGTGTCCTGCAGAGCCTGCAGATGCTTTTATCAACTCGAGCCAGCCAGAAGGTAGCTGGAATGGAGTGACTACCGCCAAAATCAGAGCAGGCTTTTCCAGTTTTAAATCTCTAGTGCAACATATGGGGGTGTGCTGTAAACTTCTTGGATGATATTCTGATATAGGGGTTCCTGGAAAGCTCTGAGGGAGCAGGAAGACTGAACCATGCTGAATAATTTTCAGGTTCTTTCTCTCTCTACTTTACTTGTTGGCCTTATATGTATATAAAATTTTAATGGAGAACACTGCAAGATGTCATAGGTTTGCAGAAAGATTCTCAAGATTGAACTGTATTTATTTACAAAATACCTGCAGATACAGGCCGAAGTGTTTTGTGGAATCCTGACTCCGTTGGATGTTTTTTTGTGGATGAAAAGGTTATTTGTTTTTCATGCTTTTGGATTCTGCCTATGTTCTTTTTGTGTGCCTCAGTAAGTTGCCAAAGATGGATGTCCTGGGGTGTGAATCCAGTCCTTACCTGAAGGGTTTACGTTCTGATGAAGGTTTGCAGCGTGGTGAGGCAATGGGAGGGAGTTCTCTGTGGTTTTGATCAGACTGATGCTCCTCTGTGGGGTATCTCAATTTTGTAAGTTCTTGAAGCAGATCATCCTTTTCTAAAACATTTTTTAAAATACACGCATATATATATATATATATATACACGTATATATCTGTGTCTGTGTGTTAAAAATACCTATAAATAATTTCATGAGTCTTTTTAAAAATAAATGATAGGCATCTTACTGAAGAGGAGAAACAAAGGATGGAAACTCTCCTGTGGGTCAAAATTACATTGCCATCCCCTTCTGATGTGAAATAAAAGCCTAACCCTATCGGTTCGGGTGACCTGTAGGGTCTGTTAGCAGGGGAAGTCAATGAAATGCATCACAATTAACAATGTCTTGTTGATCTCCCACGGACTGGAACTGTAGCAGATAATTGTGCAGTAGTGGGAGTTTTGCCATGACTAGCTTTATCATTTTGTCAGTTCGCTAATAAAAGGTCACCAAGGGTACAGAGCATCTGAGATTTACATATGGCAGATACGAAAGCTTTCTGGGGAGCCTGCTTCAGAGAGGGGCCGGGGCATTTGTTGCAATTGACACCCATGCTGTGATTCCAGAATTGACAAGAAACGCCATTACTAAGCGGATCTGCCAAGATAATTAGAATTCAGCGTTGCATTTTTAATCTGACTTGAGTCAGATAATTTATCACAGCAGTAGCAAGCTGTCAGGGTCACACAATAAATACTGATTACGGAAGAATAAAGATTAAGTGCAGCCTTACAAAAAAAAAAAAAATTATAGGCCAAGTTGTACTTAAGAAACGTTTTCTTCCAATGCTTCCCATGCTAATTTTATGTAATATTGGCGAAAAGATCATATCTCTAAAATGAGCTCTTTTATGAAAGGAGGTAATGCTGTGCAGGAGTGTCTGTATTTAGGATCTGCTAAAATTTTAAATTGCAAATTGATTGCAAAGAAATATTAATTTTGAAAAGCTGATTTAGCATGACTGTTCCATTCCTATCACCACTATAATAATTTGACATGTTAAAGGAAGAAATACTCTATTGTGAAGGCAGTCCTAATTTGTTAGCATTAGTAAGATACTGCATTTTTAATTTAACACAGCTCTTATTTTTTATTCACACATGGACAGTTTATGGCACTTCCATTTAATTAAAGAAACCTATTATTAAAATATGCAACTTGGATATTGGTTTTTGAAAGCCATTTATTTACAAACTAGTATGTTAAGAATAGAGCATTTCCATATTCACCTATAGTTTTTTAAGGATACAACATCAAATGAGAACATAGCATTTATGCACATGGTATGTTTCCTTGAAAAAACAAGCAACTGCAAAGATGAATAATTAATAGATGTGTGTTGTATTTGAAAAGGAATTTCAAGAGATGTTGAAATGCAGTAGCTACGTTTAGGATACAGTTACTTGGTAAGGCATTCCATATCTCTTTAGCAATACAAAGCACCTTCAGCAGCCATGTTCAGGTGGTGTGTGGGTTATGTTGCTGCCCTTTTCTGCTACAAGACCATAAGTTACTATTTATCCCTGTAAGAACTTTAAATAAATAGTTAGTTATTACTGAAATATTTACAACTGAATACTATGAAGTTTCAGCTGAAAAAATGAGAGCTTTGAGATATTAGCAGCCTTACATTTTAGAGTTGTTTTTTGATTTGCTCTCTGCCATTGAATATTTCATGTAGATTGGGTAATGTTTCCACATTTCACTTGGCAGCATTTGTGGTTAACTCATTATTTTGGTTCTGGAAATAGAGTTTGTGGTCTTTTTTTATAATGATAGGACTCTAGTACATCCGCCTAAGGAGAGCAATTACTGTGAATTTTGTTCAATTGAAATTGAGAGAATGAAGCGTGGATGAAAGATACTTCAAAAAGTAATATGTTACAAAATCTTAGGAATATATATATTTTAATTGTAACTGTAAAAAAAAAAAGTAAAATATTTTGAATTATTATTTCATTTCCAGAAAGTAAGTAGATAATTTTCAATAACCAAAGGTATTTAGTAACCTTTGAGTATAGATTGTTTTCTAAACAGATATACCTGACTGTGTTTTTTCAAGAGGTTTTCTGCCTGTGTCGTAGGCTCAGAAATTGCCAAATTCCTCAATATTGACTCTGAGGCAGAGTTAGAAAATGCTTCCTGTTGAAGTCATGAAAATGATTAATTTTGGTAAATGCATCAATAATGAAGCATCTTGTTTGTGGAGAACAAACCACCCAAATCTCTCTTTTATCAAGCAGGTCTCTCGTAGCAGGCACTTGAAACTTCTATGACACTATTTTTTATGGTATACCTAATGAAAGCTTTAGTCTTTAATCTTTTGAAATACCTGATTGTAACCAATGAAAAATTGAACCCTTTTGTGTTACTTGTATGAATGTCATCATTATTATTATTATTACTACTACTACTATTATTATTATCATCATCATTAATTTTCTAGGTAATGAATTGTCCTGCTACCTCACTTAAGTAGTAGGGGGCAGAAGTGTGTATTACTCTAGCATTCAGCTTTGCTGGGGGGAGCTACACACTGTGTGAGAGACTGCAGTGCTGGGGCCACAGGATATTAAAGCTCAAATCGAAGGCCAGCCAGGAGAGCAGAGCACTGGGTTGACTGCAGCATGTAAATAGTTCCTTACTCTTGTCCAACTGCAATGAATGCTGAGGACTACTAGCATAAGATACAGCTTTATGGACCCAGCAGACTACCCTGCCCAAGTCTGGAGTAGAGTTGTCCAATTAACATTGTTAATGTATTATTAATTTTGTGTTAATAACATAAACAAATCCTGGGGAGGTGTGAGCTTAAATTCTGCACAGTGAAAGAGCTATGTTTGCAGGCAGGTTGGGAATCACATCTGCTCAGAGGGCATTATTTAGGAATTTGCTTTCAAATAGCTCCTTTCACAGTCTAACTACAAGGGACAGTAGCTGGAGTTGTGCCTGGAATAAAATAGGAAAAAGAAGGGAGGCCACTCCCTGGAAGCCTGGCAGCTCTGAACCCTGCAAAACCTCTGGGCTGCTGTTTCCTAGGTTTGGATCTGTCAGGTAAGGGTAAAGGAGGGTAGGCAGAGAAGGTTGCTGAGTGCCTGAGCAATGAAGAAAGCGTAATAGATCAAGCTTGCTTGATCTAAACACCTGTGTCCTGGGCATCTTTTTGAGGCACCCTTTCTCCACCTCTAACAGCTCCTAGACCTGTGGTCTGTGACCAGTGGCCTGTAACTCCTGTGGCGGTGCATTACGTGCACCTACCTCAGCAGAGGTGTGCAGAGATGCCCTCAGTGACTTTGCTTTCTGCATACAGCCATCTCCTCTGTAAGTGCTGTTTCTGACCATATCAGGTTCCACAGCTGACAAGCTGAGTGACACACATCAGCTTTTCTGTACAAATATTGGCAGAAAATGCAGTGCCAGCCTCCCTTTTCGTCGTGTTTGTTTATTAATAATACAGCTCTTATGTTAGCAGAACTCTCTGAAAATGGTTACATCATTTACATGCGTGTTTGTAAGACAGGTCACTTAGTTTGGTAATGTTGTGTTAATTTAGACACAGGGGAAGAAACAGGTCAGATGAAGAGATAACATTTGTCTGTCTTCTGTAGTGGTCTCGCTGATTAATTGATGAAGTCTTAAACTTATATAGTACCATCGGTTATGATGAATTAATTCCTTATAAAATAATAGGAGAGCAAAATAAAAATCAGTTCAAGCATGCTTGTGTTCCTCACTAGGAGCAGACTTTAATCCTATTACTGAACACTGTTCAGTCATCCTGTAGTATAGCGGCTGATGTAAATGGGCAAGTCAAAAAAGGCCAAGTGGGATTGTGTTGGAAGAGCTGCTTCCAGTGGAGGTGAGACCGGAGCTGTTGCACTGAGCACTGTGACTTGTTTGGGATGGGGTGTAGGGCAGCGAAGGGTGTATAGCGAAGGGAATAAAGTTGTGTCAGAGAAGGTTAGCTCTCCTTTAGAGGCTAGCCAAGGCTAGGAGAGAACAGCTTAGCTTTTATAAATGTTGTATGAAGAGTAAACAAGCAGAGAAGGGATCTATCCAAAGTAAAGAATCACATAGCTAGCAAAACAAATGTTTATAAATTTGTTCATGGATCTTCTGAGGCTGGAAACTGGAAGAAAGTTCTTCACTTGAAGTTGTAGTCACCTTGATGCTTCAGTTAGTGTAGCAAATAAAAATTCTGCACCAGGGGGCACTTGTGTGCTCCAAAACTCTTCCAGTGGTAGCTAGGCTAGATGATTTGTCACAATAGTTTAAAATGATTCAAGAATTTTCTTGCCCATGATGTGTTTGAAATACAATATCACTTAATTTCAGAGTGGAAAAATGAGGAGTATAAATGTATTTAACAGTTGAACCTTTGATTTCGCACAGTACTGTGAACTGTATGGAAATCCAAATGTGAATAAATAGGTATAAGGAATTGGTTAGCCAACATTCAAGGCATGAAGAAATACCATGCTACAATTTTATAATGCATGTAACAGCTGTATAAATATGAATAAGCAATCTGTAACACCTCCGTGACTTTTTGCACTGTCTTAGATGGGCCTTAGGTGGTGCTGTTGCATTTTTTCTTTTGGCAGTGGCTGTTTTTAATGCTTCAGTCGTTTTTATTCTGCTTTGCTTTCTAGATCATAACAGGAAACTAAGAATAGTTGGCTACACCAGTATTTGTAAAATTTACCAAGGTGGAACACTAAAACATAACCGCTTGTCGGGTGCACTTCATTTCCTAATTTGAAACACTTTAGCACCTTTATATAAGAACTAAGTAATACTGAACTATGCTTATAGCATAAGGCGTATCTTGCTCTACGTGTGTTATTTTGTCTAACGGTGTATAAATGTGAGTATAAAAATAAATTAAAGACACGAGATCGAGTAAAACCTCTCCAAAATTAAGTTCAACATGTGGGATTGATGCTGTAAGTTCACAAGTCTTTCAACTTTCCATATGGCTAATTAAAAATAAAAAAGTGGCTGAATTTTAGAAAAGAAATGTGTATGTCACATTGGCAACTTGCAGCGTGCCTCCTCTGTTAAAGGACCTATGCATTAGTTTTACATCCAATTTCCTGCCCTTATCTTCCTTATGCCAGCTCACAGTGTGGTTCATTGGGAAACAGTTTGCTTTTTTTCCCTATTTCTTTTTTCACAACATAAAAAAAAAATTCCCATGAAGGTTTTTTCCACTACAACTGCCTACCCTTTATGCTCTGCAGCCTGCCAAGCTTGCCAAAACTCAGCAGGTAGCCCACATGGTATGCATGTCTGTGTGAGAACGCTCCCCTGATGTGGACAAGATGTTGGTTGTAAAATGAAGCCAACATCTTGTCCACAAGTGTGCAAAAAAATATCCTCAATCTGGACAGACATGTTTTTGTAGGCTGAATGCATTGGCTGTGCTAACTCAAAGTCTAAACCTTTTAAAACCAGGAAAAAATAATTATATAGTTACAGTACCAATAATGCTATCAGTAGTAGTAAAGCTGCAGACGTATTTGTTAATCTGAGACTGTTTGGTTAAACTTTTACTGCCCTGGTATTTACAGTAATTCTTTTGGCATCTGTGACTTCAGGGGTTTTATCGCTCCTATTTTAGTCTCTACAGCCTGGGCAAATAATGTAACCCCAAGATTGTGGGCTAGCAAACAGTACAGGAATTAAGAGGAGAGATGCTGTGGGTTCAGTCTGCAGTTAGCCCAGACCTTCCTTCAAGATGGACATTTTTGTTTGCCCTGTGGGTTGCATGTGAGGAGCGAGGGAAAGAGTAATGTATAGACAGGGAGGGGATAGCAGTGACAGATACAGACTCCCTTGCTCCAAACTCGAATATAAATGCATGAGGCAAAGTTGGTTGCATGTAAACAAAACAAAACAAAAAGCCCTACAAGGTTATTCCCTGGAACTGTGTATGCTTCATATTTTCCAAACTAAAATTGTCAAAATGTTCTGATTAGTTTAAAACTTGGAAGAACTAAAGTTAGGTTTTCTCATGGGAGCAAACCAAAAAATTGGCACAAAACTTAACTATAGTTTGGTGCTTTCACTTATTTCAGGCTGAAATATGGGAAGAACAAAATTTGGTTTAGTTTTCACTTTGGTCTTTTCAGTTTAAGTTTGTGGCTTAGGCTTTTTTAAGCTGTCATACTTTGAGTACTTACTTAAGTTGAAGGTGTTCTGAATTGCCTAGGTCTGCCTAAAACTGTTGGGTTTTTTCCAATGCACGTTATGGATTTTTTTCTCAGAAATTTAAAACACCGCACTATTATATTACACTTAAAGGTACACACAGTCATTGAGCACATCCACAGTTCAGCTCTAGCGAAACTCCTGATCTGCACAGCTCACCACACTGTGGGGGAGAACAGGGATTCTCTCTTTGCTTTAGAGGATGCCTTTCCTCGTGACCTGCTAGCATGCGCTTAGCGTAGCTGGTTCTGTTCCTCTCCTCTGCCCTTGCAGTGTGTGTGTTAGGGCTGGGGACACCCAGACTCCAGAGTATTTCCCTCACTAGCGGGAGTGCTCTGCGGAGGAACTTCAGAGCTGCAATTGCTTCCTCTGGATTCTCACTTGAAGTTAGTGGAAGATGGGGATACTTAGCTTACCTAGACATTTCCAGTAATATAGACTCATGGCACTTACTTCAGGCATTTCATCTGGGTTTTTGTTTTGATGGCTTTTAAAAAAATAATTTAGTGAAAGCTCTCTGTTTATTACCTGGCAAAGTACATATTGCCTAGTCTCCTTTTACTTGCATGATTAAGTAAAAGCCCTCGAAGGTTTAGGATTTCTAAGTGCATTTGCCTAGCATGTGCACACTTTTTTTTTTGTAGACATAATGGTCAACAGCTTTGAAGAATGTTTGGCTGTTTCAGACTTGCAAATTAATACCTAGTAAAAGTTTGGACATGTTCTTCCACACAATGCTTTTCCTATCTAGATCATCAAGGTGCATGGTTGGCAAGTGTCTGGTTCAAATAGGTTCTGGTTTTGCCTTGATTCATTCTGGTTTGAAATTTCATATTCTACAAAATCTAGAAAATTATACTTCAGTATAGCTTTCTAATGAAAGGACAAGACTAGGTTGATTTTTTAAAAAATTTTTTTAGAAGAAGATGAAACCTCTTATGTGCGTGGGGATTTTCTTACAAATGGTTCATGCTCTGTTTCAGAGAGGTAACTTTTTTCATTCCTTTAGGAGATCTTTCTTGGCGTACTAATGTGCATCACTGTCTTGAAGAATGACCGCATGCTAGTGTTCAGCAGGCAAAAAGAAATTACAGTGTGTGGAACTCCTCCTTGATCGTGCATGACATTGCTCACTTTATGAGACACTGCAACTAAAGAGTAATCTGTTTTTAAGCATGTAATTATTTTTGGCAGGCAGGTATTTCAAAATACATAACTTAAACCTTTTTCTGTTCCGAATCTACTTCAGACTGTGTGATATATCCATTCTCGTGGTGGAGAGGACTTTTTCATTTTTCTTCATAAATGTCATTTTTGAAGTTTTATTTCAGTCTATTACAGGTGAACATAGCTCATAATTTATGTTTTACACTGACAGACTACAAATAATAATATCTCTTGAAACAGCAAGTCAGAAAATCACCTAGCATATTAATTACAATTGTCAAGCAATGACTGATCATAAATTTAACATCAAAGACCCAGACTTCCTAAGAAAGCATCTTAAATGCTCTGTTAAAAAATTTGCCCTTGAAATTGCACATTAGACAATAAGTATTATGGTGTAACACTAATGTTTTGTTTTGGGTTTTTTTTTACCATGAAAATGTCTTATTTAAAAACAATTTGGTAGAAAAGTTAGGAGAGGGGTTTATTACTTTATCTCACAGTGTAAGAATTCTACACCTACATGTGAATAAGAACATACTATTAAACTTATTTGTCGGATTTGGTTATCTAATATCAATTTGGAAGCACCTGAAAGGCAGAGAAAAGGACAGTGTTCTCCATGATGATGTGTAGATGTGTGTGGTGTGGTGTGGCTAAGCCGCAGTCTTCTCTGTGTCCCCTGGTGCCTCCAAATTCCACCACCTGTAAACTGCACGGTTTTGAGGAGTGACACATGTGAGCTGCTAGAGGGGCAGGGCACGCTCCGTCATCCCACGTGTCCGCTTGGCTTCAAGGCCACGCAAGATCAGCTTCTTCAAAGAAAAATTCCAGTTGGACTTTTTTGGCCTGCGCAAACTGTTGATTTTTTCCATCACAGAGGCAGTACATGGGTGGAGGATTCAGGCATGGTATGCCTTGACTATTTCACCTAGTTAGGGTCACACTCCAGTTCCACAGCTGAAAGTTGCACAGGTTTAAACTTTTCCCTACATGCAGCCAAGGTCTGGCTTGAGTGCAAACCCCAGCCTATCCTCAGAAGGTTTCCAAGGGTACTGGCTGAGGTCGGGGGGATTCTGAGTTCAGTACCAGGAGTCGGGAGTTTATATAAGGGTTCCTAAGTGACTAGAGGTTCGAAGGACCCCACTGTATATGCCTTTGCATGGGCCTCATTTTCAGAGAACTTTGTAGCTATTGAAAGTCAGCGGGTTACAGTGACTATTTAGACGTTTGTCTGAGGTTACAGTTGTGGTTGAAACAACTATAAACACTATGAAAGAAGATCTGGGTCTAAATGTGGAGGGGAGTGGGTCACAGGAAAATGAAGACGAGAGGAGGGAATTACAGAAGACACAGGAGGAGCTGGTGTTTATTGCAGTAGGAATTTGAAGGAAGTGGTTTGTATGTCCTTAGGAAATCCAGCTTCATTAGTTCTGTTCTTTACAGAACTTTTTAATTTAAGCTAGATGGGTAGTGGACTCACAATTGGGAAATGACATGGTGACAAATGGCTTTTCGGTTTTTGCACAGTTGAAGTCCTTTCCTTTTCGCAAATGTATCTCAGAAATTGCTCCCATGGTGTACGTCCAGCCCAGTGTCTGAATTAGTAAATGGGAACAGGCAATGGAAAGACTTGTCATGCAAAAAAATTAATTTGAGGAGTATGTGGAAAGTGTCTGTGATGAGGCAAGTCAGTCTAAAGCTGTCATCACTTTCATTTGGCATAACTTGGTGCTGCTGGAGAAAGGGATGATTGCCTCTCCCTGTTCAGGCTGCCTGTTTCCTTTGTGTGCTGACTTCGTGGTTCTGGCGTGGTTTTGGTTGGGTTAGCTTTCGCTTGGACCAGGTCCATGTTCCAGCTTGCCCACAAGCACACAAACACTTCTGCTGCGAAGAGACAGTGGTGAGAACAGGCAGGTTGGTGTGGAATGAAAGGTGGAACAATTTGCCTTGCGAGGAGTTGGGCCAGGTAAGGAGATTGCAAAACCATCACCTGCGCAGGGACGGCGGGGGAGTCAGAGGCTGCATCCAGGGAGAGCTGCTAAAGAGGGATAATCAGCAATAATGTTTTTAAGGACTTCTCAGAACCATTAAAATAACATGTTGTGACACTGAAAGTATTTACATGTCAATAATAATTTTTCAATAATTATTCAGTAATAGTGTCATTGAGTTCTGACACTTATTATTGATAACATAATGCTGGGTCTTTATTTTTCCTCTCTTTCTGTCTCTCTCCTTTTTATTCTCTTTTTCTTCTTTTACTGGATCCCTTTACTGCACTGTTTTAAGATATAGGACCCCTGCACTTGGGGGTACAAGCCTTTATTAAGACATTTCCCTGCCTGGGCAGCTGAGCGACTTATGTAAACCACAGTGCCGAGGGGCATGTGGGAGCTGGATAACTTGGATTATCTATATAGGCCTACCAGCAGAGCAGAGGCTTCTATTAGTTTTTACTGAGATGGAGCTAGTTTGAAAAAGGTGATGTCCAGGAAAAGTAAGTATTATCTCTTAGCTGGATCCAAAGCATACCTGACAATGAGTCTGATTCTTTAGAAACCATAAATATATTAAAATTCAGCCTTAGCTTTGAAATGCAGGGAAGCAGACTTAGCTTCATCATATTTGGAATCTCAAACACATAATGGAGAAGTTTTCTGTGTTTTTTAATGTCACTAACCTAATTATGACTACTGAATTGCAGCAAAGCTATGCAGTCAGAGACACATACTTTGATTAGTGTTACTTATTCTGTATTTCCACATCCATATGAGGTGCCTGGTCATGCTATGGACATATGTCTTCTACTCCTGATAACAAACAAGTTACTGGTGGGACAACCACTGGATTCTGGATCTTGTCCAGACCTGGGATACTTCTTGTGGCCTGATGCTTTTCAAGACAATGGCCCCGTGGTACTGATACTGGGTCTGCAGGGACTGAGTTTGGGACCTGACATTAAAAACATCATTGATTTTGGCTGCATCATTATGGAAAAATGGCAGGTCCATGCAATGGGAGGCATTAGTAAAATTTTAAATTGCCACAATTTAACCTTATGGAAAGAGAGCATTACAGTGCAAGAATAGCTTATAGGAGCATGTAATTTTGCAGTTTTCTTTTGGACTGGCAAAGTGAAAAAATGTAAGAACAGCTACAGAACCCGTTGTTTCCAGCTCTTTAGTGACTTCTTGCAAGTGTTCACCTTGTCTCATTTGCAAAGCAGAATGCCAGTTATCACAAGGCTGTGGCCAATAATAAGGATGCTGAAGGACAAAAAACCAGTAAAACTAATATAGTGCATAAAAGTAGCTTGATTTGTTATGTTTTTTTCAGATTTACACCTGAAATTGCACAGAGGTTATTTAGAATTATTTGAGAGTTGAGGTGTTGTTACGTGGTTTTAGGATGCTCTTGAGAGATGAAAATGGGGAGGACAGAGAGAGCCTGAGGCTGTGTTCTTACCTTTTCTGTGTTGTTTTCTTATGTGCACTGGGTGAGAGAGTTTACAAGACAAGTTATACATTCCTCATGTAAAGATGTTTCTTATTTTTTCTTAAAAGCACTTGGGGAATCCTTAAGGATGAATGGTTTTGGGGCTTTAAAAGTGGATTTTGGTTTAGCCAGCCCAATTACTTAGGCAATGGCGAGGACCCTGCAATGTTTTTGGCCAAGTGGAGGACCATGTGGAGAAGGAACTTGGGATCTGAAAACGGATATACCGTTGCCTAGCTCCAGATGCAATTTATAACATATGAGAATAATCAAGTCCTGAAAGTGTAAAAGCTTAAAACTTGAGAGCCAAATAAAATCTGTTGTAGTGGATTAGACTAAAACGTACTTAGAGCAGCCTGCGTTATAATTGTTTTATTTCTCATCAGAGCACAAATTGCAAAGGATTGTCAGCAATAAATTTGAACTTTAGTTTGATAGAAGACATCTTCTGCAACTTGTGAAATCGAATAAAATTCATTAATATGCCATGATTCAAGATTTCTGTAAAGGTTAAGAAAAATATGACTATACCTAAAGAAAATATTATTAATCGTGTGTTTATTCTAGTCTTAAGGCACGTTAGCAATTATATTTTCACATTGTTCAGCAGTTGCAAGTGTACCAAAAAATACTGGCAGAAGACTGTTCCCTAAGTGAAAACAGAGAGCCTTAAACTTAGGAAAGACCTGAAGAAAATCTTATTTAACTGTTAAATATATAAATAATCCCACTAATACTGGAAAGAGAAATCAAGTTATTCTTTTTAGATTCTGTTACGACTGCAATAATATGCATGATGTTAAGCACTGCAGATATATTGTTAGTACAATGCAAGTCGTGACTCGAAGGCCAGGGAATTTCCCAAAACAGCTTGTTATTTGGGCAGTAAGTTTGTTGTCACTGAAGGCAGTGAGTTTTTTGGTATAGACTTTGTCTTCTTTGCTTTTACAGGCAGTGGGTTTCTAGATAAGAACTGCTCTACTGAGGAGCCAGAGGAAACCTAGAACTGTATAAATAAATGAGGAAAACGCATCAGGTTTTATGAATACAATACAAAAAGGCACTGGCGTATATGTCAGGCTAGAAGGTACACCCAAAAACTCAGCTGAATGAGTTATTACTGAAAAAAATTAACAAAACAGTGGGCAAGTTATCCACGAGTTTGATTGGGATTGCTTATTTTAATTTGGTGTTGCCTTCCCCTGCTGTGTTTCTACAGCTCAGTTAGAGAGCATTCCCATACTTGAGTTCAACGAGTAGAGAAAAGAGATTCAGATGCATTCTTGTATTGAAGTCTCACCTTCAAGTAAATAAAATAGGAACTAGTTTCGGTTGAGATATCAGCAGAGGTTTCCTCCAGTGAACATGGAATTAGTTGCTTCTTTCTCTGCACCGGCATCTCTCACACTGTAAAAGGCATGCCCCTATTTCACTGGTGTATGTGAGAAGAAAGTCGGAATTTCCCAGGTTCAGCTTGACCTTTATAACAAATTTCAAATTAGTCCTCCCCCTGCACTCATCAGAGCTCGGCATGTCCTGGTTTTAATTTTTTTTTTTTAAAGAATACAGTGAGATCGTATCTTATAGACCCAGAAGTGATGATTATCCCAGCAGAGAAACCAGTTGTGGGCTGTTTCATCAGTTCCTGGACAATGATGACAGAGGAGTGGGAAAAATACGTTCTGATTCAGCTGTTTATTCCCACATGTAGTTACTAGTTTCTTAGTGATATTCATTTCCTTGACTAAGAATTGCAAAACTGAGAACAACATGGTGAAATAGGCAGAATATTTAAAAGCACTTCATTGCAAAGTGGAAATAAACAGGACATATAGAGAGCTAAAACTTTGTGGTACTTTGAGCTGTTTGTCTTGATTGTTTTCAATTAAAAGAAAAAGAAAAGTAGAACAAAACCACTACAGAAGCAACAATTCTTCATATTTCTTAAAAGGCTAGGTTTTGCACCTAAAAACTTCTCCATTGTTTAGTTATTAAATTTAGTTCTTACAGTGACAGCAGAGTCTTTCGATGACAACGAAGAACCACCATATGAAGACAACCGTAGTGTTGATATTATACACCTTTTATGGTCTTCAATTTAGTGAATTTAAGGTGTTCAAATTGGAACAAAAATTCTTACTGTATGTCTTCTGTGCTAAGGGAGGCTCTCTGAAATTTGTCTGAAGCACAGACACGTGGCCTCATCTTGTACAGTTACGTAAGTACTTTTCCCTGAGTATCTGATAGCGGGAAGGTAGTTTTTACTTGTGGTCTTATGGGATAAGCTGTGTTCCAGCAACATGTACCTTTAGAGGCCAACTCTGTAGATTCTTAAGAGTGGTGACACATGCTGCTTTGTCCTCTGTATACTTTACCTGAAAAATTATTTGTGAAATTCAGGTTTCCTCTTCCTACCTTACCTCTGCTGTGTAATTTCCCTGGCAAATTGACTCAAAATTTTGTAATAAAAATTTTGAGGGGATGTGGAGGGGACTGCTAATGTAGAGAGTAAATGAACCATGATGTGAAAGACTGCTAGTCTGGTCAGTGGTATCTTGTTGATAAGTATCTGGTAGTTGATACTGAGAAGGTGTTCACAGAAAATAGAGATTGGACTGCCCAGGGAAGGCTGAACTGCCTCCCTCTTTAATCAGTGGAGGTGAGAGGTGCTTCTCAAGGAGATAGTTCAAACTAGCCAAATTAATCCCTTCTCTCTACATCAAGGGCAATATCAGTGGAGTGAACCAGCAGGATTGGGTGAGTGAAGTACAGTGGGGCAGAGAGGTAGATGAGGAGGTTTATGTGTATTGCATGGAGATGACTTGGTGGGGACTTGGAAAGATTAACTTGATCTCAGTAGCTAAGGGAAGGCAGTCCTTCCCAAACATGCAGTGGTTCTTTCCTGCTCATCTCGTGGAGTATCAACTCTCTCAAATGGCTGATGAGAGATAGTCACAATTGAAAGCTGTGAACAGGCCCCTGATGAATTATATCTGTATCAAGGCTTACAAAGTTTTTGATAGTATGGAATGGATCCTTATAGACATGACACAGGCAAGGAAGTGCCCTCACCACATCTGCAAAGGAATTGTACTCTTTTGCAGCAGAAGTGAGTATAGCCTGAAGTCTGTAACTTGTGATTTGATTAATGAGTATATTCTAGAAAAACATCAAATATTGCTTTGAAGCCAAATGAAAGACTTAATTACACTTAGTAAATCTTACTTATTGTCAACCAGGTGTTGGGTTTTTTTAATTTGAAGCCAGAATGTTTCCAATTCCCATCCATTAGATAATGTTATCCCTCTGTTTATTTCAGTTTAAAGGCCTTTATGTATGTTTATAATCCACAGTGAATGATCATTAATTTCTTCTTTGAAAAGTTAAGAGCTTTTGTGGCTGTTGTGGTGTTTGTGTGTTCTGGAGAAGACTCCTTTTTTTAATGGGTAAAAATTATGAAGTTATTTTCCAATTTCTAATTTGCTGTGATAGCCAAAGGCTTAAGAAGACAAGTCAACCACTGCATTGACTCTTTGAAAGAAAATGAACAGAACACGTCAATCTGGTTTAGCACTAGATTTTGGCAGAGAGGCAGCATTCTCAGTAGTGAACCAATTATTATGGATAATAATGTTTTAGCTTGCATAGATTGCTTTTCTACAGTGTTCCCAGCTAATGATAGTCATTAATCCATTGGTAAACTGAGTCTTGAGCTTTCTGTTCTGATCTTTACTTTTTATTTGTTTACTTGAATGGATATTTAATGTGATAACAGCCAGATTGTTTTTGATAGCCTGATGTCATGGCTGATTGAAGTGTTCTGTTTCTTCCATTAGCTCTTGCCTGCTCATCACTGCCAATATTACTGTGAGTAGCTTCCCTCCTCCACTCTTACATCAGTTGTGTGGGTTGGGGGACAGGAGGGTTAGTGTTCAAGGGGTTTGGTTCTTTTCTCTTAGAGTTTGCTTTAAATTTTATGTTTTTCATGTTCATGTTTCTGCCATTAAATCGTGAGACTGTGGTGTGGCTTTCCTTGCTGTGCTGAATACTCAAACTTTATTTTCTCTTAATCCTTATCACCTGTCCTCTCCCATGTTCTAAATGAGGAAAGCATCGGTGTTGTTGAAATTACACTGTGGTGCATAACGATTTGCAGCAATAAGCCTGCGAGTCTGGGGGAGCAGTCTGTAGATGTTGCTGGGAGTGCAGCCCCACACGCTGTGCCAGATCTTAGGCAGCTGCCGTTACCTTGGCAGTCCAGTACACTGAGGCACACGGTACCAAAAGGTTCCTTCAGTTGTGCAGTATCAGATCAGAGGTGCTCTCCTCCTTCCCAGTTGGGAAGGTACTGGGAGAGTGGAGTGATTGTGATCTAGAGCGTTTTCTCACTGAGCTCATGGGTGCACATGGACATGCTGTAGCTTTTAACTAGAGATTTGGGTAATGCTTTACTAATCCTGATAATTGAGGGACAGGCGTAAGGGGCTAGCTCTTTGGAATCAGAATGTCATTTTATCTATTTATTTCTTAACACCGAGCTTCCCTTGTAGTAGCTGAGTTTTAACTAACCCTCCTTGTCTGTTACCGTGGAACTTTGTCCTTAAGGACCTTAACTCCTCCTAACTTCTCTACCCTGCCCAGTCTGCACATTCTCATCCATCTTTGCAGCCTCTTGTCCCGTCAGGTTGCCATGGGCTGTTTCAAGTTGCTGCTGACAAGAATGTGAACACCCTCAGTATCGAGCCCTTTCGTGGCAGCACTCCCGTCTTACTCCACTTACCTTGGCTCCCACTCAAGTGCCAGGCTGACCCCAATGGTTTCATTTCACTGTGTTGCAGGATTCGCGCAGTGCTGAAGCTCACTGACGTTGGTATTTGATTTTGCAAGCTGCTGAGCACCTCGTGCAAGTGTTTTCAATTACTCAGTGGGAGATGAGGATAAAAATGGTGCTGGGCAGCTCCAGCAAGTGGCTGCTATGTCACCCCTGCAAACAGATCAGCCTGTATCACTGTGAAGTTTATTACCTAAGGGGGAACGAGTTAACTTGGGGACAAGGGAGGGATAACTTTTGGTGCTAAATGTCACAGGTTTTTTACTGCAAATACGCATTTCTCAGTGGTGGTTTGTTTTTTTGTTTTTGTGGGTTTTTTACTTTTCGGAGCTTTACAATAATTTGCAGCAAAAGCAAATAAAAATATTGCATCTATTTAGTCTTTTGACACCACTGGGATAAAGAATGTTCCAGCTCAGGAGTATGTTCAGCAATATCCACCCTGATTTCTGATAAACCTGACAATCTTATTTAGGGTTAACAGAGTCAATTGTTTGACAGGTTTGCAGTGATTACTCAACAGCTTTTGGAAAGTGACTGGATCTGTTTGTTTTTAAGGGACAAATAGAGCTTTTGGACAAATACCAAAATGACTGTAAAATGGTTTTTTTTAGCATTTAATTTAATACTTTGATTACTCTCATTTTCATATTTGTCATTAAAATCAATAATTTTTATTAAATTCAAGTTTTGCCTTTTAAATTTCAGGCCTTTATGAGCCTCCCGTTTTAAAAAAGGTATGGACCCTGTGTAGAGGATTTTCTCGCTCTTTCCTCTCATGAGTTACAGTAGACATGAGTTACTCAGGGTGGAGAGGAGTTTAAAGTATTTCAGTTGATTATCTGTGAGAGTTTACATGCAACTGACATGGAAAAATGCTATACAAGGGCAATTTCAGAATTCTTTGCTTCAGCGAAAGCAGTCTGCATCAAGGGGCAAGCCTACCTGAGCATCCAAAAAATTCCACTAGCCTTAAAAGTTCTTGAGTAAAATTTGTTGCAAAGTATTGTTCCCTATATTGTTTAGTCCAGCTGAGAGTTTATTATAAAGAATTGACATTTCAAGTAAAAATTGGCTTCCATGAATTAAAAAATATTTTATAAAATTAGTTTGGATGGGAAAAGGACACTAGCATTGAAGGGAAAAGATAATGAGTAAGGGGAGGCAGATCATCACAAAACTTCTGTATTTGCAGGTATTAAAAAAAATTTCTTCTTCCTCTGAAAAGTTTCTTTGTCCCCCTCCACCATGAAAGACTGATTAGAACTGTCTTTCAGTGTTTGTAGGAAGTCAGCTCCAGGAAAAATGTGTAATATTTATTATCATTATATTTCATAATTTCTATATAAAATAGGTTTTGGAAATCCATTTTGGACCGTGATCTGAGGTCTACCCTGATCGTATTAATAAAACAGCCTTTAGAATTTGTTTGATTGATAAATAGAGAAATGAAGGGAAAAAATCTATTTTAAGGAGCTGGCCTTAAAAACAGCTAAAAACATTTTTTGAGGATTAAATTGTTTGAAGATTAAAACCCCTTGTTTAAAGATTTGCAAGAAGCAAAGTATTTTGTGTCAGTGCATTATACTGAAAGTGTTTAAGCTTTTTGCCACAGATGTTGACTGATGGATTAAAAGCATTAAGGGTAGCTGTTATTGACTTATATTAACAGCAGTCCACAGGTTGTTTTCTAGGTCTGTAGATTTTAAAATTACTCCTCTAGTGCTTGACATAAGTTTTGGGGAAAATAGAAAAGGACATATATCTCTGTAGTCTCTCGGTATTTGGTGGTTAGTTTATGTGGTAGGAATATGCCAAAGCAGACTTGGAAGGTAGACAGAGCAGAAAGAGTGGGAAGGTTTTAATAGATTTTTAGCCCCTGTGAGCAAAATTAAATCTGGAAATCAATATGCCAAATATTTTTTTAAGTTGTCCAACGAGGACTTTTTTTAATCTCCAAAGAGAGTACTATGTTAATATGTAAAGGAAAGTTTGTGAAGTTTTTGTGACCAGCAAGCAACAGGAAGTTATTTAATTGTCTGCCTTTTAGCTCTCTCTCTTTCTACATGGTGTTGCAGACATGAAAGAACTGCCCCTTGCCAAGGGGCTGCTTGGCCCAGGTCAGGGTTTTAGGTGAGACGAACACCTTGAGAAATGCCCTCATACAGGTTCATGTCTGATGCTCAGGGCAGAAGTGGGAGCAAACCTTGGCCATGTGCCTTTCAGCCCAGACAGTGGTTCTCTAGCATGGCAGTTTTGCAGACCAGGGTCAACACTCAGTATTTTCCTAGGCCGTAATGAACCAAATTTTACCCTCTGGCTTCTAATGAACTGCTGTTTAATATAATTTTGTAGACCATCAAGGAACCACTAAGCACAGACTTGTGGGAACCACTGTGCTGAGAGGGCCGGAGGTTTCAAGTCCCTGGAGTTGGTCAGGCCAGCTATTAAACATGGCTAATATTTGCACTGACGTTGTTGGTGTGGTTTAGGATCTACATAGGATGAGCAGAAATTTGCATTTAAAGCATTTTCTTAGACTAGCTTTTTGCAAGTTGTTGAAATAAACTGAAATTTGAAAGTGTGTTGCAAGATACTGTGGCATAGCGGCTTAGGCACTGACTGAAGAATGGAGATAGTGGTAGTGGTGTTTTGAGGCTGTTGCTAACATTTCTCTGCCACATTCCCTCTGTTTGGCAGCAGTTTCAGAACTAGAAAGGGACGCAGGTCAATGTTTTGCATGCATGGCATTGTGCCTCACTATTGACAACCTCATAAATTCAAAAATCATGTCAGACACTACCACACTTTATTTTGGTTATTTCAACACATTTTTTAAACTTCATTATTTAATTGTTTGACCCTCAAAAAACTGCTTTCACTTGGCTGTTAAAATGAAAAAGAATACACATATATATTTAATATACAAACATATATTTAATTTGTACGTATGCATGTAATAGATATATGTGTATATGTGTACCCAGGAATCTGTGTGTGTGTGTAGATATAGATACAGATGAACACATGTACCAGCAGCAATACAGTGCTACTTAAATTCAGTACATGGATTCTTAATCAGGGCAGAAGACCTAAACTGGAGAGGTATGAAACAGAGAGGGCTGAGATCAGAAGGACCCACAGTCAAAAGGAGTGGTGGAATAACATTGCTAATGCAGAGAATATGCATGTCACTTGGGTGTAACAAAGTTGTTGGAGAACAAGGCAGAAAGGCTACTGTGGATTGATAATACACGTAAATGTGATTGGAGTGTAAAGAACAAAAGTGTAAAAGGTAGAGGTCAGATCTTTTCCAGAGTGGTAGGTGGAAATGCTGATGGTAAATTACTAAAAAAGCTGTGGATAGTCATTAGAGAAGGTTCTCCATTTAGTTATTTTCCCTTTACCTGTTAATACAGGATCAAAAACTGCAGAAATATCAAGGAGGTAGATAAACTATATGGTTTGGCACACAAACCAACTTAAAACTAGTGCAGATTACAGCAGTCCCTGGATACCAGCTGGAGTATGAGCTGAGACAGGTATTGCTTTAGACAGCACCATATGCACGTGTTTTATTCCTCCGGAGGATATGAGAGGTCAGATGGTTTTCCTGTTCCCTTTGTGCCAGGTGCTGCAGGTGGCATTTCTCTGAAGGAGGAGGGTTTAGGACAAGAGGCAATGGGCAGAAACTGATATACAGGAAATGCCGCCTGAAAATGAGGAAGAACTTCTGTACTGTGTGAGTGGCTGAGCACTGAAACAGATTGGCCAGGGAGGTTGCCAGGTTGTGGAGTCTCCCTCACTGGAGATATCCAAGAACTATCTGGAGACCATCCTGTGCTGTGTGCTGTAGGATGACCCTGCTTGAGCAGAGAGATTGGACCTGATGATCCCTTCCAACCTCATCCATTCTCTGATTCTGGTTCTGTGAAGCGGGAGAAGACTTTAGGTTTTGTTCCTCATTACTGTCACTGGCAGAGAGTTTCACATTTACGGAGTTTTCATGAGGTCAAATTGTCTGAAGCATCCTTGGTGTGGCCTGATCTATGGTATTTTTGTGGCATGCAAGCTGAGGGAGACCTATCTAGTCCACTGAGTTCCCTTCCCTTGCGTCACCTGGCATCATAAACCCACACTTCGAAAAAGTGAGATCTTCAGGGCACCCCAAATTGGCAGATGCTGTTGGCGCGGGTTTTCCGCCATCCTATGACGAGTACTTTCCCTCCTTGCCTTGGCCTACAGCCCTTTCTGGGCCCTTCTGCATGAGGCCACGCTTAATAAAAAGGGGCGAGTACGTAGGCGACTTGTTTTGGGGTGGCGGGGTGGGGTGGGTAGCAGGGGATGGGCGCTGCTGCGGGGCAGCGGGACGGGAGGAGGGATGCGAGGGGTTGAGGGAGGCGCAGTGATGGGGATGGGCGCTGCTGCGGGGCAGCGGGACGGGAGGAGGGATGCGAGGTGATGGAGATGGGCGCTGATGCAGGGCAGCGGGACGGGAGGAGGGATGCGAGGTGATGGGGATGGGCGCTGCTGCGGGGCACGGCACGGGCCCGGGGGTGCGGGGTGGTGCGGGCGGCGGGCGCTGCCTGCAGAGGGCTCTGTGACACCGCGTTTCCCCCGGCCGAGCGCGGGGGGGAAGGGAGTGCTGGGGTAACGCTTCCAACAGTCTGGTCTTAGTCTGGTAAACAGACTAGGAATTGTGGGCTAAGTCCTTTTCCTCAGGCTTTGCACCGAGGCTGAGATCAGATGACTCAGTCCGGACTCATTATTTTAATAGCCTACAGCTAGTTCACATAGCAGCGGGAGTCCACAAAAAAGGCATTTAATTGTTGAAACTCAAACTGGTACATTGTAACTGCAGATTATAGTATTCAGATTTAAGTGATTCAAGTAATTTATAAAGCTTTTGCACAAGCAAACTGAAAGTTAAAATAGTGATATTGTAATAAAAAGTAAATAAAACATACTTTTGTACATTAAGACCCAATTAAAGAGCATGATTTCATTTAACAAACTTAAAACGGGCAGGTGATATTTGCCAACATTACTACAGCTGTGTTTTACATTAGGAAATTAATTAAAATAGTAATTTATACTTTTTTCCACTTGCAAGTCTTGGGCCTGTCTGTATTACACCATCTATTTTCTCTTCATTCATTGTGTTAGGGTGCGTTTGTAACCTCACTTAGGCTGCGTCACAGCTTTGGGGTTGTTTTTTTTTTCCTTACCTAATGAAAAACCGGCTTTCTGCAATAATGCCAGTGAAGCAGATCAAACAGGGCTGAAGGAACTTCCCTGCTGTCTGCCTGAGAGGCAGTGCATTGTTAGTTATTCAGATGTCAGTCCTTTTCTTCCGCATCCTAGCAGGGTTTCGCTGGTTTCATCAGATCACTGAGCTGGAGGTGGGAGGGTGGCTGCAAGTGAGGGATACGAGGGAATGGTTTCCTGTTAGACTGAGCAAAACTGGGGGATTTGCTGCACTCCCATTCGTGCCTGGTTCTGGTGCAATAGCACACCACGAGACTAACAGGGACAAAATTTCAAAATGCAAATCAGTGTTCTGCTTTTATACCTCACAGCCGAATAATGGGACCTCAGGAGTTATTCTTAGTTCTTAGGTACTTCCCCCTCCCCAAACTGCTAAAACAGTGATTACATAATGAACTGTTAACTTTGTCAGTCAAATCAGCTTAAAGTGTAGAAAAGTACATTTTTTTTAAATAGCACATAATTACCGAAATGAGAGTTCATTATTCCGTTTGTGTGAAAGAGCAAACACACATGTGGTGGTTATCTTCTTCCTTCTCCACTTTTCCTTGTCTATCTTCACTTGAACTTTGTTACCTTCAAGGAGGAATCTTTGGTGTCGGCTATTTTATGGATGTGTGACTCATTGCAGCAGAGTGAAGAACTGAGAATGTTCAATTTGCCATTTTAGTGGGGCTGAATTGTTTGCAAGTTGCTATCGTCCTTTCAAACAACTCATGATGCCTGAAAACTTGGTTTATTAAGACCAGACATTTCACATTCCTAATGTTAAGATTGCTGCAATTTTCCATTATAAGCTTTACCCCACCCGGTCCTCTGAATACAGATTTATAAATCAGTTTCAAAAAATGCTTCTCCATCTAAATCTTCACTTACATTTTAAGCTTGGGAGAACATCTTTGAGCTGAATGCTCTTTCTCAACTGGAGAATCATGTTCTGTATCAGTGTTTTCACAAATGGATTTAGTTTCTTTAAAAATCAAACAATGAATGCATTGTGAGTGACTTTGGTGTCTCTGTTTCTGAAAGAAAAACAGCATCTGTAGGTTTTAGGAATTAATTTATTATGCATCTTATTACCAGTTTCTTTTTGCCGTATTTTTGTTGAATGGGTATTCTATATTGCTTACTGCCTGGAGGAGCCAATGCAGACATCGTATGTGTGATACATTTCTGAAAGACTGAAAAATGTGTTGGTTAATATGTTTGACTAATACTGTGTAAAATACTGAAATTGGTTTATTTATGCAGATTGATATTAGACATCCTTGGAGTTAATAAGAAGTGCTTTGTGATAACATCTATTTTTAAATTCTTGCGTGATAAATCTGTCTTCGGGTGTTGACTTGAATTCTCAGGAGAACTCAACACAGAATGACACAAGAATAGCCGGACATAAATGGAATATTACAAGAATAAAATAGCTGACATTTCAGCTCCCTGCTTCTTAAAGCTAAAAGTCCTTGAGGCACCAATAAAATGAAACCGAGTCCAACAGTAAAAGTGTGTGTCATGCGTGCACAGATCTACTTCTCTGTAGGGCTGACTGAAAGAAATTGTTTTTACATAAATAGTTACAGTGAGCTCTTCAAGAAGGAAAGAGGGTGGACCAGTAATGGAAAAAAATATGGTATTTTAGGTTAAGCACATCTGAACGTAAAACATGCTACTGGAACCAGGCAATTTGACAATACTGGAGGCTGTGCAGAGAGCCAGAGCGGGGCTTGTACGCTACTTAGTCCCACATGAGAACTATTTTGAGATTCGAGTCAAATTTAGGACATACAGACCCTTTATTTTTTTATTCTATGGGCAGCTTAACTCCATTTTCTCCAAAGACATTAGTAACTTATTAAAGTTTATAATTTCTACAAATAAGGCACACACAAGTTATTACGCCTGTACTTTCACTAAAGTAAAAGTTATTTTTTTACTCTGCTTTCAAGAATTTTGCATTTCATTCATGTGAAAGCTTAGGGTAGTCTAGTAAGTAATAAAATGTGAAATAACAGTATTTAAAATAGTTATATTTAATATCTGATAGGTTGAGTTAGAGTATTACTGAAAAGATGCTATCAGTATTCTTTCATCTGAGATTGTCTTTAGTCATACTAAGAAAAATAATTCAGGGGTCTTGTTTCTATGATGCAAATTTAAAAACTTCCAGGGTGCATTTTTTAAATTATGTGGTTTAAAAAATACTTTAAATGAAGAAGTTGCTTTTCATGTCACATTATTTATGTGTGCTAAGATTCTCATTTCAGTCTCTGTAACATTTTATGGCTGTGTGACATTACATTATTCCTGTATATTAATAAGGGTATGAACTGAAATGTAAGGATTCATGATGTTATATTCAACGATTAATTAGGCAATAATGCGTAAAGTATCTGTCGTTAGCAGCAGGCGAGGGCTGGTTTGTTCGTTAGTGGCTGCAAGCAAAGCCAAGGCTGATGTATGTCCCAATAAGCCACTTAGTGGGTACAGGGAAGAGCATTTCTGCAATGAGAACCTCTACATTACACTAAAGGCAGGGGTTTGCTGCAGCATCTTAAAAATCTGTCCCAACTGCAAGAAACTCTGCAAGTGTTTTGTGCCATCCAAATGCTCCTATTCACCAATGGCAAAACTCTGGAATGAGTTTGGTGAGAAATAAGTTGATGTCGAGGCAGAACACAGCATAGTGAGCGTTTTCATCAGATGTGAGGGTTATCATGACTTTTTAAACTCTTCTGCATTTGTAGAAGAGGTGAAAATATCATGCCAAATAATATCAAGTGGTTGCTGCCTTACTGCTAATTACCTCCTTCAAGTATCTCTTTTGCTCAGCTATTGCCTCTCACTTCATGGAAATTACAGAATTTTGAAGATGCAGCTAAGTTATAGCTCCTTTCTGAAACTCACTCATTTACTTCAAGATAGGGTGGAAAAAACTGGGGAGGGGGTGGGAGGAGAAAGGAAGAGAACTAGCAGTATGTTTCTGATGTTTTGGAAATTACTGTTGCTCTCTTGAATTTTGGTGAGCTCTAATTTTGTTCCTTTTAAACACTGAAATGTCATTTGTTTATTTTAACAACATCAGAAAGACTGCGTGGGCTTCTCCTAGAGTCCCCATCATCAGCTGAGGGAACAAGTAATGAATTTTTACTATGAATGAAATATCTAAAATAAGACTGCATCTGCCCTTATTATGTTACTGTTCTAATGTTATCTATCCAGTGTGCATTTTTTTCTGACAATTTAAAAAGAATATAAAATAAAATGCCGCCCTCAATTTTTTCATTTGCTGTATTACCTAAACTCAAGAAAGAAAAGGCAAAAAAAGTACCATGTCATTTAAAAAATAAGCAGAAACCAAAAAAATAATTCCTACATTTGAATTTTAAGTAAACAGCTATTTTTGTGATGGGCTGAACATACAACACTGATTTATGTTTGTTTGGTTTTAATTTTAAATTAAATATTATTTTGGTGCTTCTTGAAAGGTAGATATAGGACAATAAGTGTAAATAGAATAAAACAGAAGAAAAAGAAAACAGAATAATGAAAGACAAAAAAGAAGATGAAAAAGAGCCCCTTTCCAAAGAGAAAATATTAAAATTAATGTATTTAATACCATAAGCATTTAATATATTACATGTAATATAGTAAATAATTATAAATTGGAAAGCTAGGGCTTACGTTCAGTGTTTGGTATTTCTATTAACCGAATAATGAAGTGTAATTCACACTGATATTTTTGTGTATTCCCAAAATTAAGAGAGGTACTAAATTTCTTTCCATTGCTTTTAACACTGCCTTGTATTGATTACAGTGAGTAAACACATGCTTTACTGTAGGCAATTATATGGTTTGGGATGCTTTATTTTTATTCTGTTTGAGTGGGAATAGATTATTTGGCATATCACTGTCCATTAGCTCCACTTACACATTTAGATATGAAATTGCTCAATCTTCTGAATCAATTTTCCACATTAGAAGCACAAAATATCTCCTTGGTGAATATTTTCTTGTGTCTTATTGTATCTTTTAAGAATGTGTGAAGAGCAGACAACTAAAGTGAACCCACTGAGCTCTTGCTCATATTTAGCAGATTTTCTGAGGTTGCAGGCTTGAGTCTACTGACAGCACTGAGTGTGACTGCATGTTGCGTTCGAGTCTTTCAGTGATGAGGCAGAAATGCAATTTAAATTCTTTAAGGTACATGTGCAGCCTGATAATCTCTAGTACATTGGCTTAAGATGAAAATATTCAGAAAAATATGTATTACTCCATAGCTGATTTCGTGGCAGTAACAGTTTTACATCTTGAGAGAACTGGCTGAATAATGGAAATGAAAGCATTGTGCCAGCGATGAATTATCCCTAAGGCTAATAATAAAAAGAAATCTGATTCTGTCCTTTCTGTCTAAGATACTCATCAGTTTGTCATAAATATTCCTTATTTAGGACATAGGAAAAGCTTTCAATAGATGAGTCTGAATACAACTGGCACTGAGAATGAGCACTGAATTCCCTTTTAAGACCTGATCTCAGTGAATGAGCATGCTGAAGTCCAACGCAGATGTGTGGCGTTTCTGCCATAAATACTGGGCTGGAAGAGGTCTTTCCAGAAACTTAGAAATGCCTTTTAATGATCTGTTTGATCTGGTTAGTGCCTGTTGTGAAATCCAATACAGGTTTGAGAGAATAATTGGGAAGAGATTATTATTTTGGGCTGTTTCTTCCCCACTTGTCATGTTTTTCATGAAATTAGAAAAAAAGCAAGACCATCCAAAAGGGATTTTTTATGAATCATATGCTTTAGCACTATGCAAATACTCTGTAATCTAGATAGTGTGAAGGCATGTGGGGGATTATGCATGGTTTTAATGGGGCTTTTTCACACTGGTGTTTCTTTTTAGGGTTTTTCTAAAACTATAATGAAAGATCTCCAAAGAAAAAAGTTTGTTGCTAGCTGTTGTGAAGCAGAAGGTCTATAAAGAGCTGCAGAATACTTCTGTTTTCCCCACACTACAAAGAATGGTATGTGAAAGTGCTCAAGGGTATTCATCAAATTATTTGAGTTAATGGATGGTCTAAAACTCATACATATATTTCTTTCCTCATTATCACATAAATAGTGTGGTAAGACATTTCTGGGGTTATTGATTGTCTTTGTTCTGGCCCAGTGTTGTTCAAGTTCAACTGAGAAAAGCCTTTCATCCTTTCCAGGACACAAGACAGCCTAAGTCTGTGAACTTGTCTGTGAACAAGTACTGCTGAACTCCCACCATTTAGATTTCACCAGGTTTTTCCTTAACCCGATAGAAGTTCAACCTAACAGTTGTCTCTTCTTTCTGGCATTGATTAAACCAAACCGCTTTGCTGCCTTTACAAGAAAAGATAAAGTGAAAGGTATGGAGGACAGCTCCTGACTTGAGGAGTCCACAGAGTCCCATCGTACTGAAATGGGGTCATCCCTTGAGTGGTTCTCCTAATCCCTCTTCAAAGTAGAGCTCTCCTGAAGTTTTAGAATACTGTACAACTAGAAGTGCTTTCCATCCTACCTTTCTTTTTTTTCCTAAACACTGCTAATGTGATGAGGAAGACTGAAAGCTAAAATTACCATCCCCACCTCATTATTTTTCTTGGTGCAGCACAGACAAAGAATAGCATAAACATCTTGAGGCAAAAGTGGGAAAAGATTGAGGGGAAAAAGCAGATACAGCAAGGACCTTGGTCTGATGGGTGTAAAGAATAGCAAGAGAATTAATGTGTAGCTTTCATGTATGTATGTAATTTAGTAGGTGGCAAGCTAGTGTGTGCCCCATCTGTCAAATAAATCTGACCACTTTTTATCAAATATAATGCTACCACAAGACAGCACAAATCTGTAATAGAGCACCATGGATATTTTTTCTCCTTTTTCCAGTCGATCTTGAAGTTGAGTAAGTGTAAAGAGCTAAGGAGCAGTCTGCTGAAATATAAGTGATGGAAGCTCCACACGTTCTCATGTTTTGGTGAAGCTGACAGGCTTTCCTAGGGCAGATTAGCCAAATTAGGCAAACATGAATATGACCTGAATGCTACTATCAGTGTTTTTCCGTAATTATCTGATAATGAGAAAAGGTCGGAACTAATTCTTGTCTGCTATCTTTCCCTGTTGTGGGCTAGCGCTAGTTGTCAGTAGTAAGGCACAGGATAGGGTATATTTGTTACCGTCAGGTAGTGCTGTACATTTTTTTAAGCTTGTGTGCAGCTGGCCAGTGTTGTGGAGCAATCCTGGGCTTGAGTCTCTGTGGTGTAATCTGCTTGTTATGCAAGCTCAGAAAAATCCCCCTCCCTTCTCTTGCCTGTGCACGCGGTAACTGGAGAACAGTAGACTTGTGATTGTGGCACGTCCTCCGTTGGTATAAGTTTTAGAGACTAGATCATGAAGATGCTAAATGTAGCAAATTAATATTCAAATCCAACCAGGTAGCTGTGATGCACCTTCTTCACTGTGAGTGTGAATGTCTGTGGACATGGAAACAAAGCTGGCCCAAGCAGGGTTGGCTTCCTGCATCAGCAAGATTTGACAGTGAGGAAGAGGAGGAAAGAGTACTTCATGCCCTGATGAGAACTATTAAGAATATGCATTCTGAAGAGCAACCTGGGTTCTTTTCTTCCTTTTCGGTTTACCTGCAGCCCATTTTTATAACACTCCATCTGGGTGTATAAGTCCAGAGCTCTTAAACTGTCTTAGCATTGTGTGTAGCATAGGTTTTATGATAAACTAACTCTGACATTATCATGTGAGTCACACCGGGGCATGATCGTGAAGCAGTGCATGCTAATAGCACAAGGAAATTTCTAAGAGTATGTTCTGTTCATTCTTGACTCCAAAGCTGTTGGGGGTGACAAGTCTTAGAAATACTGGAAAAGGTTTGATTTGAAAATGCTTTTTCGAATTTGAGCATAGCCTCTGCTTTTTTGTGAGTTTTTGTGTTGGTAACAAGAGCTAATGCTGTTTGTGTTATATTGCCACCTATATGAAAGGTTGTGCAACACTTTCCATTATAAGACTGTTTCAGTTGCTTATGTTGCCAACATTCATCTGTTTGGGCTGAAATTTTCCATGCTGGGTGTCTCCTTCAAGGCTGAATTTCTTGGGAAAGTTTCAATAAAAATACTTGAACCATTCCAGGGAATGAGAAGAGGGGGAAAAACTATATTCTGCTCATGTTTATTAAAGTTGCTGCAAGCACTTGATTCAGAAATCACTGCACCTATGTTTTTTGGAGCAGGGAGTTGAATAATTAGGAAGGTTGAAAGGGTGAGGAAAGAAAAAATGGGTGTAGAAGAGATTTCTTTAGAAAGAGTTCGCTCCTGCCTTATGTTATAAACCGTTGGCAAGAACGCACACAAACCCCATGCTTTTCAAAACAGGGTCAATGAATGGCTGGGAGCTGAATGATCCTCCTTGTTTCACTGCACCTATGTCATGTATTGGTTTGAGGGAGAGAGGCTTATGAGGTGTAAACAAAACCATACGCAACAGGAAAGGTGACTGAAATCTGTGCAGTGGCAGAACTAGAGGGGCAGGGTTATGTAGATAATAATTTGAAAATAGCAGAGGCAGCTTTGCTCAGCAAAGAGATGGATCTGAAGATGGTGAGACAGACTGTCAAGAAGATGGGATTTAACCTAAGTGGTCCTACAGCAGCCTTTTTTAGTTACAGTTTATTTCCTGTTTCCCAGACATCTTGTGCATTTAAATGAGACAGGGAAAATTGTATGCAGTCATGTAATTTAGAGACCAGTATTCAACCCTAATTCCAGCATGTTTCATTCATGAACACTTGATGTTGCAACCATAATGTACTTCCAACATGAAAATGAAAGACTTAGTTTGGAAATGTCATTCTATATCCATCATTACAATGCTTACATTTTAAGCTTTGAAGAACGCTGCCATAGTCAGACACATGTATAATATTGCATTTCAGTTAAAATACTGAAAAATATTTTCTTTTAATCTGTTTAGACAAGTTTCGTTTTCAAAACTACAGCACTGCCAATGCTTCAGCAAACATATATGGGACTGTTTGGATCTGGAAAAGTTAATTCCATATGTGAGAGACTGTAAACCTAACTTCCCAATAGACCTTGCCTTCCGTTTCTCTCAGGTTCACAGTGTAGACAACAAATGACATTTTGGAATACACTTTACATGCTTAGCCCAAATGGGAATGAGTTAAGAGGACAGGGAGAAGTTTCAGTTATAACTTCACATTTTCCTGATTTTTATGGACTTCAACCAGAGTGGTTATAACTCAATATTATTTTAACATTGTTATTTGTGGCTGAGTTTACTAAAGAGCAACTTTCATGCTGCTGCTTTTAATATCTCACCATTGAAGTGATCTTCCAAGTTTTCAAGGATTTATAATATTACCATAACATTTTCTTAAGGAATAAGTCTTCCCATCCAGAAGCAAGCATACATCATACTACAAACTGCAAAAATAGTGAATTAGACATTTCCTAGTTAGAGGAAAGCAAATGCGTACTGAATGCCCACTTTATTAAGATCCTTTTATTTTATTGAATGAAATTTAGACTTCCATTTGAGGACTGTTTTGTCAGTATCAGCTGCACCCTTGTTTGAAGAAGAGAAATTTAACACTCAACTGTTACTATGGATATCTGCATTTAAAATATTAACTTCATAAAAATGCCGTATCTGGGCTTGACATGATGTATTGTTGTCTCGGTCCAAAGAAGATAAGCTGTCATGTCACATACCTGTTTATTAATGCCTGAGTGTTGATGTTACTTATCATGGCAAAGATCCACTTATTAATGCCTTCATGTTATGGACAGGCAGAATACATCTTTATTGCTTTAATGGTGCCTAAAATTTTATGCCATAGGGTTTTGAGACTGTTGTCAGACAAATGCCTGTGTGTAACTAAACTTTTTATTCTGTATCGTGTTCCAGTGCATATTGTTTTTATTCACTGGCAGGTGTAGTTTGTACTTCAGCCTCAAGGACAGAGGGCTGTACTGACAAGGTGATTTATGTTAGCCTGTCTTAGGAATCCTTCAAGATATCCATAATTATTAATGTATATCCATATGTAGTGGAGGGGAAAGACAAAGGATTAAAATGTTTCTTGAATGCTAAGTCATGAAGTCTGACTTGCAGAGATCCTGTTGTGGGGGAACTCCAGCCTTTTCAGGTGAGAGTTAATACAGGTGACAGCAGCAATACTTTGAATGTCGGCATAAAGCAGCATCAGGTCTTCTGGTGTAACTCTTTGTATGTACTTGGAATAAAAGTGGTCTTTTTCAGTTCAATTGTTCCTTTTTGAAAGGAATCAGAATAGAAGTGAAAAAAGCTCTTTCTATTCCAAATGAAATATCCCATGCAAAAAGTTGCACTGCTGGAATTACAGCACTTCTGGTGCGCACCTTGCATCGTGCTGGTGGGATTCCCTCTCAGCACCCCACAGAGATGAACCTTGAATTGCATTAGGCCTTCAGCAGCCTGTACAGAGCTCTACAGAGAGACCTCATTTGGTTTTCAAGAGTTGGAAACTCCAGTTTGAGGAATTGCAATTTAATTAGACATCTTATATGCCAGGCAACGTTGTCTAAAACCTTTAGTTAAAGGATGTGATTATCCTATTGAAAATTATGTATCTGCACAAAGTAATTAATTCTATCCCTTTGACCTTCAGATTGAAGGTCATTTGGTGCTAACATTTTTCTCAGCTATTTTTTCACATAATGATTGAATGTAGTTACTATAAAGGACTGAGTACAATCGTATTATTGTTTGTAATACTGAGCTCTGGTTGGAGTTTAAACAACTTGTGTGTCTGCACATAATGCAAGTATCTAATGTAAGTTTTATTGAAATCAGAAGGAAATGGCCCAGATCATGAATACATAAAGCTGTTGATGGAGAAGTTTGTATTCTGTAAATTTGTGTGTTGCAGAGAAATTTGTCATGGCTGAGTTTGAAACTCGATTGAGTCACTGAAAGCAAAAAATACTTTACCTAAAGCTTGCTGGTGGACAGTGCTGGTTCAAAGCTCTCATCCTTGTGATTGTCCTTGTTCTAGATTTATGACTGATGCAGCTCGACGTGAGCAGGAGTCTTTGAAGAAAAAGATTCAGCCAAAACTCTCTTTGACTTTGTCAAGCACAGTGTCCCGTGGGAATGTATCTACTCCACCTCGCCACAGCAGTGGAAGCCTTACTCCTCCAGTCACCCCTCCAATCACTCCCTCCTCTTCATTTCGCAGTAGCACTCCTACAGGTAAGCACCTACTCTTTGATTCATCCCAAATAAAGGGAGCAGTTTTGCTATGTGGCATTTGGAGAACAGGAGACATACTGAGGCATTGGGAAGAAGTGCCCCGAAAAATAAAACAGAAAAGCTTTGGGCTCTTTTACTATAATTCAGTCTGCAGTCCCTAAAATGTGTTTGGGCGTTTGTTTCCAAATTCTTTGCTAAAGCAGAGAAGGACACTAACTTTAAATGTTGCAGCTGAAATCATTATGTAAAGAAACTAACCTTACCAGAAACACCCAAAGTGGAAAAGACTGCTTATGTATCACTAGGAGAGCTCTGCCTAAATGGTAAAGTGTCAGTTAAAGATTAAAAAAAAGTGGTCAGTATCTTCCCCCTCCCCCCCCCTTATTTTTGGTGAGGGGAGAGTGGAATTCATAGATAAGTAAGTGATCTGGGAGGAATGTTCTGCTGCTGTCATCATGTAGAAATTACTTTCGTTAGGAACCTATGTTCATGAAAAGAAAGAAATGAAAAAAGGGATCTATATTTTCTTCAAAAGCTAGTATTCCAGTGGTTTTCCAGGGTATAAAAATCCTGGGAATTTTTTTGCACTGATTAGAGTAACCGAAAATTGCTTGCTGTGCTGAACCAGATCTCTTGGCCTGAGTCAGTCTGATTTACTTTAGGTAGGGATCATGTCAGATAATTCTGGTACATTTCAGACTAAATACCAGTATTTTCTTCTAAAAAGCTAAATGCATATAATAAGGCTATTCTATTCTGTAATAAATAGGTTCAATATATTCTCCTTAGCAGGAAATCACGTGAGCATCACTGCCTTGAAAAACTCTTATGCCACATGTTTTTTATAGAGGCTATTTCATGTCTTAGTATGAATGATTAAATGGAAAAGTTGTAGCAGTCCTTGGGATGTTCTGACTGCAAGTTGTAAAATGAAATGGTTGTTCAGTATGTCTCTGGTTATGAAAAGGGGAAGCATGTTGAGAAACACTAAATGATAAAGTACCAATGTAATTCAGAAAATTTTAGATTTTCTTAATTATCTCCTATTTGAAACAAACTGATTCATTTCCTTGGCATCCTGCAGACGGCAAGGAGTTTCTTCATTCTTTTGTTTACTTTCTGTGCAGCTCCTCCTGAGAAGGCTAATTCATGATGTGGTCAGGTAGTATAACTTTGCACTTCCATCAGGAATATTGGCTAGTAATATACTCTTTGAAACACGTTCCATCAAATACTAAAGAAAAAAAGCCAGCATCTGTCTACCAAAATACTTTTATTATTTATATATTTTCCAAACTTTTAAAGTTAGTCAGAATGTTGTTTTACCTGCACTGCAGTTAAGAGAATCAGCTTGTTATGGCTGCATTTCTGCAAGTCCTGCCTGCCAGGTTATAAATAATACCAGCTTCTACTTTCTGCACCCTCTGTTTCAAGTTTATTTTTGGACCCCTGTTCCAAACCTAGGGTTTGTAACATCCTAGTAGCAAAAAACAAATATTCCTTCTTTAAGACATTTTTAAAAATTTACTATTAACTGCATTGCACTTCAGCAGCTTCAGCCCAGAATTTCCATTTTGCTCATCTTTAAAGTTTTTTGTGGACCTAAAGTAAGCATTGAGCTTTTTCTGATAACGACAGGTTTTTTTCCCAGTGTTTACTTGGTGTAGGACTTTTTCTGACTTAGATGAGGTGCTCAGAGTCATGCCATGGCTGAGTTTCTCTTTCTGTGGGTGCAGTACCTGGAGAGGCAGCCTAATAGGGGTTGCAGACTAACTTTAGATATGCAGCTCACATGTCTTTTATTGGCCAATGCAAATCTTTTTCCCTCAAGTGCAAGTATATATGGGAGTTGACTAGCAAGGTGATGTAACCAAGGGTAGTTAGGCAAGATGTGTTTCAAGGAAACAATGTAGAGTATGTAAATTGTCCTACATTTCAGCCTCACAGTGCCTACACAGCTTTCAAGCCCTACAGGCATACCCTCCACTGCATCCAGTGAGAATGAAGAGTATGGCTGTATTCCTTCCATGCAGTCCTGTTTGATTTGTACTCCGAGAAAACTCTTGTTAATTCGTCTTTGAATGCAGGTAAACGTGTATGTTGTGGTAACTTGAGAAAACAAAGAGGCTATTTTCCTTTAGGTTGCCTTATGTACTGTATTCGTTATAATCCAAGTATAATTCTTGTTCTCATCTTCCTTTAGACCGATACTTTGTCAAAAATAAAATGAGATTGCTTTGAGCCAACTCGTTCATGAAATTTTCCAAATGGCTGTTTCCATTTCATTATCTCTTTTCTCAGTTGTTGGATAGTTTGTGAGGGCTCAGCAGTGTGCCTGGCATTACTGTCACTGCACAAGGTGGTGCCACTTGAGATGCCAGAGAGGAATCATGCCCTGCAGGCTGGTGTGCTGGCATACAAATACTCGTGTTCCTCGGCAGACAGTGTCTGTCACATATGGCTTTTTGCCATTCTTGTTCAACGTAGAAAGCGAAAACCACCCTAAATCTTCTGAGTCCCCTTTTCCATGTACTGTCCTCCCTTTTGGTATGCTGCTCATCTTGGCTTTCCCAGGTGTGTTAGTCTTGCCTTGGGTGAAGCCAGGAGCTGCCTGGATCCCAGTCATGTTTGTGTGTATCCTCACAGGAATGTCTCACCACTTCCCGATGGTTTGAAGCTACTGCTGTAAGTTTTCAGCAAAGTAAAATTTCATGTAATGATCTCTCATCTATGTATTAACCAGACTCAAACCCACTTAGCTTGTGAAACCTGATAAGAAGCGGTTCAAGGTGTTTTGGCTGCAGAGAATGTTTGTTAAGTTTTACAGTAAAAATCTGTGCCAAAAGACTATGGGGCCTCGTTCTCAGACAGAACTGAGCAGCGTCCAGACTGACACACATCGATGCTGTGGATGTTGCACGTGCACATGTAAGCACCTCCTCCTTCTTGCTAAATGAGATTATTCATAGAGAAGCAGAAATATTCAGCAAAGAAGTGTGCTCTTTAAGGCTCTTCTCAGGTAACGAGGTAGACATGTATTTATCTTCAGACTCTGTATGTGTTAGTCCCCTGAAATGGCCCATTTGTGGTTTTGGTGGGAAGCAGAAATGCAGAAGTTAATTTTCTATACCTCCCCTCTGTTGCCTTGGGGTGGCTGGCATATGCTCTCTACTTACATTTGGCATTTTCTTCCCCCTCCTATAACAAGTTTTCTCTTCTTCTTGAGACCTGCATCCTCTAATGACTGCAGAAAGTTCACTTTAAAAACTTGTTCCAGTTTTTATTTTAACAACAGTGTCTCCCAGGAGACTTTGTTTAGTAGGGCTTAAATGGTCTTGTTAGAGTTCATAGGCAGGATTTAGCAAAAGAAATGGCTTCCATCAGGAATAAAGGCTCCTTAGGGTGATAGGGAAATAGAGCAAAGTAGCACCAGCACACAGCTTATTTTTGAAAGATGTTAACAGTCTGCAAACACTGAAATATCTCTTTATTTAAGGAGCACTCAATTAAGTCACAAAAATTTACATTGCTTTTATTTTTAAATGTCAATTTTAAACCCGCAAAACTAATGAAGTCTAGTTATGGATAAAAATGGGGCTGGCATTGCATCCTTAACATACGTTGTTAATTTTTTTAATGTTTTCATACATCTGTGTGGCTCACAGATGAAATTTCCACCCCTAACTTCCTGGCTTTTGAGTGTAAGTCAAATGCAGTAGTTAATTAGAGCATTGACGTTCCTTTGAAAAGTATGATATCTCTTCATACTGAAAAGCTTTAAAGGAGGTCCAGTGATAGTAACTTATTGGGAATTAATTATTAAAATAACCTGTTCCCAATTTTAGTTAGAAAAGTAATTCATAGTGATGAATCTCAGACTAAAACAAAAATTAAAAAATAAGGCCACTTCTGCCTTGAAGAAATGCCAGAAATCATCTGAAACCACTGTTTTGTGTTTGTTTATTATTTTCTTCTATATTTATGGCTTTTTTTTTTTTTTTTTAAACTATTCCAGGTCTGGAATAGTAAATTTCAGCCTGGAGTGAATTTTTTGCCTTCCTATAAATCTTAAAGCAAGAGTTTAATACCACTAACTGGCTTTTTAATAGTTCAGCTCTGAGTCTTGTGCCCCTCCACCTTCCCCTGCACAACAAAAAAAAAAAAAAAAAAAAAAAAAGAAAAGAAAAGCTGGAGTACTCGAAAACCTAATAATTAGCATTACATTTAGCTCTGAAGAGGCTGGCTCTCAGACATCCTCTCCTGTTTATTTTTTATTTTAATAGATTACAAGTTACAACGTTTATGCAGTTTTAATAGGTTTATAGACCTATTTACTGCCTGATCATTTGGGGCAGTGGATGGCAGCCAGTCCTGGCACGAAGTGTTGAGGATGCTGTGGTTGCCTGGAACAGCTGTGGCCATTTCTCAGTCCTTCCACTTGGGAAGGAGATGAAAGAGTGCAGTTTTCATGGGTGGTCATAGGCTGACCCCATGAGAGAACTGGCAAGTCCCGTTTTGATTTACAGCTGTCATTTGAGTAGGTGACTAACTATTGGTTTGTCTTATTAATTAGGATAAATGCCTTTCTGGGGAGTCATATTTGTTCAGTCATTTTTGATTGATTGCATCTGAAAGTTTTTACCTTTCATAAATATGTCAGACTTCCTTGAAATTTCCAGCAGTCCAGTCTCAGTATTTATGAAAGTGACCCCATTTTCTACCCACAGAAAATACCTAACTTTTTGATTTTTTTTTCTTTTTCTCTTTCTGGTAAAACTTGAAAGTAATAAATCATTTTAAGGTGGAGTAAAAAAACTACTTTGTAGGATTTTTCTTAACCTTTAAGAAATCTAAGATCTGAAAAGTGATATTTTAATCAAATATGCCTGAAAATTCAGCAAAGTAATGTTATGAGACTGGGAAAAAAATATGACTGAGGCTATTGAATTAGTACTGTTGATGTAGAAATTATTACATTTACCATCCAAGGATACTATCTGAATGATGCTTTAGTAGCTTTATAGTAACTGAGTAGTTTTGTAGATATATAGAGCATATTTTAAAACTGAACTCAAGATTGCTTTGTAGCTTTGTCAGTAATCCTAAAGCTGCACTATTTCAGTCAGTTAAAACACACTATGTAAAATGGGCCAATTTTTGTCTAATAAATCATACTAGTGGTGAAACGTCACTTAATATGTCATTCTGTAAGAGAAAGTGAAATTCAATTAATTTTCAATCAAAAGAAAAAAAAAAATCAGTCTTCCCCTAGTGTCTTATTTTCAGAGCCTGGTGTAATTAAGAGTACTTTTTATACCTCAAGTGATTGCATTCTCAAATATTTGTAATAATTTTAAATATATTTGTGTTTGATTCAGGTTTAGGTAACTAAATTAAAGAGAATCATGTCCCATTTATATCATTAGGGAATGTATTCTAAGACTGAATATTTTCTAAAAGGTACATACAAATTTTTACTCTATAAAATTAGCAGATCCTAAAAACTCAGATTATTAATATCTTCTCCGATTCAGATGGATTTTGTTCAGGATTCAAATGCTACTACTGACGAAACAGTGACCAAAAAATTACAGCTTCTCTCTGTGTTAACAAGTGCTCGTGCTGCTGATGAAATAATTTAGAGCGTCATTGTTCCCTCTGTGGGTGACTAATTTACAGGGGAGGAAAGTCTGCGTATTACAACAAAGGAGCTCCTTTCTCTTCCTCCCAAAGGCAGTTGGGACTCAGAAATTGATCCATAAGGATCCGCCTTTCTTCTGGTCCATTAAGGACCTGTCTGTTGTGGAAGCTTTGATTTTGGGAAGCGAAACACTGTGTGGCAGTTAGTGACTTTTCCCAATAAACCTTGTTATCTCATGTACTGTTATCTCTGTGACATATCATTCCCGTAATTCTGCTGTATAGCATTTGCCTTCATGGATAACGCATGAAGGAATCCCATGGGCCTCCTCTTGAATCTGTTCCCTTTTCTTTTCCGAGAATGCAAAAGCTGAAAGAAAACCACCCATTGTTTGCTGGTAATAGCAACCAAAACCACAATAGTAACCAGCCTTTGGAATCGGGCATTGAAACAGAGTAACAGGCGTGCTGGAAACTAATATGGTTTAGATTTTAAATGTGTGTTTAATTTTTTTTCACTTTAAGTTGTTTAAAAAATGCGTTGTTGTAATGTAAAAGCCCATTCCTCTTCATAGGTATCAAAGCAGCAAACATTTCAGTAGAGTTTCCATATGTCAGGCTTTCAACAATGAGGTAATCATGTGGCACAGACAGCTGTTGCACAGAGTGCTGGAACAGCACATTAAATAGAATCCAGCAAGAAAAAGAGATCTGCTCAGCTGAACTACTTTGTGAGTTTAGAGTGAACAGCAGAAATGTGAAATAACGGGGGTGTTCCCCCTGCAAAGTAAGAGAAGATTTACAGGAGGAGGAGGAGGAGTTAGGTGCTCAAAACTTTTTGTGTTGATGGATCTGCTGTTAATACGTAGCCGAATTAAGCTGAATTTGCTGCAAAACTGCTATTTAAGGCAGAATCTGTTTGGCTGCTGTCAGCAGGTGGCATTTCTGAACTCCATGTTAGGTTGAATCAGAGTGGACTATGAACCATTAAATCTGCTATTCAGTTGATAATCTGCAACAGCTTTCTCTTTGGGCAATGCAGATTCACTCAATATTGCTACAGCTAGAGAGATACTGCTCTTTTGTGGTGGGCTTGTGTTTTTAAGGAAAGTGCACTGCAAAATATTCCTTGATTAAGATCTTAAGGGAGCTTGAAGTTAGACTTGGGAGGACAAGCAAGTGGAAACAAGTACACGTTGATGGCATTTTGAAAATCATGCTACAAATTCAGGTCACGTGTCCTTTAAGCACATGATTAATGTTAAGCACCTAATACCAAGGAAGTAAATGCTGCCTGACTTGGAGCACATAACAAGTGCTTTGTCAGACTGGAATGAAGTATTCAGCACTTGCAGAGTTGCAAGCTCAAGAATTTATGTAGTCACAAAAACCCAGCTTTAGCCATTCACTTCAAAAATTCTTCACCTGTATTAGCATACTGTAAATGCTTAAATTTAATTATTACACTTTATGTTAAAGTAGTGTAGTATCATGCAGATGTAATTGAAAAAATAATGAAAAGTAGAAATATGAAATCAAATCCCAGGGCTGTTGTATTAAATTGTTGCTGAGAAGTGGGTTGGGAGTGTTACATTTTTGTGTGTTTGACTTACGGGGTGTCCAGCATAGTAAAGCATGAATCAACCAAGCTCTATTGCAGCTTGAAAAAACACACTTTCAGATGTCTGAGGAACCATCTCATTACATGTTCAGAACTTTCTACTTGTTTAATTGCCTGCTCAGAGACTGAAGATCTTTTATGCCATGTTTTTATTAAAAATTAGATATATAGACTCACTCTTGGATAAACACTATGGGTAAATAAGTAAGCCATACTTCACAAAATGAAGACCAAATTCAGTTCTCTAGAATAATGAATGTTAGAATACATTTGATATTTCAGACCTGCAAGGTATGATAAAATCTATGTTAAAATATCTTGTGGAAACTGCACTGTGGTGTCTGACAAAATTTCCTTCTGAGGTGCTTCACTGGTACTGGGATTTCGCATTTCTGTGTAGATGACGGAAGAGAACTTTCTTTATTGGAGCCAAAATGGTTCCATCTAATTGCAGGTTTGGGGCCCTGTATTAATCCTGCACACTAACTAATATGTGCGTATAATTGCCCGGCATTTAGCAGTCTGAGGCACCTACTCTAACAGAGCCTTATGGGTGTTCTTGTAAAAAATAATGGAAAAAATAATGAATGACATTGTGCAAAACAGTTGATCAATGTATGACTTAACTATGGTATATGTGTGTGCTTAGACATGGTATGAGATTTTAACATGAGCTTTTGGCTGAGGTTGTGACTAAGCATGAATAATAAGAGAAATCTGTGGTAGTTTCTAGTTTCTGCCATAAGGAATAAAGCTATAATAGAAGGTTTCTAATAACAATGAAAAATAGTAAGTAGAAGTGCAATCATTTCCTATGGGGGTTTTCTTAGAACAGGTGGGATTTGTTCCCACGGCTAAAAGATGTTTTTTCAGAGCTAGATGTCACATCCAATTTTAGGGGAGCCAGGCTTTAAACTTGTACATATTCAGCTCTTTCTTCAGTAATCCAAAGTGAAGAATGCTCAAGTGCTCATCACTGTGCTTGGCTAAGTGCTTCAGAAATTGATTTTTTTTTTTTTCCTAGCAGTCATCAGCTGTCAGGTGACTGTCTGGCTTCCTTAGAAAGACAAGACAGTGTATTAAACTGGTTACTCAGTGACTAAACCAAACCAAAAGAATTACATTCCCAGAACATACTGAGACTTAGGCTTGGAGGATCTGTGGAGCAGGGATGACTCCTTATTGCAGGCACAGCAAGAGTGTTACCGTGTTTTGGACCAACTTGCAGCTCCAAATCAAACGGCTTGAAATTATCCTGAAGACCAAAAACATTAACTTGGTCTAACCTGCACGTATTTTGACTTCTAGCTGTGTGATTACCTGGGTGCCTGCTTTGCAGTTTGGCAGGACCCTAAAAGGATAGGCATTGGCCCACTCTTGATGGCTGTGTTTCTTACAAGGGAAACTCTGGTGTCTTTTTTTATCTCGTAGGCAAAACCAGAGTCGTAAGGACTCGCAAACCCCAGCCCCGTTTGCCTTACAGAAGTGATCTGGTTTGTTTTACTGTGTGTTTGGGACCCCTCACAGTCCACCTCTTTCAGTGCAGATGGACCAGTTGAATGAGGAGTGTTGGGTAAGGCTGCAAGGAGTACAGAGCTGCAAGTCCATGACTACAGTTCTTTCATAGTCCTGTAGCTTTGGGGTACAGATCCTGGACGATATCTGCAGGGCTGTGCAAGACAAGCTGACGTGACCCATGATTGTCTTAGTTTTTCAGAAGTTTGGTACTCCCACTGATCCAAGCCTGTAGATTTGTGAAGATGGAGCAAAATTATGGAGCTTCTCCTGGAACTAATCTTTTCTATGGTTTTCATAAAGATGTGTGCTATGATAACCTCCCCTGCTTAGTTCTTTGATTAACTCCATCCTAAACTAACTCATGACTTAAGTACTAAAAGGCCTATACTACATTCAAAAAAGGATATTATTTGAAAGTGGTGCCTCTAACCACTTTAAATGCTTTTCAAGTTAAAAGGACATTTTTAAGTGTATATAGTGGAAAGTAAGACTAAAATGAAAATAACCGATGGGGAAAAATGGGACTGTGCTGTGAGGGGAAATACATGTCAACTTTTTTTAATCACGATTCCTCTCAGCTTTTCGCTGCATTTTCTGTTTTTCTTCATTTTCCTGCTTAATGGGTGCATTTCCATTACAATTCTGTTAAATTTCTGATTTGCTCTTTAACTTGGCTGTAAAAATGTGTTGAGCCCAGTTTGCTATAAAAATATGTTCTGGGAAGATTAGCTCAGTTGTCAGATTTTGTGCTTTCTGGTAGAATTCTGAACCTTACCAGAGGAAAAGGCACACAAAAATTTAACACTACCTTTTATTTCATCTCATTCACTACAGGTGGCTTTACATGTAATCTCCTGTGTTTTGTACTTCGTCTTCCCAGCCCCTTCAGAGCATTCTTGTTTGATACAGACATAAATTGCACCGGCAATTGTAAAGCTACTGTGCTGTAGAATTTTATTTTAATTGCACATACCTGTAATTAATTGTATGGGAATTTTCACAGTAGTCTCCCCAAGGAACAATTTAATTGAAAAGTAACCGAGTTGTCTAGACTACAGCAACTCATAAAATCATCACTAGTTTTGGGGTTTGAGCTACAAAGCAGCAATAGAAACATGGCTTGTAGATTTAAAGTACTTCCAAGCACAGGAACTGTTTTATAATCCCCATCGTAGTAGTCTACCCTGACAAACCATTTTTAACAGGGTCAAGAACAAAAAATGTACAATAAGCTTAAGATTATCTCTGTGTTAATTTGTGATAGGATAGGGATTTTTGTGTACAAGCACACCCATTACACATAGACCTGTCTTCCTCCAAATGTGTAAAAAATATGTATTTTGTAGAAAGCACATTGTGCCTGCCTTTCACAGCTTGTGGCATAACTGGTTTAACATTGGAATAGTGTGACACTCAAAAAGTTACTGCAGCAGTTCTGGGTAACAATGATGGCATTCATGTTTGTGTTTATACTGCAAGGGCCAATTGGTGGAAGGATTTTTATTTATTTATTTACTATTTAGCTTTGTAAGTAATCTGTTAATTATCTTGAAAATTCCTAACTGAAAACAAAAATGTTTTTCTCAAAGTTAGAAACAGTAGTGGCCACATGGACCTTTTAGGTGTTTATTTAAATTGTGTGTGTGTGTATATGCACATATATATTTACACGTATACTTTTACATATATATATATATATTACACTGAGACATTAAATGAGATTTATCTCTACCACTGTAGTGCCTCAAGGACTGAAAAAAATTACTCCATGTCCACCAGTGCTGTATGTCTGCACATTGACAGCGGTGTTATGGTTTAGCAGAAAAAAAATGAGACTCATTTAGGCAGCACTTCAGTGTGCTGAAGATGATGAAACTTAAGCAAATGTTTGAGTTTTCCTTGCATTGTGGCCAAAGCAAATCAGAACTAATAAAAAGCAAGGACTAACATGCCACTTCACACTCGATGACTTATAACCCAGAGAGGTTTATTTCACAAGGGAAATTGTGTATCGCGAGTTGATGTTCGCCAGTACAAGATCCTCAAAATTATGTAACATTTTAGGAAAAGCAGGGTTCTTTGTAGCTTTTATGTATTTCCAAGTGAGCTAAAAACCACGAAACATTTGCTGACCCCTAAAACCACAAGATCCTCCTGTCTTTTTAGCGCTTGTGGCCTGGCAGGTGGAAGACACCACTCTAATTCTTGCTGAAGATGAAGGTTGGTGCTTTGTCCTTGCTTTCATACACTCTCTCTTGTAAGGTTTTTCCATATATAGTCAGACAGTGCCATTCACAACAATTTCTGAGCACTTCTGCTCTAATGTCAAAGGATACAAGAAGCCAAGGAGTAATGGAAAATAGCAATTTGAAAAGTACTTTGATTTCAGCCCAGTGATATGTTACCTGAAACAACTCACACCTGCTAACATATGTTTTGTAGACCTGATTGAAACAGTGATAGCCTCAAATAAAGGTTTGTGACAGCATAACAGGCACAGTGCACATTTTATTTTATCAGAATCTTTGTCTTTAAAAATGAGAGAGGAGACATGACTCCCCACTGAATGTGTTCTTATGCTTCGGTTCATTTCTTTCTGAAAAAAACAAAGTAGGATTAATAAAAAGCATAACAGATTTTTCTTGTAGATTTTTTGTGTAGTTAGAATGACAAAAGCCTTGATTCTTGCTCAGTAGTCAATAGCCTTTTTAGTCCTTACTGGTAATTCTGAGTCTTAGGGCTAGCTCTCAAATCATGCTGATGGTGTTTCTTACATCTAGATGGTCAGAGCTTCAAAAGCAGGCAGAGAGAAGTGGTCAGTGTGATTTCATGCAGATTAAATCCTCCCGCCCTTCAGTGCATTGAAGTGGAGAATCTGCCATCGCCTCTCTTGTTGCTGGTCAGGGGTTTGTAACCCTCTTGGGCCTCATAAACATGAAACTTCCTCAGCCCAAAGCTGCTGAAAAGGCACTGAGTTGTCTTGCACCTCTACAGCTCCTCCACACCCTGGTCCTCCATGCGCTGAGCCGGGGCTAACATGCATGATGCAGCCCGTTCACACAGGAGCACCTGAGGAGGCCCAGGAGCATCTTGGACATCCCTGCCTAGCCAGATCCTGTTGGAATCATCAGCACTCCCTGTGTAGTGCAGGCTATACCTGCACAGTGACAGCAGTGCCTTGGGGGGGAGCCTGGCCGTAGCTCGGTGCATCCGTGCAGGATTTGCACGCTGGTGAAGGCAAAGCGTGCGGCAGTCGGGGTGGGGAAGGGCCTGTGTGCATTAGCAGTTTTATGACCTGTATTGTAAGTGGCTGGATGGCTTTTGTACAGCTGTAAAGCATGTATAAAACATGGCTCAAATGTATTTTCATAGCTTCATAAAGTGTAGTTCATTTAGGTAGGTACTTTTTATTGTAATCCTTTATCTTCAACATGGAACTGTTTCCCGGTACCGTTTCTATTTTTTCTTCTCTTTTTTTATAAAAAGGAGTAAAGAAGAGAAAAGAAAAACTGCTCTTTTGTTATATGCATCAGGAGAGTCCTTAAGTACAGTAATAGTGCCCTGAACTTGTATTTTTGTATTTCTAACCTCGGAATGCAGGCCTAGCAACTAAAAAGCCAAAATAACATTAATTATGAGTGTTCTTCACTGTGGTTTTTGGAGTATAAGTTTGGAACAGATGTTTGAGGGGAGAGAAGCGGGGGGAGGAAGGATGGATTGTTTCTTTTTCTTAGCCCCAACTGGTTTTAATTCTTTTTTGAACATTTTGAGAATATCTTTAAACATTTGCCAGAGTTCAATTAACATCCTGTGACTAAAGGTGGAAAATGTCCTACTTTGTTTTTCTTCAAACATATACCTGCTCTTGCTTCTCATGCCAAACCCAGAAAAAGAAAGGTTTCCAGCTGGCGTAGGTTTTATTACTGTTACATTACTTTGCAGGTTAAGCCTCAAGTTGGGAGGGGTCTGCTGGATTGATTTATTTATTTACTTTTTTATTTTCACGATTTTTAAAAAGTGCCATGTAAAACACTGCCATTTAATTACAGGAAGGTTATGCTCCTTTTTGGTGAGTGTTTAACAGCTTATTCTTGTTTACATGAAGTTGTAGAAATCTAGTTTTAAAATATGTTTAAAGTAGAGTTGTGTTCTTGGGTTTATCATGTTTTTCCTGTACTATGTAAAAACACAAGACTGTACATTATTGAAAGCCCTTTTTTGTGGAAAACAGGACTGAGGAAAAAAGTTTATATAAGAATGCAAAATAACTTCCTGAGACTATTGGCGCAGTGTGACCATAAAACCTCAACAGCACATTGTGCAGTGACATTATAACAATTTGCTTTAGCACCTCTGCAGCATGCTCAGAAAGTCCTGCTCTACAAAACACATGCCGTGGTATCAGTTGACTGTTTTTTTCCAGAATCAGTTCTTTACATGCATGTTTTTGTGATTAGTTGCTGTTCCACAAGTAATTGGAAGTGGGGTTGTTTGGTTTTTTTTTTATTTATCTTATTGCATGCATGTTTTATTTGCATTTATACATTCAGTAAGTTGTAACATATCTGCTTATATAGGTGTGCAAGCGGATTTATAAACTTTGGATTAGGATTTACAGTGCTTTAGTTTTAAAGACTGTTCTGTGCTGTACCAGTATCAAGATACCGATATATCAAGAAAGAAAATGGCACACAGTTGCTCCTGAGGCCAGATAGAATCCAGCTGCTCCACCAACCCAGTATTGGCTCTGGAGGACTACTTTTTTTTTTTTAACCTGAGCGTGTTAGTTCCGTTGCTCTAGTGGCCCAAAATGGAGAGCAGATCTCATGTGTAAATGCTTCTCCATTTTGCTGACAGTGAATAAGAATATATAGCACTAATGTCATAATAATAACACTTTAAATATAAAACTTTATGTTTATTTTGTACCTTTATCATTTTAGCTTAACATCCAACATTTTAGGGTGATTTCCCATATAAGTTAGCTCGCCAAAATCATTCTATAGCAAAATACAATGTATTCAGGTTTGTGTTTTACCTGTAGGAGTGTTTCCCTGCTTTCCAAAGTGAATTCAAACCTTGTAATGGGATATATTTTCAGTCACTTAAAATTCAGCATGAGCTGGATACACTGAGAGCATTGAAATGAAAACTGCAGTTGGTGTGAAATGTTAGAATTGGCCTATCTACCATTCCATTTAAAACACCAGGGTGCTGGGTGTTTAACTATCTGTGGGTTCATACCGTTTGAAGTACCGCCCTCCAAAATAGCTGCGGGAAGGATCTTTTCAGACTGTCTCTGTGACTGTGCAAGTTACAGTTGCTGTTTGACTGTGAGAGAGGGGAGAGGATGTCCAGAAACACAAACCCATAACCTTAGTTGCTTAAATATTGCCTCCTTTGGTATAGCACTGGAGGTCTGAAAGTGTGGTCTGAAAGCTGCTCTTCAAATGATGCAAACAAACACAAAAAAGTTTTTTGTTTTGTTTTTTGTCTAACTTATTTTCTCTAGTGATTTTAAGTGCCTTGTGCCGAAAAATAATGATGAAAACCATACTGTTCATTGTATTTGAATCCATGTTCACATCATTACATGAGGTACATTTTTGAAATTCTCTCGTTGCTTATTCATTAGCTGACCCTTGCTTCAGCCAGAGACAATAGAAAATTAGTTCTTCTGGGCAGTATTACATTCTAACAGCTCGTTATTTAGAGCTTGATACTTGATCTGAGCTAGGAGAGGACTGGGAAAGAGAAGAGGAAGGGTGGTTTCTCCAAAAGACGATGTTCTGGCCAAATCCTGCTCTGACTGGTGTCATGGGAAAGAGGAGGATGCTGGCAGCGGCGACAGCTGCAGGCAGGATGAGGGACAGCTCCTGGCGTGAGCAGCCCGGCAGCGGCGGCCACAGCCCACAGAGCCCGCGGGATGCACTGTGCGGGGCTGGCAGCGGCCAGCGGGACAGCCCTGCGGGCCCCCACCCTGCTTGGCACAGGGCCAAGGCAGTCGTAAGTCATAATTGCCATTTTGATGGCTCCGTTGTGATCATGAAGAGGGATGGAGGCCTCTGCCAACCCTGGCAAGTGCCCGTTTGACAAACCATAGCCATATCAATCAGCTCCCTCCAGTGACAGCAAAGTTCTGAGCATGCAGTTGGCTTTGAGAACCGAATTCCTCTCCTCGCCCAGAAATGAGGATCTGAAATATTTATTTGCTCTGGGAGAAGAGCAAAAACTCAACTGCGTGTGCTTGCACCCATGTGCTGGAGAAAGGCTCTGGCCTTCACTGAGGTGAACCTAGTGCTTGCTGTATTTAGGTGCTTAATCCAAACAGTGGAAGTGCACTTGCTATCTAAAATGCCAGTGTCTGTAGTGCTGCACAGTGGGCTTCTCTGGGTTTTCTTTGGTTGTGTTACATCTGTGTCTACACCATCCTTGTGGACATGAATGGTAAAAGTATTCTTGAAAATGTAAGAAATTAATCTGAATGGACTTTTTACAAAGGCTGAAAACCGCTTTCTGTCCTGAGTCTCCTCTCCCCGCACCCACCAGAATAAGCAAGCAAGCAAAGACCCTAGCTTAGTGTGTCTGGATGATCCAGTGTCTGACATTTGTTACTGGAGTTTGCAGAGCCAGTGCACTGTGCCACCTGTGCCAGCTCTCAGCTGAGAGAGTCCTGCTACAGCTTCTGGGCTAAAGACTTGTATGGCTGCTGTTATTTGACTGTTTTGTATTTCATTGCCCCTTGCATTTATTTCCTGTTCTTTATATAAAGGAAGAATATTTCATTTTGAATTACTTGATATGTCTTTAGATCAACAATGAGTAACAGCTGTAGGAACATTGCCCCTGCTTGCAAGTATGGAGGAGGCTGTGTTCATCCATGGGCACAGAGGGAAGAAGTCTGACAAATCCATAAATGTGCTTTAGTGTTAACCCAAAATTCACATAATATTAATAATTCACTTTTTTTTATCAAGGAAATTGTCACAGTATATGAGAATGCAAAGTTCTTAACATAAGAAGTGCTCTCATAAAACTGTTTCTATGAAATACAAACTGCAAGTCCCGCACGGGACAAAGTGTGAAGCTGAATTTTTATGAGAAAACCTTGGAATGGCCATGAACTTTCAGTGACACTAGCAATATTGGTTCCCAGTGCAGTAAGCTATTTGCTTGTAGTTATTCATTGTATACTTAAATGTATGCTTTCTGGTCACAAAAATAATTGGCAAGGATGTTTTGTGTTTGTTTTTTTTCATGGGAGGAGAAAGGAAGAACTAATAATGTTCTTGATCAGAGGTCGAGATAGATCCTACTCATTAAAATGGCACACACAGCTTGTGCTGGTTTTAATCAGCTCTGTCTTTTTTATATTTAAAGGCACAGCATAGAAGTCTTTAGATTTGAAAAGCGATGTAACAACTGCTGTGCACCTGCTAGAACCAAGATTCATTTAAAGTTCAGGGGAAAATCCTCTGTAAATCTCACAATAGAATGAATTCACTCATGCAAAAGGCAGAATTTATCTTGGCTACAGTGGTGTGAATATAAAATAAACCCCAGAAACGTAAAAGATAAGGTCTTAGATTTTCAACAGTATAGCTGGGATGTTGTCTGTTCCAGAATGTCAAATGAATTAGCTCTCTGCAAAACATTTCTGGGCTCTTCAAAATTACTGACTTCTTCTACTGGAAAACGAAAAAGTAGTAGATTGGGCATTGAAGAGGTGAGATCTTTGCTGTAGGATTAAGTGGCATTCTCACTGATTTTGATAGCAAAACTGACGGGCAGCAGAGGTGCAGACCAAGTCTTTATGGTCATCTTTGCTTTTTGCCAAACTACAAAGGCTTCTTACCCTGCAGGCAGTAATCATAATCTCTTTTCGTTCATGTCTTTACTTTTGGCTGTGACATAGACAGCTTCCTCGTTTGTGATGGGTCGTTTAAATGCAGTGTGAAAATTACAAGAGAAATAACTTGCTGGAACTCTTAGTGACCCAGTATGTTTTGTGGCTTCTCATAACAGGTAATTTTATGTGATACCTGGCTCCAGTATGGCATACTGTGTGAGTTGTGCCCAGTGAAGTCCACCTCCCCTTTGAGGATTAGTGGCACTGTCTCAGCATGGAAAATTGCAGGGGAAAGAAAAGCTGAACTAGCATTCTTTCCTTGCCTTTGTTTTGTTTAATTTCTTGATCTGCTGGGGGCAGCACAGATGATGTGAGTCTTTTGGCAAGGCCACCGGAGTGAGGAGTGGGGAAATGGCTTTGTGGGCCAGGACTGAGGGAATATTGCATGCGAGGGCGGGTGCGGTATTAAGAAGATGTTACTGAGTTATTTGGATAATAAAGCAGTGGTTTAGGTTAGGCCAAGGTAGAACTGTGTAGGGTCTCTGAATGAAAGCCAGATGATGAAACTGAATATTATGTTAAAGAGCAATGAGCTAGCAAGAAGCCTCAGAAAAAGCATTGCAAGAGGAGAGAGGAAGAGAGCAGTTTTTTGCTGTGCTAGAACTAGTATTTAGTTATGGTGATAATATTGTATATTTGTATGGTGCCTTGCTGAAAGCATGTGCTTCTCTATCAGCCAGATATTTAAATGTTTTGTCTTAAAGAACTGTGTGTTGTCGAGTTTTGGAGGAGGTTTTTTTGCTATTCAGACTTCTGAAGCCTAATTCTGATATTTTTCCTTTGAATACCTGGGGCGGGGGGAAACATTCAGTCTGCTTTCCAAGCGTGAGGAAAAAGGGTAGAGCCATTGGCACACATGCTAGAGGAACGGCTCAGCTCAGTGCCCAAAGGGCGGCGTGCCCCAGCAGAGCGTCCCGTTTTCCATGAGCGTGGCAGCGTCCAAGCGGAGCTCTGTGAGGCAGCTCTCTGGGACCTCTCTGAAGATTTACTGCAAACGCTTGCCCGAGTCACGCAGTTGTTACACCCTGCAACGGGCCATAGGTTAGATGCAAAAAAAGCTTCATTTCTTTTTTTTTTTTCCTTTAAAAAAGTAAATATTTACAGATATAATTGTGAAACGCCAACCAAGTTTTTTTTAAAAAAAAAAAAAAAAAAGGCAAGCAATTAACTAACTCTATCTTGATCAAAGTGCGCTGCTGTGCACTTCCCCTCAGCGCACTGCTGGTCCCCGGGAACGCTGCCCAGGAGCCGGGGCAGCGCCGGCTCGGGTTGCAGTTTGTACACCTGACGTGGAGCCCAGCGCCTCCTGCTCCGGCTGGGAACAGCTTCCCAAAGCCACCGTGCTCAGCCCTGCACCACTTAATTAAAATACCTCATCCCGGGGCTGTTTATAATGGCAGCGCCAACCTGTGGGTAGTGCTTTTTGTTTTTCCTCTTGTTTTATTTCCCCCCTCTCTGATGTGTTGCACGCAGTCAGTGAGGCACCACATGGGTTGCTGCTCTTAGACACTGACAACTGAGGAAATTAAATTCTGAGGCAGAATCAGTTAAAAGCATGACTAAATCAGTGTTGTTTTTCTATAACAACTGAAACAACATAATTATTTTAAGGTTGAATTTTTATTGCTAGTGAATTTTTTTTGAGGCTGTAACTTTTTTTGCATTTTCCTTATACCAAGATACTTTTAAATACATTTTGGGATTTCTAATTTATTTTTTTTTAAGAGAGTAGAAACAGTTGAGTTCTGTAGGACACTGTTAGATAAAAGCAGTGATAGACTGCAGTTCCAGCTTCATATGAAGTCATATGGCACCATTACTATTACTGTTTTGTGCAAGAAGAAATGCATATTTATATGGTCATTCATGTGAAAAAGCTCATCGTATTTGTAAAATCTGTAGTGACATCTGAATTTAAAAATCTAAGATAATGGAGCATTTGTTTATACTGGTTAAAGAACTGTTTTGAGTGTACTAGACCAAATCTTGTGTTTTTGTTCAGGTGAGGCAATGAAAAGAAAACCATAAGGATGGTCTGATCTGACGGATGCTTACACACACAGTTCAGTCTCTTCTGTCTCTCTCCTTCACTGGAGAGAGACAGAAGAGTCTACCTTCGAGTGAAGTGCAGGCAAACATTTTCATAGAATTGGGTCTTACTGTACAAAATTACTAAAAGAATTAAAAGGGCACCCCTTAATCCCTTTAGGAAAACCTAAGGAAATGCATAATAGTACTACTGACTGCAGCTTCTCCCCACTGTTCTGTGTATCTCTTCTTTTATACATCGTATTGCATAGTAAGTTTTAAAGAGCACTGATTGTTGCTTTATGAAAGCATACTCCTTATCATCACTAAAGGGAGTGGTGTCCCTAAGAGATGCTGTACAGTCTCAAATGATGTTTTCTTCAAGAGGACAAAATCCTATTTGGGCGGAAATCACCCACTCTTAAGGGGGCTCACAAGGGGGTGATTATAAAGGCAGAAATTGTTGGTATCAGTGTTTAGAATTGTATATTTTGTCATCCTAGGAGTGCATATGTATATTTACAATAGGGTTTTCTGTTTCATTTGCTTTAAAAAAACCCCACTGAGCTAAAAGGTTTGAAAGGAACAGCTTGAGGAATTTTTTCCATCAAGATACAATCAAGAGCAGGAAATCATAGAAGCAGAGTTGTGGTTTTGCCTCCATTTTTTATTAGTTAATTAAACTATAACAACTCTTAACTTCATTTTAGGTTAACTGTTCCTAGAGTTCAGAAATATTTTAAGAGGTCAATAATGCTTTCTTTGGCTCCCGCTCATTCGGAGTGGGATGAGGAGCCGCAGTCAGCAGGGCAGAGTTTTCCAGATGTGCTACAGGGCCTGTGCGTGCGCTCGTGTCGACGGTTGTCGCTGGTGGGAAACCATCCCTCTTTCCTCATCTGCACACCACCCTGGACAGATGGGAGCCACGGGAAAGAAACGTGGACAGCCTGACATCTGTCCTGACCAAAGCTCAGGAGCCCTGCGTGCTGGCAGCTACCAGTTGCCACGTGTTGTTCCTCAGTGCTGAGTCTAACTGGGAATGCTGGGGAAGGGGGAGTCCAAAGAGATGATAAGTACGTAGTTTCAGCAGAAGCAGAAACACCCCTAAGAACCCATTGTACTTTGCAGGATGGGTTTTCTCTGTGAATTCAGAATGTTTTAAAGTGCCATGAGGCATCTGTCTGCATGTTCCCCTCGGCTGGTAGAGCTGCTCAGAGCCGCGCGCTGAGCAGGCACGAGGGAAGAGCCATGCAATTGTCACATAACTGTCTTTAATAGCGGGAGCTATTCCAGCACTTGGAGCCAAATTGCCTTTCAGCAGAAAGGATAAAATTTAGCAGAGCTGAGAAAGGGAAAGAAGAAAGGGGAGGGGAAACACAGCACCACCTCCTGCTGACACCACAGAAGTTTCCCTCAGCTTTCCCTCTCTCTCCCTCTGTGCATATATTTTCTTTTTAATCAGCTGCGGCTCTTCCCTCCCTTGCTTTCCTTTTTTCAACTGTATTTTTACAGTTGGAATTCTGCTTTTCTAATTTCTCTTGTTTCACATTTAACTTCTTCAGAGGATTTCATTAATAGTTATTGCAATTAAAAATAATAAATAAACTCAGCACCAGCTGCTCAGATGGCTGTCGTAGCATATCTGGAACATAATGCGGTCTGTTCAGGGCAGCCACACAATGCAATTTATACCCACACCTGAGGGAATGAATTTCACAACTATAATTGCTACAATATAATTCTTATTAATGTTGTGCTATAATTCCTATTAATTCCAAAGGGCTAGTAAATGCATTAGGACTTGTCAACATATTATTTTACACTGTTTATGATCTGTAGAATTACACTCTTCAGTATTGTATTGCATAAAGAAATGCCTTAAAATTAGCTTTAATTGGAGGAGAGGAGGGAGCACATTTTCTGTTCGGGCACTGGGAAAGACGGAAGAATCCTGGTGTTTGAGAAGCAATGAAACTGCATTTTAAAATCAGTCCTTTGAACTTTCTGTGCCGTGCAGTTAACAGTTTATGAAGATATATTAATAATGCCTGTCCAGGTTATTAAAAAAAGAACTACTGGTGTCTTTATGAAGGAATAAATTAACTACAAGAAAGATAGGGTTATAAAATTTAAAATAACTGTCTTCCAGAAAAGACAAAAGTGGGGAAATTACAAGTCATTGTAGGTGATGTAATAATTGCAGAATGGGTTATCTTGCTGTGCTTTTATTTATTCTTGTTTTATCTGACTACCCTGCTTTTCTAGGTAGTGAATATGATGAGGAGGAAGTAGACTATGAAGAATCAGACAGTGATGAGTCCTGGACTACAGAAAGTGCTATCAGCTCTGAAGCTATCCTTAGTTCAATGTGCATGAATGGAGGGGATGAGAAACCTTTTGCCTGTCCTGTTCCTGGATGTAAAAAAAGATATAAGGTAAGTACTAGTGCAGACCTACCTCATTTCGTGCTGGTGTAGGTGGTGGGGGAAGCCTCTAAAATCAGTTTGCACTCTTCTCATTTAATAGACTTTTCACAATTATTTTTGTGAGATTTTAGCAGAATATTTTATTCCCTGGTTTCCTCTCAAGCACAGCCAAGTTTATCACTTTTACAAGGGATGTCTGTCTGTCAAGAGAGATTACATATAGCGACTCTTTTGCTTTACACATTTTAACGAGCTATCTATTATTTAGACAAATTAACTGCAGAATGCAGGAGATACTACAAGCAAAATAATCTCTTGGGTCCCTTTCAGAAACATGAAATAAGAAGCTTCTGTCCATCTGTGCCAGAAAGATTCCTTCTGCTTAACTGCTAGAGGTACTACATCCTCTTTAGTGAGATGGTGCCCAGGGTGCATTTTCTGATAAAGATGATGTGTGGAATGGAGTGGTTAACATTGTGCAAGTTAGAATTCGCCTTGGGAAGGCAGAGTCTTGGAGAAATTCTGGCATCATTCTGTCCTGGGTCCGAGTTCCCATGACCCATCTGCACAGCCATAAGTGACCCCACGTGCAGGGCTTGCATCCCTTCGTGTGACACCCTGGGAAACAATTCCCTGACCCCTCCACACTGCCCTGTTCTTTAATTGCTCTCCATCATGAGAAATTTTTGTCTTTCTATGCGAGTGAAGTATTTCTAAACTGGAACCTTGAGCTGGCTGATGTAGAACATGCCAGGATGTTACAGGAGTGTTGCTTCACGTGCATCGGTGCAGAGACAGATGAAATTGTGTTGAACATCTTGCACTTCAGTATGATGTTCTCTAACCACTGACATTTGGAAACAGAAATAGCGTGTTGGCACACTTCCTCTAAGTTGTTTTCTAAAGTTCTTGCATGAACTACTGGAAAATCCAACCACTGACCCTACACCCTAGAAAAACCATTGTGACTGTGTTGGTTTTTCACTAGTTGTATTTTATGGCTTGTCCTTTAAATAACTGATAAGTAGGGACTTAAAAGAGAGCAGAAATATGAAATAGAAATATAGGAAGGCCAATAGCATTTGAGATAAAACAGTTGTGGCAAGAATGGAGCAACTGTGCATGAAACCATGTAGTGGATGAAAACCTGTTTCAGTGATGCTGCAGCAGCTCCCACAGCAGCAAATCACAAGACTCAGGTTCCTGTACAGACCACTTAACCCTGACAACACTACTTCATAAAACATGGACAAGAAAGCAGTGTGCTCGTTTCTTAGTGACATACAAGTCTTTTTGCTGAGATTATCCTGAACTATGTAGTGTTTATTCTCCAGTTACAGGAGAAACTGGACACCATCTCCAGGGCACAGGGAAAGATGGTTTTGGACTACTTGCAAGTCTTACTTTGCAGATAAACTCACATTATTGAAGATCAATACTTTCCTTGCGTGTGGTAGGAGCTGTGCCAGACAGAGGGTATGGTATAAAGAGCTAAATCCCTAGCTCAGGAAGCAAACAAACCATGGTGATTGTTAGAAGTCGTGTGCCCAGAGGGCATCTATGCACTGCAGAAAACATTCACTTAATGGCAAAGGCTGGAAGGAGAACCCTGTAATTTGCTATATCCTGTCTGTTCTCTGTTTGACTGCCAGCCCTCTGTCTTTTTATGGCCCAAATGAGCAAGCTGTTTGTGCCTGCTTCTGCTATCTCAGTACCTTCATCTCAAATGCATGAGGACTGTCTATAAGGGATAGCTTGTGCAGCATTAATGGTAGAGCAGCCAGGCGGGGGAACAAATTAATGACCCTTAGAGGGGCTGACAGGGAGCAGCAGCAAATAAAAAGTACCGTATTCTCCTAAGAGAATTACCTCTGTTTAGTCTTGATAGAAAAGCACATTTCCTTAAACCCTGCCTCACCTCGTTTCTATTTTCTGTGGGCTCTGTTTCCTCCCTTTTTTATTTTCAGCCTACTTTTTTCTCTTTTTGCATTTTTATCTTTGTTTCCTTCCTTTTAGCTTTGTGTCAGCTGTGTTTCTTGTTTCCTCTTTGTCTTCCTTCTGTTTAACCCGCTCGTCTGACGAATTATTTGCGGAGTCTGGCTAGGGAGTCCTGTGATCAAAGCACTGAGATTTTCTGGTGGGTACTGGATAATCACAGCCAGGACTGTAAAACAATTATAGTGCTCCAAACAGGAACACAGACATGCACATACAGTAATTGCCAGGCTCACTTTACGGCTGAGAAAGGATGCATTCCTTTAGGGAGCGAGGAGGAAAGGAGGATATACACAGTTTTCTTTTGTCTGGACTTAGGTGACGTAAGTTTGAGAAGAAGAATGGTATTTTTAGAGGTTTTATTTGTATTACAGTACTGCTTAAAGGACCCAGTAGGGATGGGGCACCTTTTTACAAACAATGTTCAAGGATAAGAGATGGCCTCTGCACTGAAAAGTCATTATGGAAAGGTAAATAAGACAAGCATGAGTACAACAAATACTCCAAAGGAACGGCCTGGGGCGGACAATGGAAACTGTAAGGAGAACGTGTTTATACACAAGCCCAGATGTGTATCAGAAGCCCCTGCTGGCCTCCTGCCCAGCTGCTGTCTCCTGGCGCTTTCCCATAGGCACTGCAAATAGTCATAAACATTTTGTTGTTCTTCAGGAACTTTATTTTAAAAAATTGTTTGCTTATAATAGGTATTGGTACTCTGTATAGTGTGGCAGAGATTTTCTTGAGAAGCCACAGATCCTGGGGGAATTTTTTTTTTTCTTGAAATTACACATACATTTCTTTGTGGGATAGTCAGAAACATCTAAATGAACCTGAAGCACACTGACTTCTAGATGTTTTAAACACAAGTCTTTGAACTAATTTCTGAAGCTTGCTTTCTTCTCTAATAATGCTTACTGAGCTAGAGAAGGTTATAATTACTTTATAGTTTTCCATTTATGGACATTTTTTTCTTCCTGTGATTCATCTTTGATGCCTGAAATTTGATTTTTAGAAAATCATCTGTGTGATTCAAAGGAACCCGAAGGTATTATCCTGGTTTCTGTGGAGTTCACCCTTACCAGACTTCGGATTTACATCCAAATTTAGATGCCCTGTCCAGAAGTGAATGGATATCGAGTAGTTAATGTGCTTTGCAAAATACCACCTGTAGGAGCTAAAATGGGGATTTATGAAGGTGTTGATTAGTTTTCCTTTTATTCAATATCCCCTGAGTGGTCTCTAGCTCTGGAGAAGGACACTGAAAATGTGTATGAGATGTAGATAAACTTATGCAGGCAACATCCAAAGAGCAAATGAAGTTTGAGATGTAGTGGATACAGCAAACCCCACAAATAATGCATATATGCTAGCACAGAGTAAATCCTAGAGTGTTTGCCCTAAATTTTGTAGTTTGTGCAAATTTAGTAATAAAAAGAATAATAGATTTCAGTGCGTACAGAATGTAGCTTATATCCATGACTATTTTTCGGCCTTGGGCAAGAGAAGTGATACCTTCCGAGGCTGCTGAGGCATTGGGCTCATCTGTCTGGCAGGTAAAAGGATGAGGGTCCTGTCAGGTGGCACAAACACCCCAGGAAGGCTGACCTACAAGTGGTGAGACTCAGCAGAGCTTAGGGAAGAATACTGAAGGGAGAGGGAAGCAAGGGAATTTACTCGAAAGAAAGAAGCAAGCCAGAGCTTGCAAGTTGAACAGGGGAACTGGACCCACAAAGAAAACTTTGGGATGAAGAGCCAAGAGTACAAAAACATGTATGAATGTCTAAGGCTGAAACAAGAAATCTCTCAAACCATCCTTTTGAGGTATCTTTTCCTACTTGCAGTGGGGCTGGCAAGTTCTCTGCAGTGTAGTGCCTTTGTGAGTCCTGCCGTGCAAAAGGGGCCCTGCCCAACAAGAGCCTTTGTGTCCATGCAAACCAGGTGGTGCCAGTCTAAACTCTTCTATCGCCTCCTGATCTGGTCTCAGGTTAATAATTGTTTCCTCCTGTTCAAGATTTTTAGAGTGCCCTTCTCTACAGCCATCTTCTTCCTCAGTCATCTGTGAGAGTAAATAGTGAGCAACCTAAGTAACCAGAGCAATAAAAGTGATGTACGAGTTTGGCCGTGGCTTTTGCTGTACCTCAGCAAACTCAGCCCAGACGTACAACAAAGTGTTTACATTGCAGCAGTGGAAAAAGTGCTGAAGAGTCACTGTAATTCTAACAACAGTTTCCTTTTAGACAGAAGTACAGGTCAAATTTCACATTACACAAGCTCCTCATGCTCCGTGTGGTTACTGTTTTTCAAACCTTCCATGGCCCAATTCATCCCTTTAGGTTTCTGCTTTAGCATCTCCCTAATTTTTTCAGCCTGAAAATACTTCCCCCCGCTTCACCAAAGTACGTGGTGTACTGGGGCTGATGTATCATTAAAAAATCTGGATCAGGAGAAGAGTACCATTGTCACGGAATAGTGAGGGTATTTGTGATTGCAGATTTACAGCATCTGTAGCAATTGATAGTAGCTCAAAAGTATCTAGAAGTGGTTTCTTAGAAAAATTAGAAGTTTAAACAGGAACAGGTTTTTGTTAGGGAAATATTGTTATTGTAGGTAATAGGGCTTGTTTTAAAAATCTCACTGCAGTAGCAGAAGTTTAGCAGGTCACCCCCAGATTTTCTCCTCTTTTGAAGACACAGGTCCTTAAAAGTAAACAGATGATGACAGATGCCTTATGAAGTCCTCCTGCCACCCAGTGACAATCCTGGCCCCCTCACCCCAACAGTCCTGTGGGTGCTGGAGGTTGAAACTACGTGCAAGATGATCCAAAAGCTGCCCCAGGATCTCAGATTACTTGCAGGGAATTCACTTGACTGCTCTTGAGGCTGATGTGTAGCTTTGAGTTGTGGTGGTACAGCCTTCTGCATCCTCTGAGTGCTCTGCACCCAGACGAACCCTGCCCTAAAGGCTCGTGTTCCTGTGTCTGGTTAGTGTTGGAGATGGGGGATTCTCAGCTCCCACATTTCAGGAGGCAGCTGTGCAGGGGTTGTCCAGCATTTTTAAGGATGTATTGGACAATTCAGAGGCTGGATTTACAACTTCAGGTGAGAATTCACTGCCTGGATGCTCTGGAGAAGAGAAGCATGAATCTGTGGGCAGAGCAGTTGCTTGCAGTCTTGCACCCCTTTTGGGTGGATATTTGAGACACTTTTTCTGTGAGTTCCAAGCTGGAGCTTCCACTTACTGTAAGCTGTACATTGATAAAACTTGTTTAAAGAACCAAGGGGACTTTGTTATGTGTAATGTCAGGCAGTGGTTCAGCAAAGACAAAATCCGTAAGACCTAATTTAGTGGGTTGTTTAATATCCAGGCTGTTAGCTGATTTTAGCTTTTTCTTTTTTTTTTCTTTTCTTTTTTTTTCTTTTTTTTTTTTTTAGACTTTAAAAAAATACTGAGATACGTATCTGGAAACTTTAGAGAGAACAAACACAGGGGAGCCTTGGAACTGTCTCTTTTTGTCACAAATGATATCTTCTTTGGTCTCATCCTTGGAGAAGCTCAAATGAAAGACAGTATGCCTTTGCTTATTCATCCAAAAATCCAAGTTCTTTTAGTGGGAGCAGATGAAAGACTCTAGTATACTACACTGAACAGTATCACAACAGCTGCTGAGACTGCAACAGCTTCTTCCATTTTTGCCAGAAATACGTGAAAAGGAAGACAGGGGAATTACTTTGATTTATGTTTAGTAAGGTTTTTGGTTGATGTGGCAGAAGTGTGGCCTGTTTCCCACCCTTGCCAGCCTAATAGGGTGTGTGTTGTGTTGCTGTGTTTTGCACTAGTGGGGATCAGCTCTCCAGCTTTAGCTGTGGAGTATTCCCAAACAATGGCTATTTTGAAGAAAGCTTCTCTGGATTATTTTTAAAGTGTCCTGTGTAACTTTTGAGTTAACCATTCCCTGCAGTTAATTCTTTGGAGGCAATGTGTAAACGATCAGAATTTGCTGGAGCTTAAAGACGTATCTAGAAACAATGACACAAAACAGAACAGACCCACCATGGGGGGAGTCTCAGCTCTTTAAAGAGGTGTGACCCAAGTCTTCATGCCAGTTCTTTGTTTGCTTGTAAATGAACCTCTGAATAAGATTTGTCAGTGCTATATGAAAAAGATGTCAGGACGCAAAGAGCAACCATGTGTGAGCCCATTAAATGGTATTCTTTGGGAAGTGACGTATATTGGGAGATAAAAATCAGGACTACCCAGACAGGTGGGTTTCAAGAACTGCACAGATTATTGTCCTTGTCCCACCCGGTACCTTAGGAGCGCAGCCCATGTGTAACACCCAGCGGGAGCTCCTGGCAGTTTACAGAATTTTGCTCATAACGTTGATCCATTTTCAGTTTTTAACTGGAAGCAGAGCCCATGTCAGCCCACCTGAGCACTGACATTTTCCCTTCTCCCTCACAGAATGTGAACGGTATCAAGTACCACGCCAAGAACGGCCACAGAACACAAATCCGCGTACGCAAACCATTCAAATGTCGCTGTGGAAAGAGTTACAAGACAGCTCAGGGCCTGCGGCACCACACAATCAATTTCCATCCCCCCGTGTCTGCTGAGATCATCAGGAAGATGCAGCAATAACATGCTGGTCACAAATGTGCCAAGAAATCCTCACCAGCAGTTGCTGATTTTGAGAACAGCCACCTTTTTCAGGGGAAGCACTCAGCAACCCTTTAAAAAAATTAAATGCATGCTTTAAAATTTTCTGTAATTTTGGAATGATGTATCTTTGTAGAGTTAATGATTTTGTACATTTGCACATGTTATCATCATACCCATTTTCATTACTTTGAGATAAGGTGCTATAAAAGCTATAGGTTCTTCAGAACATTTTTCTCCAAAAAACAACAAAAAAAAAAGAACTGGGGGGACATTGCGTATTTAGTTGTACTGACGTGTGGGTCAGGAGCACGAGGAGGAGAGCTTGGCACTGACATCCTTTCAAGATTGTAACGTGATGAAGACTTTCGATGCATCTGTCAATGTGTGTGCAAAACCAAAACAGTACCGCCCTCGTCAAACTATAGTTAACATGCCTTACATAATGGAGTTATCAGTGGAGTAGCAAGTCTTTTAGGTAATGGAAATATAAATAAGAAAGAATGTTTAACATAATATGCTAAAAATATTTTCATACTTAAATAACATACATAAAAAGGTGTGCTTGCTGTATTTTATATTATCTTGCAAATCTTTTTTTTTTTTCTCCCTCTTGAAATGCTGAAAACCTTGCCATTCAAACTAGTAAACAATCACTTTAGTGTTAGCAATTACATTTTTTTTTCTCTGTACAAGATGTCATATTATGTTCATGCCCATCAAACTTTTGAGGACCAATATCCCAGTCCAACTAAATATTTGCCCCTGAACTATCTGTTAGAAAGACACTTGGAAATACTTAAGTGCAAATTTATGTGTGTGTGAGAAACTATTATCTTCATCTCAGATGAAGTTTTGAAGCACTTTGTAGTTCTCTATTGCCAACAGATTTAATGTTTTATGTGTTGCCAATTCTTGCAACTACTGTATGAGCATGTGCTGCGGTTGCAAATAAAAATGAGAAATTCAGCGCATGGTTTAAGGAGGTCCGTTAGTTGTGCTAAGGGAGTTCTAATGCCTCTCCCTCACATTCATTGTGTTTTGAGATTTTCTTTATGCATTTTTTTGCTTCTCATTGTAGGTCACCACATTCCATTTGGAAGTGTCTGTTTAGCTTTACAATTAATTTTGCTGAAATATGACATTTGAGCCTTACTGAAGATTAAGTGCTTCTTGCAGCAGGTGGTCAGAGACTGACTTAAAAGCCAACATGAGAGCACTTCGTGTCTGGACCATACCTGAACATTTGTTGCTTGCCATCCTGCCTTGAGCATTCTTCTCACAAGTGCTATTCCTGGAGTTCAGCGGGCTGGGAGCAGAGGTGGGCACCCTCCACCAGCCCTGGCCTGAACACTCCTTTGCCCGGCAAGGGTGAGGGAGGAACTCCCAGTGTTAACACAGTCATCGCCTTGGCTTGGTTCCTGTTCTTTTAAGTGCAAAAGAAAGCTCCCATAAAGGAGGAATGAGCTTTCCCTATTTTTATTTTCTAAAGCTTTAAAGGAAAACTTTTTAAGGATGACAATTACCTTTTCTCCAGCAGAGTAAAAGTCTCATTAAAACACATAAGAATCATCTTAATGACTTAAGTGTTTAGAACAGCCAAAGTGAAGCAAAATATCCCTCTCTCAGATCCCAGAGAGGTGACCGTGACAGCCGGGTTTAAAGGATGATCCAGACATGAGAGTTACTGGTACACACAAGGCCCCAAGTGGCCACTTCCCACCTTCTGCAGCTTTGGCAACAGATCTGGCCAACAAACACATTTTGGCTCTGCTCCTAGTGCAAGAACTACAGGCTGGGCGAGTTTGTTCAACAGCTAAACAGTTGTAAAACGTCATTGTTGCATGTAAATTCCTTTCAACTATAAAACTGAAATTCCAGTTTCTATTTACCTATTCATTGTGACAGTATTATTAAACAGGTAAAGATGGGACTATTTTGTTATACTGTGTATAGTGAATGTATTGTACTGTGTCTGTGAAAAGTGTGCTTTAAATTATATTTTCATATGTTTTGTTGGGGACAAAGTACTTTAAGTTTGAAAGTGACAGAGGTTTGTTTTAGAACTGAAGGCAACTTAAAGAATTCCTGTCAGGAAAGCTGCTTATAAATGTAAATCAAATCACATTTAAAATAAACTGCCTCTGACCTAGAAAAACTGCTCTTTTCTCATTCCTCACCTAAGGAGTTAAGTTCTTAGGCTGTGTATAGTCTTTTATTTGTTTATTTTACTTTGGTATCATCAAACTCTTGGAGACTGTTCTAACTGTTTTCATCTGCTGTTGAGTTACAGTAAGAAAAAAAATCCATGCTTTACCTCAGGCCACCTCTTGCTATGAAGCTCCCAGTTACAAAAATCCATAGACTGCAAATGGCACACGAGCACTGATGAGTTGCTGCCCCCCAGGACACTGCAATTCATCCACATCATGCAGTTTTTAATAACTCCTGCATTAAGTGGATATTGCACATGTTCATGAGAGAACTGCAGACAACAGAAGCTACTCCAAGCCTTAATCCCAGTCTCCCTCTCAAAGAAAGAACATAAATAGATGTGAGGGGCAACCCTTTGTCATATGATGCTGAGTCATCATTTACTCCTAAATCAAGTCTACACCCTGTTTAATTTCAAAACGAGCAGCAGGAAAGAAAGACCACTGACTCCATGAATAATTCTGCTTTTAATGTAACAAGACTACTGTACAACAAGTGGGAAGCAAATTTACTTAATACAGTTAAAGTAAATATAAAATGTTTAGATATACACACGTGTTTGTACTTATTGGAAAGAAATACATAAAGTTAAAACGCAAAAGGTTTTAAAAGCCAAAAGGAACACAATCCACTGTTGTGAAAATAGAACAATATTTTCTACTGAATAAAACTGCAATGTAATGGCAATGACTTTTTTGAACAATTACTTTTAGGCATTTAAGCACAGCAGTTTCTTTCAACTCAAAACCACTGCCTTAAAGCATAACATACCTCATTTAATGTTATCCCTTAAGGCAAACATTCTAGATGTGAAACTGAAGTATTTGCCATTCCTTTTGTTGCAAGCCTGGAATCTCACAGTACATGCATCTACATCTCAGAAATGTACTAGAAAACTATATTTTCATAGGGTAAGTAATGTAACTTTCCAATTTAAGTGTTACTCAGAGAAAAACTATGTGGATTTGCTAGGAGAAACACCTGCTTATTACATTTTTAATTGTGCCTCAGTTATCAAGGTTAAGAGAAACCACAGGTGTTTTGGTGACCTTTTTCAAATGTAGCTGAAGAACACCATGGAGCCGGTGTCGTTTTTTCTGAGGCTCAGTCATTCCTGTGTCCTTAGGCATTCCACTAAGTAGGGGAAGAAATTCCACTAAGTAGGGGAATAAATAGCTACATACACAACGAGGTGGGGGGTTGTGGGTCTTCTTAGTAGAATGTTAGGCAGAGAGAGAAGATAACCCCATAGCAGCTTACAGCCACGGCCCCCATTAGAGTACATGAGCTTTTAATCGTAAGTTTGCACTGTTACAGAAAGCTGCACTGCTTTTGTTCCAGAGGTGGACTACTCAAAGTGGTGGGGTTTTAAGCTACACTGCAAAACAAAGTATTTAATCAAAATTTAATACGTTCTGATCAAAGTGCGTCTGGACGTGCCTCTCAAAGCCTTGCTGGTCGTAGTCAGGCGGGAACTGCTTGCTGCACATGGGACACACCTTCCAGTGGCTCTCAACGTGCTCCTCAAACTTGCTCTGGTCGTAGTTCGGGGGAAACATCACATCGCAGAGAGGGCATTTCTTGTGTACATCAAAACTTCAAGAGGTGGAGAGAAAGAAAAAAGGCAACAGTTATTTATTCTGTTAATGCAAACTAAAAGCAAGATCCTGCTGCCACCGACATTAAGAACTTTACTACCAACTTAAATTGGAGTGGACTTTGTATCCAAGTATCATCCAGTTCATTTAAATGTTTTTGCCGAAAGCACTCAATACAGTCAGAGTAGTTTTACACACAAATTCCAAAATAACGTGGCATTTTAAAAGCAACATAATTTTGACCTTATTCCAGCTACCACTGAATACAAATCTATTGAACGCCTTAATGGCCAGAGTTTCATGGGAAACCACTCTCCCTGCTCATAAATGCTTGCTCTTAGCAAACATAACACTTTATAAAAGCTCTAAACTTAGGTTCACAATTAGGTTGGCAAGAGAGGGGAAAAAACAAAAGTTATTCATTCATTTACTAAAAAAATTGTCCAAATTCCATCAAAGTAAGGTATAGCAGGAACAGGCTGCCCAGTCTCACAGCATATTCTCTGCCTGTTAACTGTAAACCAAACATTCATTGAAAATGCTTGGTAGCTTTTTACCTCCACTCCCACCCTTGAGCAGTTCTACAGAAACCTCTCCATGCCCTTAAAGACTAATAAAAGAGAACATCTACCTGGAATCAAAGCAGAAACCTGTGCCCCGCTCACGCAAGAGAAGACTTGGAGGATCAGGAGCAGAAGGTACAGTGTTGTCATCATCCTATTGAAAAGAGAAAGTATTTTAAAGAATAATCCATATAAATAGCATTTTTTTTCTCCTCAATATGCATTTTTGTTATCAAACAAACCCAGATGAAATTTACCTTCACTCTGTAATTTCTGCAGCACAAGTTTTACTTTTGTGCATCTTAGTATTATTCTACAATTCGATAATAGAGCACAAAACAGAGTCATTTCAAGGTGGAGATACAGGTACATTCCAAGATTTTTGGAACTGCAACTCCTACCTCATTTTCCTATTTTATCTCAAAAGATGCCTTAAAAGCAAGGGCTAGGAATTATTTAGATGATCTACAAAAAAGGATGTGCGAAGGAGCACATATAACAGCACACAATGCTGTATGTTTTATACAGATAACTCATATGCATATGCAAACGTATTTCAGTCTTAGGCTAACATACTCTTCCCTTATGAAGGGTTAATGGAAACAGGGAAGGATGGGAACATTTCCTCAACATTCTTCTTCTGACAACACCTGTTTCATTTCAACCATTTAACATTTCCATTAAGCAGGCAGTGGGGCCTGCTATGACAAGATGCTGGCAACAAACATCTTGCAGTCTGTTTGCTTTGCACCTGCAGTGAAAAGGGGATATGAGTTTTAAAACATCAGTTATTCCTTTTGTTACGAAGAAGACAGGATGGATGTATTAAGAAAGAAAAACTATTTAGTTTAAAGTACTCTCATGTTGCAATGCTACAGCTTGTATAGTGCCAAAAACACAACAAATTTGCTCAATACCAGACTGAAGCACACCAGGACTTAACCAAGAAAATTAATGTGCATCTTCCATCAGTAAAACAGTTCCACTACAAACACTGGCCAAATTAACACTTAAGTTTAAGCTAATTTCTTCAGTATAACTCCTCCCCACCCCTCCCCTTTTTTTTAAAGGCACTTGGCTTACTGCTGGTCACTTGGTAAGATAAAATTGTTTACAGCTTTTGCCCTCTCCTTCAGTTTCTGGCAAGTGTGGTACCCTACCACATACAAATGTAACATTCCTCCTTGTTCCTTTTTGAGAAACATCTGAAAAAGAGGACGATGCTTTCCTCTGCACAGCCACACCTGCACTGTCCTACACAGCTGCCCTGCAAGAACTCTTCAACAAAAGGCAAGCACATGTAAAAGCCTTTGGAACGTCCTAAGGCTACAGCTTTCTCATGGCCCAGTTCCCTTAATTGTGAAATTCACACTGTGTGTTCCTTACAGCAGCTTCTGACCCAGGCCCTGTACAAGAATGTCAATACTAAGTATGTACTGATACTACCCTGTTAAGATACAGAACGTCTGTCTCTTCAGTGTACTTTTGGTCTTGGCCAAGTCACAGAGATCAGTTCTTAACCTTTTGGGATGCCTAACCCACACAAGAAGAATGCAAATGTCTCTGTGTTGAGCTGACCTCACAGAGATATTACAGAGATTACTGTGTAACCAAGGCATGGTCAAACAGGAACCATGAGAACTTTATCTTAGTCTGAGAGGACTTCCCTGCTATTCTAATTACAAGTTACAGTAAACACTATACAGTCACCAAGAACTAAAAATTCTCACGCAGTGCCCTGGGGTAACTCGGAACCTCTGGAAAGTAGAGGAGGTACCATTGTATTGGACTCCAAAAGCTGTCTATTTCTGTCATTTCTGATGGACAAAACTCTTGAATGTTTCACATAAAAATGAGCACTTTATGGGACGAGGACGGATCATCATGGTTCATACGCTTTTCATCTTGGTTCACAGCCACTTAGTGCCCAGTTTCATCCAGCAATCCATTCTTTAATCTCATAAACAAGGTTACACATTCTTTTCAACCTGGCATTTAAATACCCATCACTCTCCCCTGGTAAAAAGAACCATCCCTGACAGCTCAAAAGACAAAATGAGGTGGTAGTTGAAGCTGCTTTACAGAGAGTTTGACAACAATTGATGGGACACCAGGCCTCAGTGGCTCTGCCTGTGCTGTTTATAAGCAAAGGCTTCAGCTTACTTTGATACCGCGTTGTTGACTCATCCAAGTTATTTTGATGAAAGCCCACACTCCATATCTCAAGAAAGAAACAGTTTAATTTGCCCTTCATGTAGATCCAAGTCCACCTTTCTTGCAGTCCAGACTGATGACCAGGGACATGGACATGGCTGCACATTCTTAGTCTAAGACCTCTACAGTGCCCTGCAGTGATGTAACACAGTGGGTACATAGCCTCAGGGCCTTAGGAAAAGAGTCTGGTACCATGTACCCACGGGCTGGCACCATGGTCCTGTACCATAACAAGTCCCAGCCCTCCTGAACTCACAACTCTGAATAATTAGGTGAATGAGTTATAAAGGATGCCTTTAACATCATGACTTAACTATTATGACTGGACTGTACCTCTGGCTCTTTAAAATGCCTCAATGAGTTCCACAGATTAAGTGAATCATAAAGATAAATACAGTATTACACACTAAAGCATGGTAAAAAAGGGGGTTTGCCACTACTGGAAGAAGGGAAAGCCAGACATGAAACTGTCAGAATTAAGTGCAACTCGATTAGTTTTACCGAAACCAAACAATTCTGTCTCAAGTACTGCTTTCATAATTACAACTGTAAGCAGTTCCAGGATTGCCAAACAGAAATTAGAACACAGTACAGTACAAAACCCCATACCCAAGTGCTACAGATCATTTTAACACGCAGAAGTAAGGAATCAATGCCCATCCTAGGCCTTAAACAACACATGAACAGGCACAGGGCTGACGTGCAGTGCGGGTACACTGAGAAGAAGGGCCACTTCCATTTTATTTCTGGGATTCAGCTCTGCTGTGGGAGTGAAATCAAACTCACTCCTCTAGGCCTCTCAACCTCTCTGCAAGCAGTCTGCTCTCACAAGAGATACCTGGATACCAACTGCTCCTTTTATGTCCTCCCCATACAAAAGATAGTAATTGGCTGCCAGGGTCAGATGAGGCTAATAATGCATTGTGGGGGCTTTTGCTAGAAGAAAGGCCATTTTGGAGTTATCTGAAAAAATATCCTGACCTGGTGCTCAGTTGCCAAGAGTTACATTCTCCATCCCCCACAAATTTACTGTGATAAAAAAAAACATTGTTTTAATAGTCTCAGGATAGTTATTCTAGGCTTGCTGCCAACTGTAATCAGGACTACATTGCTTAAACTCATGCTTTAGTATCATATATATATATGTGTGTGTGTGTGGATATATACATGTATATATATATATATATATATATATATGTTTTGTTTATGGATCTCTCCGTTACTGCTAGGAATTCTTTGCTCCCAGTGATTCCATTTTGGTCAATTACAGGAGCATGAGCAAATGGAAAGTCTGTGTTGAGTAGATGAAGGCAGGAACTTGTGGCAAGTCAGCCACTCCACACAAAATCACCACTGTGCACGTGCTCAGCTGGCACTACTAACACAGACCAGTTTATCCCTGTCAGAAATCACTGTTTAATTGGCTGATGAGTTCCAAAAGTCAAAGCTACAAGAACCCTGGAAAGTCTTCCCAGTCATAAAAACTGAAGGGTGAACCAAAGACATGGAAGTGCCCATTCCTAAGGAACCAAGTTTTGAGAGAAAACAAATTGAAACACAACAGCACAAAAATTCTGAGGCATTTGAATATCTTGTGTTACATTAGTTGAAGAAATTAAGGGTGTTGTCGTCACTTCCACCGCTTCACGGCTAAAAGCTCTGTTATCTTCGATAAATAAATTAGACATGTTCATCATCATAGGTGAACCACTACCAAAACAGCCATGAAGCGGTGGAAGTGACGACAACACCTTTAATTTCTTAAACTAATATAATGTGTAGTAATAGGAATGTGGAAAAATAGTAATAGGAATAGGACAGCAGAAGTCCATACAATGGTAGTATTTTAAACAAAGCAGCAAGCCTACCAGTCCTTTTCTTCTGGGAGGGAATCCTCCTCCAGCAAAAGGCTCTACATCCTGCTGGTTGAAAAAATGCAGAGAACTACATCTTAAATAGCTTATTTTAAAAAACAGTCCAAGAAATGGTAATCTCCTCATATCTATCCATTTTATATTTGCTGTTTCTTCTGCACAAATGACAGACTCTTCTTTATAATGAATCACCTACATATGTGGAAGTTTTCCCTGGTTATTTATTTACATCCTGCCTTAGAACTGTTTTATCTTTGGCATATTACTAAGTCTCCCTAGAAAGATTCCTGTAGCTTCTCATTTCCATATAAATTTGTACACTATACATACAGGCTATTTGGGTGAGGAGCAAGCAACTGATTCTCAATTGCAAATAAAAAATAAAGATACGAGTTATTTGATTTAAAGGCACCTTTTCTCAAGCTGAACTTTATTTAAGCCTGTTATATTCCACCTCATTACAAAAATCCAAGCTGTGTCTGCAAACGAGCACAAGACTCTAGCACTGTTTCTCTTGGGTTTGCAAGAGGGCAAAGCACATAGATCAGAGAGAATATCCTCCTAATTAAACTGCAGCAGATGACTAAAGAAGAGAAGAGCTTGTCAGATGTAATAGCTACGTCAAGAATGATCAGATTAAATATGCAAAATGTGAAGTAAAGATGGGGACAGCATTAAGCTCACATTCGAGATCTTGAACAGGCTGCAAAAGCTCTGACAGTTTCTCTAATTATTCACAGTAATGGACATTGGGAGCAAAAGGTAGGACGGAGAAATACATTTTTCTCCATTATAGGTGCTGAGCACCAGGGCTAAAATCATGCCTGTCTGAACACTGATCACTTTCTGCAAAGGTTAATAGCAATTAAATGTGGCAAACTAGACTAAATGAGAAACAGGTCATGATACCACTGTACTTGCAAAGAGCACAATACTTTGCAGAAAGGTATTTCTTGTTTAATATTTTTGAAGGTGCAAGAGTACTTGGAATAAGAAAGAGTAATAGGTCTGTTCCTGTTCAAATGAAGATATACAGTCCAATTTATTAGAGAAGCCAATTTTTATACCAGAATGTGCAAGTTAACTGAACTAAAAAGAAAAGCTAACCAGAAACTTGAAAAATACAAAGCCCTAAGAAATAAAAAATCAGTGCAAATGTATCCCTTTCAGTTTAATCAGCTTTAGGCAACAGTCAATTAAGCTCTTCCATGTCCAACAGCAAAAAGCATTCAAAATGGAAATTAATAAATGCAGATTTGCAGAAGACACAACAAAAGATTAATAGTTTGGAATAATGTATCTAGTAGGATACCAATTTACAGTCAGCATTTAACTGAAAATACTGGTACCTGAATACTCTACATTTTTATTTGTTCTGTTCCACTTTAGTTCCTACATTCCTATTATAAAATGAGTGAGATGTGGCTACATTTTGAGCTCTCACTCTACCACACAGGAGAGAAAAATCAAGGAGTTGAAATTACTTGGCTTTTTTTACTTTAGTACTTAGAAAGATTAAGAAGGTACTGTATTAATACCAAAACAAGCTGTCAGTAACTCAAGAGTTTAGGGGAACAAGTATATTATCATCAACAGATGTGCAGAGTTTTCCCCCTCACAGCAAGCAAAAATATTTTTCAGGGAAAAGAAAAATCAATTCCGAATTTACATAACAATAAATTGGGCTTATCAGATATGGAAAAACCTACATGGAACTCTTGGTAAGTCATCAGTAAACATAAGGAAAATAAATAACAAAAAAGGTAACTTGCATTGCTATCCTCAGGATCTTCTAAACCATCAGGCCGACTGAGATTGCGTGAAGGCTGGCTACACACTACATCATCTTCTAGCTCCCAAAAGGAACTTCTAACAGGTGGTCTTTGGATCTCATCAGGATTAAAAGCGCCATCTGCTCCATCTGAAGAAAAATTAATTAGGACATCTTTGTTCAGTAGACTGTATTTTGAGATTACAGATGTGCTACCTTACCTTTAAAAATCAAGAGTTAAACACATTTTTGGTTTAGTTAATATAAAATAGGTGAGAATCAGCTTCTTCCAAAGGTGTTTAAAACTTTGTTTACCTTACTGATTCTCATCATAAAATAAAGGCCCTTTACTCATGTTCATCAGTCAGAAAAGGCTCTGCAAACCAGTCTGAAGACTGTTGGTACTTAAACTGCATTAAAAGAGGCATTGCTTTTGAAACAGCGAGGGAGAAATTATATTGGAGGGGTGTGAAATTTATTTACCTCTTCTCTCCTGAATTGCATACGGGTTTCCATATTGCAGTACTGGTAGTCGACTTGGCACTGCAGGAACTGGTCCATTTTCCTCTGAATATGGGTTGCGAAAATGTAGTATCTGTTGTGAAGTCTGTCCTTCCATCATCCTTCCAGCTTGATCTCCTGGTGTCCTGCCAAGTTCCTAAATAATGCAAAGTTTAAAATATAGTTAACTTATGGAGTCCTAGCAAAATTTGAAATGTTTATGAAATATGTTTTTAAAAGAAAAAATCTGCTAACCTTCCTACTGTCTTTTCATTTTGATCTTATGCCAAGTATACCATAAATACCAAAAATAGTCAATGAAGAAAAGAAAATAGAAAGAAGATATTTTAAAGAGATACTATTTTTCTTTGGTTTGTTGTCCATTAGTTCTAATTACATAAACCGAACTGCCATGTTTTTCAAGTATCTGCATCCTTTTTACAATGAAGAAAAATTAGCCACATCAGTAAAAATGGGTAGATTAACAATAACTAAAGATAATGTGCAGTGAGAAAAACTTTTTTAAAGTTCCATTTAAAAAGAAAAGAATTCTTTTTCTCATATCATATCATACCATACCATTCAAAAATGTACCATTTTAGTATGCGGAGCACACCTTTGTACATACTTGACATAATTCCAAATGAATTCATGAGTGGCAGAACTATGAAGTACATTGCACTGGATCCTTTCTGATATTTAACAGCAGTATTTGTACCAGGCCATTCTTTCAGAAATGATCAAACAGAACTCTTCAAAAAATTAATGTACTTAAAATTCTAGATTCTTGCATGTAAACCATACATATGATAGTAATTACAAACTAGAAAGGGGTTTTATAACTTAGAAACCATTAAAACTCTAAGCAGTACAGATCTTAAAAGACACTAATTAAAGTGACTTAAGTGTGGTCAATGCATCAGCTGTAATTTATCCCAATAAAAATCTTTCTCATCCTTCCATTCAACAAAGTGGGTTAAGCAATAGAGAGCAATATGCCATGAATTTCAAAAGGAATATGCCATTTAAATTCAGAACCAAGCAAAAAATTCTGAGATGTAAATATGAAAACAATAATTAAAAGATAGGGACTGTTAAGGTAGACATGCTTTCCCAGTAATGTTCTGATTCGTATTTTCTTCTGGGTTCTCTGGGTTCATGTTTAATATTTGCTGATGTGATGTTAATAAAACCCTCAAAGACTGAAGTGTGTCTTTTCCCCAAAAGACTTTAGACTGAAACTTAAAACCAAAGCTTCAATTACCAGTTCAACTCCATAAGAATTAAAAGTCTTTTACTAAAACAATTTATTTTTTTTTTTCTTGCGAACAGGTGAACTTCAGATCAACTTCTTGAACAGAAAAATGCAGGAATCAAGTACCAATAACTACTCTGAAAACAAAACAGTACTCAAATGCAAAAAGACCTCATGTTATGGATGGCATCCCTCCTCTAGATAAAATGTAAAGCTATGCCAGTGTTACTTTAGTTTATAAAATAAAAGGAACATATGATTAAAACAAGTAGGATTAAAAAGCTAGGATTGCATGTTGTAGTGAGCATGTAAAATCTAAGTAATTCATCTTTACTCAATACAAAGCAGGAACAATTAATTTGCAATGAAATCAAGATTTTCCTTTTTAAAACCAACTTCTTCTGCAATACAGAAGCAGTTTAAAATGAGAGGCAGTAGCATTAGTACTTTAATTTTAGAATTGCATACAATTAAGACAGAATGTTGATCAACATGACTGTAAAAAGGTGGTGCAAAAAAACCTTAGCCAGAAGTTGGACAGCTAGGGTAGAGACTGATTTAAAAAAAAAAAAAATCAAAGGCTATCTAAGTATGTAAATAAAACAAAGTAATTTTATAGGTTTGAAGAGACAGCTAATGAACATTTTTAGCAAGCTATGATTGGTGACATTTATAAACAAACACTAATAATGAGTATAAATTGAAATACTGTTTACTACTATCCCATGCTTAACCTTTTAAATCATGGTTCCAGTCTAGCAAGGCACTTTGATTCTTCTTTGTAATGTAAATATCTACAAATCTGGTAGACAAAGTTCCAAGCTTTTATAAGCTTCATACATTATTATTACAGTTGTTGTTCTTATGTGTGGTGTTTAAAATTACTCCCTCCACCTAAACTAGCCTCACCAAAACTGAAATTTTAAATTGATTTCTTTTGAACTAGAAAAATGTGAGAGATCTATTAAAAATTACATCCTTGCCTTAAAAAGAAGATAAATTAAATACCAGCTACTTGACAATCTAGAATTTTACAAAACAATTAACTAGCTTAATCTGAAAGTTTAGTTTTGTTTCAGTTTATCAGTATTAAAATGCCTGTTTTTACTAAGTATCTCTTCACACTGGAATTGTAAAGCAATCAAACAAAGTTTCAAAGAAAAATCCCAACTCTGCACAATATCATGCAATACTATCTGAATGTAATGAAGACATTTTATTGTTTCACTTCTCAGTAAAACATAGCTTTGATTAATTGCCATATAATACCTCAGAGGTACTTCTACATCAGCATTAATATTTCAGAATGTGTGACAATACCTTCTCACTGGTAAAGAGTTCCAACTGTGATGCCAGTTCCTTTATTCGTCTCTCTTTTTCTGCCAGCTGAATCTATACGAAAAGAAGATTAAGATTCTTGTATTAGTGAAAGGAAACTATTTCTCTGCATGTTACATTGTGGAAACAATGTTCCCTGATTAAGTTAATCTTTCAGATGAAACTAGTTTTGTCTACTAGAGTTACACGCAACACGTAGTGTTACTATAAATCCAACCCAATAAATCTCAAAAAGTTCTATCTGCTGGATAACAGCAGTACATTAGCAGCCTTTTCTTGCCAGTTTTCAGTGAACAGTTGTGGAATGACAAAATTCTATGTTAAAAACGAGGAGTAGTATCAGTGCCACCAATGGCAGGAGGGGCACCACTGCCCAGACACACCTGAAGGTTTGCAAGTCTCATCTCATTATTTCTGAAGAAAACTCTTGGTATTTCATACATCCCACCACAGAACCTGAGAGAACCAAAAGCTACTCCTACCTCAAAGACACTAAATGTGTTCCACAAACATCTGCCTTGTGTCTCTACTGGGTGCTCTGGGAGGAGGTGCAACTGACACACAATTCTTCCTGGCTTCAAAATGATGATTTAAATAATCTCTCTCTACAAAGGACTATTTTATTTGTATTCTGGTTCCTTTAGAGACTGACTCTTCCCCTGTTTTTCTAATATCTAAGTTCAATGCTTGGCATAACTGCTTAGCAATTTTTTTCAATCCTGAAATTCCTTCTCCTAGTTTAGGTCAATGGAGCAAAATCTCCTGGTTGGGAAGAAAAGCTCCCTTTTTCTCTACCACCTGCATCCTCCTGAATGATAGCAATATTTTAATTGCAGTCAAAATGCTTTCAATTGTGGAACCAATTATTTATTACATCTGCTGTTGAGAAGTTAAACTTATTTCACATTAAATTATGCATGGCAACTGATCACTGCTAATTAGTAAAATAAAATAAACTGGAAAGAGTCATGCATTTTATAAAATTGAAATTAGAGCTTCGGAAAGTGTCAGATAAAGACAGCCTACAAAGTGCTGAAATAAACTGTAGAGTAATTCAGCATTTTATAAAGAAAAAGTACTGTAATTACCAATAAAAAGGGGTTCCTAGTAGAACCAATACAGTCATAGTTCAGTTTAACCATTTTTCATCTCAATGGGCAAAAATGGGCAACAGAGTCAACTGTATTATCACCATTAGACTGAGAACCAGCAGAAAAGCTGGTCTCATGAACATTTGTTGCTCTTATCTCATCCCTATCGACCTAAAAAGCTAATTCAACATAAGCATTGTTATCACATAACCTCAAAGATTAAGGCCCCTTGGAAGCTAAAGCTGCCTATTATGCCTTACTTTCTGGTGAATGTGTTACATCACTCTACCAAGACTGTAGCTGAGGTTCTCCAAATTAAATTCTCGCGTGATTTTAAAAACAATGGATCACTCCTCTCTATTGACTTCAGATAAAATGCATTAGACATTACTACACTGGTAATGCAATATGGAATGTGAAGATTTTAGACAAACACACCAATCATCTTCCTGTTAGTATTACAGTAAGCAGCAGGAAATTAGAAATCCCTTGCCCTTTTTTTCCCCTGTAACACAAGACTACATCATTTAGGGGTTTATCTAAATCCACAGTATTAAAAGGCTGATAGCCAGCTGGTAGTAGATCTTAGCAGATCTCTCATTTTAAAAGAAGCATTACAAGACTATTGTTTTTTCAAGTGCAGAATTTGTACTTACAGCAAAAATATATTTAGTGTGCTTTCCTTGTTAAAGCTCTTCATTACTTGAACTATCAGAAATAAGCAACCATGTTAAGAACAGGTAACCATTCACTGTCATAAACAAAACCCGTAACTTACTTTATACTGATCCTCCATTGTTGCCAGCTGTAATTTTACACTCTCGTTGATTTTCACTTGTTCTTTCCACTTCAGCTCCAGTTTAGCTAGTTCATCAGCATAAACACTGCATTTCATCTTCTCATCCTAAAGTAGTTTATACCATGGCATGAAATACTTACAGTCTTAAGAGATTTTCCATCCCACCCCCAACAATGTCACAGTGTCAACGCCATGCTTTGAAAAGGAGACCATCTACAAATGGCTTCTCCAAGCCTGACTCAAGACTCTGAAGCGGTCAGGACCACAGAATGCTGCATAAATTATGTTCAATAAGCATTTCTTTCCTTGAATTTTCAACAAGCTGATACTCCTCTTTAGTTTCACGGTTTCAAGTTTCTTTGTATCCTAATAGTACTAACCTAACCATGATTATTCTTTCAAGTATCTCACTTCAAATACAAAACCTTTCCCAAGTGACTTTTACAACCTAAGTATCTTTCATCCAGAAGGTCAAAGGCAAAGCTTTCTTCAAAAATCACTACAGAATAAACAGCCCGCAGAAGCCAATGCAGGCTCTCCAGGGATAGGGTTATGAGCAGAATTACAGGACAGTTATTACATCCTGGAAAACTTATTAAAATAGAATAATATAATTGTGATAAATAAAAGAAACAAAATGAAGACAGACAAGACAACACTCAGAAAGAATTTCTTAAACTGTTGTCAACTTTTCACCAGTGCCACTGATGCAATACTCCATCATCATACACACATCTAAACTGGTTAAATGAAAATCAAGTGTCAGCTTTGGTCGAGACAACCAAATAAATGCCTGTATGTATGACTGAGCCCAAACTAGTTGGCAGCGGTCACTCGGGTGTAAAAACACTGTAAAAGCCATGACAGGCAGATAGGGAAACGTTACTACGCTTTGGACAGTGTATCAGATCAACACTGCCATACTTGTTCCAAACATCAGCTGGCTTACAGCAACCTGCTGTATTTGATTTATAAAAGCAATTACACTTAATGTAAGAACAGAAAGTATTTAAAATCTTAAGCATGTGCACATTTGTTTTACTGTATCTTGGTTTTCCTTATTTGGACCCTCTAAAACCATACACAGTCAAGAGCTGACTGAACAAAAATGTGTTTTCTAATGTTAACATTTCTACCATAATCACAAACAAGGACGGCAACTCAGCTGGGTAGGCCTTGTGATTTCAAGGCTTAGCGCCTACAGCTACTTTTTGTTCAGCTTTCCGAAGCAGCTGTTTACTTACTGCCAGCATTTGCTTGCATTTCTTATACTTCTCTGTTTTCTCAGCAATCTCTTTATTCATTTCACGCACTTGCTCCTTTACCACGGATTCCGAAACTATGTCAGATGAAATGGGGCTAACTGTGAACATTGAAGAAAAAACAAGAACATTGATTTTTTTTGTTCCATAAATGAGGTTTGTATAAGAGAGATGACAGCCCAGATTTGAGAGTGCATCAAAAACAGAGTGCTCCATGTTATCCAAACCAGAGGCAATCAGCATTATGTGCTATGGAAGATCAGCAACCGTACTGGCACGTCTGTGTCCAGTTCTCTCACACTGAGAGAAGATGAACATAAATACACATATATGTAGTACTCTCCCAAGAAAGAAAATAAAGTAAACACCAGAATATGTATGCTATAATTCTAAATACTCTATTCTTACATAAAAACATTAAATACCTCAGCAAACTACTTCATCGTACACTGTCACTGAGCTTGCTGGAATTGTGTTTTAAGAAACTCTTGTATTTACCACAGACAGGAGGAAACAGACAGAAATTACAACCTATGGTTTTTACAGACAACAAGAATCTGTCAATTATAAAATAACATAGAAAAAACTGATCAGCATTTATTGGCATTTATCAGTTTAAACTAAATTATATAAATCAGAATGGTTTGGGTTGGAAGGGACCTTAAAGACCCTCTAGTTCCAATCCCCCTGGCATGGGCAGGGACACCTTCCACTACACCAGGCTGCTCAGAGCTCCATCCAACCTAGCCTTGAACACCCCAGGGCATGGGGCATTCATAACTTCTTTGGGAAGCCTGTTCCAATGCCTCGCCAGCCTCACAGTGAAGGATTTCTTCTTTAGTTTTAACCTATTACATATTGAAGTTTTAGAATATTATTTTTGCGATACCTTAATAGTTCATAATAATTATAAACATTTTCTAATAAACTACTACTGCATATGATTCATGAAAACAGACAGTAGACTTGACCTTGCCATCACATAATCAGAACTTTTCAGCAGATTAGATTTTACAGTAAAATGTTATAGTAAATAGTCATCATAACATGACTGCAAAATTACTGTGCTATTATACTCAAATTGAAAATTTGAGCAGGATTTTTTTTTAATAAACTGTTCATTAGCTTGGCAAAACCATCTCTGTTAACCATAAAGCAGAAATTCAAGAGTTCAGTTCTATTGACGTTAGTAAATAGCAACTAAACTGATACATGAACTTATTTATGAATGTTACCACTGGGTAAGAGACAAAATATTTAGATCAATCTTCACATCTCTAACCAATGCTTTAATTAAACAGAACAAGTCCACCTACTTTATACTACGAATACTATTAGTGACTACTTCACATAGACAACACTTTCAGGCTTATAAAGACAGACAAAATTTAAGCTGTTGATACCTGGAGATGCAGACAACTTTTTGTCTGTAAGGACGGCAGTAGCTGTCTCAATGTTAGATGCATCTGTCAGTTTCTGTTGATGCCCTGCAATTTTCTTTGTGAAAAGAAATTTTGTTTTGGTACTTGATTAAATGAAAGCCAAAGCACAAAGTAACGTATGCTTGCACTATCATTTGCTCCAAAATTGGACTAGACAGAACCACTCATTTAAACAGTAGGTAATAATAAATATGCAAAAACATTTAATTCTACTAACACTGAAATTGCTTCAGACTATGATTTTATCATCTTATTTGATGAAAATCTTTTTCCCTAGAAAGAGTAATTTCTAAGCAAATTATTAGAAAAATCTCATTTTCTAGAGAATCAGTTACATTTAAATTCATTAACTTAAATCTAATATTCCATTAGAAAAATAGAGTCCATATCAGGAATGCCTGCTGGACTTCTGGAGTGAAAGCAATGAAATCTAGTGTTTGCTGTAAGATGTACAACATTGCCAAAGATGCGGAAGATTTTTAAGGAAAAGCCATAGATGTTCTGATATGACACCTCATTCACCATTGACCTTCTGGATGAGAAGATAACTTTTTTATGCAATGTTCTGTGGATAAGAGAAATACTTAAGGGCCTTTTCCCTGTTTGAGCTCCTCTAAACCCTGAGTTCCGTTACTGGGTGGCCTGAGACTTGCATCATCATTGAAAAAGATTCATTTATTTATGACACAGATCTTGGAAGAGTGATAAGATTACAAAATACATATGGAATACAACTCTATCCTGTGTTGTGGAAACTTCTTTCCCACTCCACTTTTAAATCCTACTTCAAGTTGTCCACTTCCCCCACTTTTGGGCTTAGGGTTCTTTGTTGGGCTTTTTTGTGGTGGTACTGGATAGAGGCAGTAATTATGGATTTTCCCAGCTTCGGTTTCAAAATTCTTCCTTGAACAATGTAATGTTTATAGGTTCATCCAAACTCTATTAAGCTTCTACACAACACCAGCTACTATAAATTCTATGCTTGATTTGGACAACTATCTAAAAAGAATCATAGAAGTAATTTAGGTTTACGGAAGAACATGGTAGAGAGTCATTGCTTACCACACATTTTAATCTTTTTAAAAAGCATTAGTTTTCACAGAAGGAAATTAAATTGTTGTTGAAATGTTACCAAAAAAACAAGTGCAATTTATCCCATTCTACTTACTGCCTGTTCTGTAAACTTGTTTACTTGTTTTTGAAGTTTTTGACATTCTTTGAATTTTTCCTTGTAATGGTCAGCAGCCATTTGTAGACGAAGCTTCAGATCCTCGACTTCTCTGCGCAGCTCCTGCTCCACTGCATTTGAAGCTTCCTTTAAAAAAAACAAATAGAAATTGTTCTCCCTTTTGTTCAAATACCACTATTTCCCAAAAAGCCTTTTTTCAATTAAAAAAGCATAACGCTCCATGTAAGTACTGAAGCTTTTATTTTCTTTGTGGGAAGGGAAGGAATAGAGCAAGCAGTAGAGCACAGAGAGAGGCAGAATATGTGCTGAACTTCATTCCAAGCAGGACACACTGAGGGACGTGAACAGGCACTGGTATAATACCAGAGGCAGGTAAAGGAGATTCTGATTTTACGGGTTGATTAATGTGTATTGAAAGCCTGAACATATAGGAAAAGTCTGAACACCTTCCAGGGGGTGTTCCACCAATCTTATAGACAAGTACAGCCACACAGCAAAAGTGCACAGTCCACAACTACTCCCTCACACTCACTGTATTTCACCTGGGAGTGGTTCCATTGAGCCACAACACTGATATACAAGCTACGCAAACCACATCTGGCGACTAGACACAGGCCATGCTCAGATACTTTCTGGTAACTTGAAACATGCAGATGATTTGCTACTTCTTTCGAGATACATTTCAAAACACATCGTATACAACTGAAACTCCTACGAAAAAACCATGCAATTCTTTGATATTTTAAATATAATCATTCTTTTGAGTGTTGTAATATTCATTCTGTATTTACAGTACTATTTTAATTGCTGTTCAGCTCAGTATGTTTTCTTCAAACAGTTATACCATTACAGTAATCCTAGTAGCAAATTAATCCATTACAGTCGCAGTCACAGAAGATCCAGTATAAAGCTCACTTAAATCAAAATGATGAAACATATATTAGCTCACTATATTTTTACCCAAGACTAAGGTCAAGACAGTTTCCATTACATTAGTATTTTTCTACTTATAATTACTTAAAGTAAATTAACTTTGATCACAAATACTGGAAGGACTTATAAGAATTCAGAGAGAATCTATCAATAAGAAAAGAATATTAGAAAACAACCCAAGTTTCTACCAATGAATTTTCTTATTTGAATGAATTTTTACTGCTACTGCAGCTCACTTAACAGAATTAAGACAGGGAGAGGATTCAAAATAACACAGACAAATACTGCATTATTCTGTGAAAATAACGTGGGGAGAAGTAGATGTGAGTAATAGCAGAAACCTCCTTTCTTACCAAACTTCCAAATCATCTAACATGCACTTGATTTAAGGTAGTATATTGAATGCTGAAAGAGAATTTGATAATTATTTGCACTAATCATCCAGAAACCTATTTTATTCCCCATCTTCAGTAAAGCTTCAGTAAAGATTTTATAAATAGAGATAAATATCAATACTAAATACTGACAATTTACCTGTTCATTTTTCAAAGTTGTGATTTTTATAAGTTCAGCTAAAGCTTCAGCAAGTTGCTTTTTGAATTTTTCATTTTCCAGACGTGCACTGTGAAGATCTGCCATTGTCTTATCCCGCACATTTACTGCATCACTCAGCTCTTTTGACATTAGAACAGCTTCTTGTTTGCTAGCCTGAATCTGATCTTCAGCTTTCCGAAGCTGCTCTTTTAAAATACTTGCCTCATCCTAGGAAAGAGAAGAGATGGAAGAGAATTCATCCTTTTTTAATTCAGAGCTTAAATAAAGGTTGGTATAGGGATTAGAAATGTCTGAAAGAAAACCCAAGTTTTCCTGGCAGCTTTTGCAAAACTACTAAATCAAGAAGTCAGTACACAAGTACCATTTTCCCTACTTGTCTTCTTTGCCAACAATGATGTGCAAATTTATTTCACTATGAAATAAAGGCAAACTTAAATATCATTATTTTCTCTATTCTGGATTTTTGTTGGAATTTCAGCTTCAGTTTTAAACACATGACCAAAAAAGTCTGTTTTCCACATCTCTGCTCTTATCACTGTAGAACTCCAGCATCAAAACCAAAGTTCATCCCACAGAAACATACTGAAGGTAACAACAGAGCAAGAGGTTTTACAGTGCCTACAACTGGCTGATGTAAAACACTGCCAAGCAGCTTTGGGATGTTTTTCTCACAGCTCTGTTTCCCAAGATCTTGCACAACAAGCTTTCCAGAGGGAAGAGAGAACAAACAGTAATGAAGAGCAAGCTGCAGCATGTAGCACTAAGCCCACAGGGCAACCCAAGAGCCAACAGACCAAGCTGAACTATCAGTCTCACTCCTCAGAGAAGGCTAGGATTACAAAAAAATAATTTAAAAAATAATTTTAAAAAAAAAAAAAGCTACTATATAAAGTATTCACAGCCGCTGGGCTCCCTGATGGCATAATCATCTCTTATTCTTAGTCCACACATAAATTCAGCTGTCTCTAGTCCATTATTTGTTAATTTTTTTAATATCATTTAAGTCCAGAGGAATACTAATACATTTTGTAACCATTTATGAAGATGGATAGACAAGTAAATGCCCTGAAGTCCTGTCTCCTAGCTATTTCTACAGCACATGATGCACTGGTTACATAGTTCAGTAAGTATCTGCAGTTCCACAGTGTGAGATAAAACTATTAATGATCCCACCAGAAACATCAAAAGCACTTTAAGATTAATAAATGACATAAACATTTGGTTGCTTCAGTACTGATACATAGCCACTCCCTTCAAAATAAAACACAGTAGTAATTTAACACATTCAGAAACAGAACATCAGAAAAGAGACTAAAATAAGATGTAACTTAAAGCAAGACAGTATGCCCTTTTTAAACTCTCACTATGTCCATTCTCAACAGCACTACTTTTCCACTTAAATATTATATTCATAACTCACATTACTTTAAAACAATTTCTAGTCTTTTGAGATCCAAGTTGCTTTTCCCTGAGAAGATTGGCAAGATACACAAGAAAGTTGCCTGCATAATCCGCCTTTTCCATGCTGGCCTCAAAGGCTATGTCTAAACTGACTCAATTTGGATCAAGAGCACATTTGTGAAGCAAAACTCCCCGTCAATTTCATTATTGCCTATCACACTGTAGATCAGAGAACAATCTCAGGGCATAGAAACTACATTCCTTTTGGATGAAATGGAACAGGATGATGTACATGAGGAAAAAACACCTAATGGTTATTCTATTGTGAGTTTACCCCGGCTGGATGCCAGGTGCCCACCAAAGCCACTCCACCATTCCCCTCTTTAGCTGGACAAGGAGGAGAATATAACAAAAGGCTTGTGGGTTGTGATGAGGACAGGGAGAGATCACTTAGCAATTACTGTCATGGGCAAAAACAGACTTAACTTGGGAAAATTAATCTAATTGATTACCAGTCAAATCAGAATAGGATAATGAGAAATAAAACCAAATATCAATACATCCAGCCCCCAACCCCTTCCTCTTTTCAGATTCAACTTCACTCCCAAATTCTCTCTCTCCCCTCCTCCAGCAGGATAGCCAGGATGGGGAATAGAGGCTGCAGTCAGTTCATCACACACTGTCTCTGCTGCTCCTTCCTCCTCGAGGAGAGGACTCCTCACTCTCTTCCTTCTGCTCCAGTACGGTGTCCCTCCCATGGGAGACGCTCCTCTACAAACTTCTCCAACATATATCCTTCCCACAGGCTGCAGTTCTGCATGAACTGTTCCAGTGTAGGATCCCATCCATGGGGCACAGTCCTTCAGGAACAGACACCTCCAGCATAGGTCCCCTGTGGAGTCACAGATCCTGCCAGCAAACCTGCTCCAGTGCAGGCTTCCCACAGGGTCACAGCTTCCTTCAGGCACATCCACCTTCTCCGGCACAGGGTCCTCCACAGGCTGCAGGTGGATCTCTGCTTCACTGTTAACCTCCATGGGCTGCAGGGTGACAGCCCGTCTCACCAGCATCTTCACCATGGGCTGCACAGGAAACTCTGCTCCAGCACCTGGAACCTTTTCCCCTCCTCCACTGACCCTGATGTCTGCAGCTCTTTCTCTCTCATGATGTTCTCACTCTTCTCTCCAGCTGCAATTCCTCTCACACAGTTTCCCCCTCTCTCAATACCCTTCTTAAATCTGTTATCCCAGAGGCGCTCGCACCGTCACCCACAGGCTCAGCCTTGGCCAGTGGTGGGTCCATCTTGGAGCCTGCTGACATTGGCTCTGTCAGCATTGGCTGATACTGGCTCTCTCAGGGGAAGCTTCTGGCAGCTTCTCACAGAAGTCACTCCGCTACCAAAACCTACACAAACCCAATACAGGCATCCATAGCATCCAACTAGAACTAAGTCTGAAGTGACCCCACGTGGACCATGGACAGCATAAATTCTTCAGTAATTTCACTCTCCTGTTACACCACACTGCTTGCTAACCACAATGCTACCACACAGGGCACAGTAAGTCACCTCTTCCTTCAAAGCCCTACTGTCACTGCAGAGTTCTCAGTCAGCTTTGTGGCTTGATAGTACATTCACTTAACAAGTCCTTCAGCACATCATTCCATGTCTCCTCTTTTCTTCTCCATCACCCTCTAAAGTCTCAACACAGCTACATCAGCTTTTTCATCAACCTCCTTTCCTTTTTCATGAAGCCAAAAGCAACTCAGGAGCACACCACTTTTACTGAACTCAAAAATTACCTTTTCACACATAGTTAATCTCAGTTCATCATGTGAGACCTCGACAAGCTCAAAAGGTGCAAAACTAGAACACATCTCAGTCTTTTCATCATTTTCTGCATCTACAGAGAACATCATAATCCTCCTGCCTCTTAGCCTATACCCTGGTGATTTCTTCAACTTCTTCCTTTCTCTTGTCAAGCACATACAACATTAGATATGCTTATTCACATCAGGCCAATTATATTAGTACTGCTTACCTTGTTTGATGAGGAGTGCAAAAAAGCTTTCTTCATATTTTCTTTTTCAGCTATTAATAGCTGTAATCTGCCAACCTCCTCTTTATAATACGATATCATGTTTTCTTTGTTTGCATCCAAATTCTTAAACGTCTGGATTTCTTTTACTAGTTTGGTGTTTTCTATTTCTGTATTCTTCAAGTGTATCTGCAATGATGCTAAAATATGTCAAACTTCTTCCACATTAGGAGAACTACTGTTCACCTATTTATGTGCTCACTAAATTCTAATTTATTCTAACTTGAGGCAGATTAGAACTAGTAAAGAGAAAAATTAAACATTTGATATTATCACTGCCCTCCAGCCCAAACTTTCTGGCTGGAATTCTTTCACATGGTCACCTAAAAACAGCTCCACTCTAGAGCTAGAAGTTAAAGCCGTCATTTCTCTCCACACCAAATTAAGCTATTCAGGACTCACTCCTCTCTTCACAAATGCTGGACAACTGAGGACAAGCAAAAGAGAAATGGCTTGAAGAAAACTAAAGAGAAATTAAACTTCTAGTAGTATCTGCCCACAGTCATCTAAGCAAACAGGTCTACATCAGCAATATTCATTTTCAACTAAACTACTTTTACACCAAACTACTTTTAACAACTCTGCCTACAATAATGCCAAATAGCTCCTGCACTCAAGTGTTTTCCACTCAGACCAGAAGATTTGTGTTGATTATTTACAAAGGGATTCCATGCTTGTAAAAGATACTTTGAGATTTTATAACCTCCGTTGTATATCTAATACTGCCTGTCACATAATGACATTTTCCTAGGAACAGAAATAATCTTTTAAATACACTTGACCTGTTTCACACAAACTACTGATTTCGTTATTTTAGCATATAAAGTTTTTTCTGCTTTGGGGGGAGGGGGGACAGCAGTGTATTTTATACTATATATGGGTGTCTCTCAAAATCAGCAAAAGAAATCAGCCATGCTAGTAAAAACCAAAGCAATATAGAACCTCCTAAAGCTTCTCAGTGTTATACACAAGGCTCAAGAGAAGGAATTTAGAAAACAAAGTCTGGAGAGTGAATTTAAATGACTAAGAAGTATTTTAGTTATGAAAAAGTGCATTAAAGATGATCAGTTACTGGGTGATGCACTGCATAACTAAAGAATTTCCTCACTAGAATCTATTATTTTTTGTTACTATGTCTGAGCTTTAACAAATTGGTGATTCGTTCTCCTTCTTAGAGACCTTTTTATACCGTGGTTGAATTCAGATGCTGTTTTCCTCATTCATTTTTATATGAGAACATCTATAACTATCTTAAAGATATGTTCACAGAAGTTACCCATTTCCTTTTTCCCTTAACAAATTCAATTTATTAGACTTCTCCATAAAACATTATTACCTTTATTTCAAACCACTTCATTCCAGTGTATACAGGTACAAGTAATAAAGTTACCTTATAAAGTTCTTTTTCATCCTTTTCTGTCTTTAACACACATTCAAGTTGCTCCTTCTCAAGCATCACTTTCTTCAGTTTGTCCTTCAGACTAAAACATGGAAAAATTAATGGAACAGAACTATTAATACAGAAAATCCATGCATATATTAAAAACTGTTAGTCTATAAAAACACCTTTGGGGAAAAAAATAAAATAAGGAAGGTAAGGAACAACAGACTAAGTACCTGTCTAACTCGGTTTCTTTTGCAATGGCTTTCTGAGTAACAGTCATGATATCTTCTTCAAGCTGGAGAACTTTTGAAGCAGCCTCATCATGCTTCTTCTTCAAATCATTATTTTCTCTTTTAAAAGCTTCTGATGTTTGAATATTATCCTTTTAAAAAAATTTCAAATAGATGTCATTTATGAATGTGATTCTTCAGAAGTAAAACATGCTATTTGAATTAAGGGTAAATTATGGCCATTGGGTTTCTTCTCTTCCTTGAAATCGGTAACAAGCCCATTTCAAGTATACATAAATAAATATATATTGAATATTTCTATGCACAGTTCATATATTAATAAGGGGTCAATAAGGAGTTTGTTTGGGCGCAAGCATTCATTTACTCAGAGCCTGCTAAAGACTTCAGAGTATAGGAAAAACATTATTTCCTACCTTTTGCCTAATTCCTTTCGGCAAACAAACCACTGACTGTCTAGCTTAGAAAACAAAGAACTTTTATTTCTCTTTGTACTTGCTTTTACTTAAGAAGAAGAAGAGCTTGCATTTTTCCAGACAGTTACACCACAGTAGCAAGCCACAGTAAAGACAACTGCAGGCAAAAGAAGAAACAAAACAAAACAAAACAAAACAGAATTCTTATTTAAAGCTGGTTATTACATGACATTCTCCTAGCTGGAACATATAGAAGGTCTCACATAGCTCAAGGAAGCTCATGCTGCCATTGTGTGATTTATGTCTTGGATACTGGAAGCTGAGACAGAGGATGATGGCAATATCCAAAATGGATTCCTTTGTCAGAAAACTGACAAATACAAAATGAGAAATCGCTTTAAGTATTGCATTCATTATCTAATTACGTAATGTCCATACTCCTCTAAGGCAGTGGACAGCTGAATGCCATCTCCACCGCAGCAAAACAGCCACTTTAAGTCAGGCTATCTTAAACAACCCTGAAAATGTTTTCTTCAATATAATTATTTTCTTTAAAAAATAAATAAGTAACGCTAAGGTAGATCACACATACTGAGATAATGTGCCACTTTTTCTGACATCAAAATATGATAAAGCTCAACTTATTATCAACCATGACAGTGATATGAATCAAAGTGTAAAACAAGGTCAAGACAGACTGACCAACATAGGTCTAACTACAGCATGACTTAAGAGTGTTTGTGTGGATACTAAGGTACAAGTTGTCTTTCTGCTCTAGATTTGGAAGATTAAAGCACTACTTCATCTATTCATTTTTAAACAAAGCTCAATGCCCTGAAATAACAAGACTGTACTGTTACATCAAGAGAAATACATCAGCCAGACTTTACGAAGAACCCCTACTGGCCAAATTCCAGCCTAACTAACAATGTTTTAAGTACAATAAAATATAATGAGGACTGGTTTTAGTCATTAATTGTCAAGATACACTGTTCACAAGTATAATTAAGCCTCACTTTTACAAGCAACTAAACAGAAGTCTGAGCATTATGATTTTTTTGGGGTAGGGGTGGGGGGTGGGCAGTACTGAATTGAGGAGCGGCAAATGTATCTGATGACCCACTCACTTGCTACACACTAAACCAGAATGTAAAGTAGATTTTTATTTTTGTTATATATGCTATATAAAAGAAGAGGACTAATATATTACAACTATTTAAACTCTAAATGGCTTTCTTATGTCTTAATATAAAAAAGAATTTCAAGGGATCATTAATGTGCCATCTTTTTTTAAAAAACAGAATTGGTGAAGATAACCCACAACTTTCATATGGTCTTTATTTTTGAAGAGCTATCAGTTTCTTGCAACCAAAAATATATGTACTTGGTGTAATGAGGGCAGGATATTTTAATTAAAGTCAGTATTCCAAGTAAAACTTGTTATATAACCAGCAGCAACAACACACTCTATAACTGCTTGTCCTCCCCTAGTGCAGTGGAGACTAATTACTTGCCCCTGTTTTGAAAGCCTAGTATAGTAAAAAGTCTATTTCAATGCATATCTGTGTTTTCTCTAAACACCACTTTGGCATAACTGCAACTGTTGTAACCCAAGTGCCTTCAAAAGAATTTAATCTGATACATTATATATACAAACTGTACAAACAGTTCAAACAGGCTGCCAAAGGTAACATATATTAAAAGGAATTAATAGCCTGAAAAAAATTCTCTCCACAAACAGCATTACAATTGATGCTGCTTTGCTAGTTATTCTAAAGGGACATGGTACTAAAATGTAAAAGTTCCATACTTAACAGATTCTCACCTAATAAACTTGTTTAGATACAACTAAAGCCTACAGTTTTTAAAGAAAAAAAAAGGATTAATTTTTAGAGATGACTTGTTATTCTACAGAATTCTAAGTAATTCAATTTAGATGCAGCAATCTCTAGTCTCATGCACTGGTTACAGTGGTTTCAGAGCCTGTAAAATTTAAAATGAGTGCTCTTAGACTATTTTACAGGTAAAGTCAACTGTGTTTAGAAGGAGTCTGAAGGGGAAGAATATAATAAACACATCGACTAAATGTACAACCCCTCTAAAAAAAAAAAAAAAAATTTCTGTAACCATTGCTTTAACTCATTTATCTTATCTGGTACATCTACCAATATTATATATTTTCTTCCACCTTCTTGACAGAGGAACAAAAAAAGCACAACAAGAGCATGAATCATTTTAATGAACTGGTTTAAAAACACCCAACAATTTTAAGGTTATTTTTAATCCAGTTACAAATGCAGCCCCCTCACATCTCCTTCCCTAGAGCTGCAACAGCCATAAGGGTAGAAGTGGGAAGCAAACTGCACCACAAGGGTCTAGAGTAAGCAACCAGAAATTACTTAAGTCAGCTTTGCTGCTGCAAAACAAGAAATTATCAAAACAAAAATTCCTGTAACTACTAGAAGTCTCACTAGTAAAATGAAACAACAAAAATTCAATGAGTTGTCAAGTGAATTTCCCTAGAATCAAAATTCCACTTTGAAAATCTTGATGTACCTTCAGATAGGGAACAAGAAGAAATGCGGGGGCTCCAAAATCTTTCCTGCTATTCTACAATGGCAGAAGATTTCAGACTGATTATTTTAAAAATAATTTTATTGTAAGTCCATGCAACACTGTCCTCACAAAGCTATTATAAGCTCTACCTAAAGGATATGCAAAGATCATGCCCGGGGTCATCCTTGAAACATGTTTAAAATCCATTTAGTAAATAAATTCCCTCTGCAAAAGGACTAATAATCTTTCATTTGAGAATGGAATAGCCATAATGTTTCTAAATTCTCATTCTTGTAAGAGAATATCATGGCAAAAATCCGTACGTTCAACAATGAAGAACAACACACTTTCCCTACTTATTTCTTACTTCTACTGGATTTTTACAACAGCAGTAAAACATTGCTGAGCACAGTCTGGTTAATGGAATGGTACAGACATCTCTTCCTGTGAATCAGCACATACAACATATTTTTCAAACATCCTGAAGGTAGAGAGAGAGCCAGCAGACAGAATAAAATACTTGAAAAATACAACTCAAGACTATTTCCAGACGTGACACCTTGCAGTATGGCAATGTTCAGCATGGTTTTTTATGCTTCATCTTCTCTTTCCATAACATGTAGAACTCCCTACCAATCTTTTCAAAGTCATCCCACACCTAAGGCATTCACCCTTGATTAATGGTGCATTAATCATGCAGTCTTTTTTCTACTTTTTAGAGAATGCATACACTGTAATGAAGAAGGGTGAAAAGTTAAAAATGAGCTATGCAGCTCACACTGAAGAGGTCAAATCACTAAATATAAGGCAATCTATTTAAAAACAAAAACAAAAAAAGAAAGCAAACAAACAATCACAAAAAGAAAAGCAGCAGAACCTTTCAGCTGGATTGGTTTATGTGGATGTAATTTAATGTCAGAGGAACCATTATGCCTGATATCCTACAGAGAATTTAGGGGGTTTAGATCAGTTATCTGCAGGAGCCTTTTCTTTATCCCCTTGACATCACAGCAGCTCCAACAGAATCATGTGAAACACTTGGCTGACATCATACTCTGTTTAAAGGACCTCTGAGGATAAATGATGAACACAACACAGCACCATTGCAGCCAGTGCAAAATCTGAGTCTGCCCATAACACAGGACGTGAAAGTTCCGAAAGGAAACCTCAAGCTGTAATTTTTCTTTTTAAAAAAAATTTCCGCATTCAGTAAAGGAAAACAGTAAATCAATTCCAAATAAACTCAATGACATGAAGCTTTTATCCTCGGGACTATGACTTGTAATAGGAATACTGCTCTAAAAAACACTGCAGTCAATTTCAAAAATCTAAGATATCACAGTGGTAGTACTTTAACAAACGTCATTAAAGAGATCAAAACTACAAAACTAAGGTCTAAGTCTGTAAGAGCTCATCTAAGTTACATCAGTCACTCAATTACTGTCATGAAGATTACAAATATGCAAGTTTTTGCAGGAGGCAGCCGAAGCGTTTACACACACTGATTTTGCAGCATGTATTCACATGTCAGAATGTTAATTTCTTAAAACATGCTATCATTTCACTATAAGCTATTGATTTTCCAAAGTCATTTTCATGAACACATAATTTGAATTGTAGAATATCTTAAGTTACTGTTTAATTTTCCAGTGAAATAATTTTCAATTGCCCAGTTTAAGAAATATTCATATACAGAACAGTCAAAAAAAACATAGAACAGGGTTTTCTCTTCATATGATGTTTATAGTACCCCAGGGTGCTGTAATTGCTGGTGCCAACCTGAGCAAATTCTGAGTGTTTAATTTGTGTCTAAAATTAAATGAAACTGGGGGAGGTTTGCTTTTTGGGCTGGGGAGCAGTTTTTTGGTTGCTGTTTGGGTTTTTGCCTTTTGGATGGTTTGTTGTTACTTAATTTTTGGGTTTGTTTTTTTTTCCTAAAACAGTGCATCTTCCTGACCATCAGATTTTCACACATGCAGCACATATGAACAGTATGAAGACAGCCTGGCCTAAAGAGACACTGAAAAACCACTTGATCCACTAACTTCTATGCACACAGGCTGAACTGGGCACTTGTACTGCTTACTCGTACTGCTGACATATCACACTGCACAACAGTGTTTTTTCACTATCTAAGCAGAGAAACTCTCCCTATAAAATGGCATCAAAAGCCAACTTACATGAATCCCTGATATTTGAATAAAATTCTCCAGTAAATAAAGCTACTGTGCAGGTAGAACCTGTCAGCAGAATGTGGATTTACATGGATGTCATATTAAAATTCCCCACCAGATAAATAAATAAGCTCACTTTAAAAAGTTAAATGGTAAACTAAATTTACAAAAAGCATGAAAGAACAAGTTTATCAAGTCAGTAAATTCACTTCTGCCTCAATGTATGCCAGCATCATAACAAAAACACTATTCAAATGTTCATAAGATCAAAAGATGTACAGGCACTCTGCAGATCTGCTGCTTCTAACTTAAGCTATACATAGACAGAAACTACTGCCACAGGAATAAGACTTGTCACCACTGTCACATTAAAGAAATCAGTTCAGAAGTGCCCTCTTCCCACTAGAGGGAGACCAATGACTGCAAAAGCATCTTTTGCGAGCTTTGCTACAAAAGCACAAAACCAGCGTTCACAGCATTGAATGGTTGCAGAGTATCAGAGGAATGACAGACGGAAAACACATGACTACTGCATGTTTCTCTCCTTCAGCACAGTAATACTGAATCTTAAAACAATAGGCAAGTGCACTGCTGCCACAGACCTTACACACAGTTTAAGCATACACAAAACTGGGAAAACAAAGACCAAAAGCTATATACATTTTATATTTGTAATGTCTAAGACATTAGAAATATTTATATTATTGTTTTCTAAATAAAAACATACTAAGCTTTTGTTCCATTTTTTTTAAGAAGTTTGTTTCCTTCAATTTTTAAAAAAACAAAACATATACAGATAAAAGCAGCATAATAATGTTATTCAACACACTGATTATGTACCAGTTAACAAAAGTAAACCAAACGAAAAGTTGAAATATTAAAAGCAGCCTGAAACAGTTCTGGTAACCATGTATCATATGTCATCTTCTTAAGCAAAATAATCACAGTGCATAGCTACATCGTTATTTTAACAGTGTTATATTGCTAGAGTTGCAAGGTGTAATACAGCATGATCCTAAAAAAAAAGATATGCTACCAGGGAACATCATCCTAGTAAAGACAGATTAACTCTGGAACACTAACAGAAGGTTGTAAGAAAAAGATGTGACATTTCTGAAACATTTCCAATAATTTCACATTTACTCTGAATTCCCACACCGAGTAGTAACAGATTAAGTTAAATCTTCACACTCAGTAAGAACTATTTTAATGTCATCTGGGGAAAAAAAGTAGGAATGGTTTAACTTACACGAAAAGTGCTGCAAAGGAATACTATGTTTTCCTCTAACTGAAAATATTGCAAGCCCTTTTCAGAAGACTAAAAGAGTGTTCATGCTGGGGGCAGGAAAAGGAAAGGCCACTTACATCCTCTCTAAACTGATTTTGTCAGAACAACTACATACTGCGTTAAGCAGGCCTTAGATAAGAGGAAAAAATCAACCTGAAAGAAATAAAGACTGAATTTGTCCCTCATCTTACAATATCTCAAGCTTTGGCAGAGTGGGGTTATAAACACAACTTAATGGTAATAAACCATAAGTACACACTAAAACAGTAGGGCTGGAGAGCATGTTCCCTGTGAGTGCAAACATTGACTAATGCCAAGCTGTGCGTCTTGCAAATATTCTTTTTTTCTGTAATGGTGGCAATGACAACAAGAGAAAATGCTGTCTGCAGAATCATTCACATGTTGAAAACAAATCTCTTTTTATTAATGGGATAAAGCACTAAAAAAATCAACCAAATCTAAAAACCAAAAGCCTTTAGGGACAAGCAGTGACTTAGAGTGCAATAACATGTTACAAGAAGATGTTTCAAGAACTCTAGCACCACATTATCACTTTATGTCTTGAATGCATTTATTCCTCCTACCTTTGGTAGGAAATGACATGGCTACCTCGTAAGAAGGCAACACACAACTGCTTATCTCCTGAACAGCAAGGGCACCTTAGCAAACCAAAGTCTGTAATCTGCTATGGCCATTAATTTCAAGTACCACAAACACAGGATCTCACCTATTCGTAAAACTCAAAAAATGGAAATCTTTTCCATACTTGAAAACATGCAAAGAGCCCAATAGCCAAACTTCACGAAGCACTGATTGTATTACACCTGAACAGGTTGTTTAGTATGCCATGTTCTTAAAAGATTGATCTACTTCTAGCTTATCTCTTCCTACTATTTTCCCTAATCACTTACAAAACATCCCCAACTAGGCAAAAGGAGACAGAGAAGACAATAGTTCCACTGCCCAAAATTTTGTAATAGTAACTAAGTGTTACTAAGAGATGTCATTTAATCAGGAGTAGGAGGGAAGCACTAATTGGGGTATAGCTGTGGCATTGTCGTGTCAACAACTATCCTGCCTATTTTAAGAAAGCAATGCTTCTACAGACATTTCCCAATGATCCAAACTACTTCTGAGCTATTTCTGAAAACAAAGGACTGATAAAAATCAATAGCAAAAAGAAGAAAGCAATGTAAAGGCATATGAATAAATATAACTAAAAAGGGGATTTTAAGAGAACTGTGTTTTAAGGAAACATTTTCATATTTGGAACTTGGAGCTTGTCCATCTTCTATTTGTTATGCTGCACCACAGTCAAGTAACTTATGTACTACAACCCCTAACCACACCATCCACATTCTGCTCAATTCAATTACAAAAATATAACATAGCGTAACAATAGATTTGATCAAAAGACAAAACACATGAGCTCAGATACCCATATTATTTTCTCTGAAGAAACTAAGTAAGATTTTTATAAATTAGGCAGATTGGCAAGTATTATGCATACAGGGGTTCATAACTCCAGGGCTGCCTTACCACAATACAAACGTAATAAGCAAATATTAGTTGCCAATACATTGGCAGCATTAAGAGCTCTACACTCAATTAGAATCAAATACATGTGTCTGGACAGACACATCCACTTCCTTGGTACATGCAATTACTGCTTTTTAAACACAGTGCTTTGTACTACTGTGGGTTTTTTGAGAGCTTTTTGCACAAGCAGAAATATATTGTGCACTTCCTGATGGAAGTACTTGCAAAAACAAACAAAACAAAGTATGCTGTTAAGAGACTGCACACAGGTTCAACGTAACTTAGCTTTACTTTTAACAGAAATAGATTTCTATCAATTATAGCTGCCTTAAACTACAAAGGCAATGATATCTAGTATATACAATAATTATATTTTCTTATATGCGCTATTTTGTTTTATTAATTGTTGCTCATTAGTCTAATATGCTCTAAAGTATATTGAAAGACTTTTTAAGTAGAATTCCAAATAGTTAAATCTTTGCCTAAGTTAAAGACTTTTAAAAATACAAATTTGAATTCATCAGTTTCACTTTTTACCTATTCATGTATCAAAAGTTTGTAGAGCATAACTGAAAATTCACATGCATATGAAAAAAAATGAACTAGAAATAAAAGAAGAAAATAAAAAGCCTCCATAATAATTAGTGAAAACAACCACTCAAAGGCAAAAAACCCATAAGCCAAGCCAAAACAACCTGGCCCACGCTAAGCACCTGTGAAGATTCTGCTGTTACAGAAAACACAAATACATTCTCATTACTTATCACTTCAAAGATTATCCCCTGTGGTCTTATATAAAAACATCCAAGTTAATGCATTGCTTAGGTTTATTGCCAATAACAACTATTCACATCACACAAAGTGCACTGGATTATCTGGAGGCTGTGTTCAGGAGCTGTTTTGTAAGATCTGCGTTACTGGTCAGTTGGGGAGTGGGTGTTTTGTGGGGCTGCTTTGTCTGGATTTTTGAGTTTGGTTGATGCTTTATTTTTTAAACAAGTCACAAGAAAAATAAAACCTAGGTACTGAAATCCAACTGACTGCTACATCACTGCTGCTCAGGAATCTTTAAATCAACCCATTAATGTACCGTATGTATTCCCAGCAAACATAAATTACATAATCCTGTGACCCACTGCCGTATTTCATGTACTGGGGTGGGGAGGCAAGGAGAGCAAGTCATCTTTATGACTGGAGAGCCACATATAAAGCATTGCTTATTAAAATTTCCGATGATTAAAAAATTAACTTACTGCACCTGATTTAGTAGATGTAGTAGATGCTTCCTTAATTTTCAGGAATAGCACCCAATTTATATTCTACTTATACACAAACAAATGAACACTTTTTCAACTCAGCAGATACGTTTCTTTTTTTAAAAAAAGTGAAAAACATACAACAGCACATAAAAAATGCAAAGTAAGCATCAAAGTCTTAGAGACAAAAAATAATTGCCTAAGTTAGAAAACTTCCATAGTATTTTAGCTAGTTAAAGAGCTGCATCAGCCTCAGATCAGACATCTATGTGTAGTTAAATACAAGTGAGAAGTTTGTCACACTGCATTATCTCTTCATGAAAATACAAGGCCAAAGGAGAATAACAATAACACAGAAAAAAAAAAGAGAGAGAAAAAAAACACAAAATAAACCCAAACATTCCTAGAATTAAATTCTATTTGCTAAATTCTGGTATCTTAGAGGCAAAAGTATTTTGGATTAGAGAAGCTCACTGTAAAATGTGAGAATGTAGTGAGACATTTTTGGTCCTATACGGTCTAACTGCGTCCCTGCTCGACAGCAGTTAAAATCCCATTTCATGAATTGTTCTAAAATGGAATTGTAAAGCTAACATGGGTTGGAAGCGACAGTTTGCTTCCCAACATTTTTTAATTAAGAGCCTCCAGTGACAATGAAAAATGCCTGTGTAGCTCATTCAGGTTTATCCACCAAACTTATGATCTCCTAATCCATGAAATGTGAATTTCTGTTCTTCTCTCATTGATTTAAGCTAGTTCTGCCATGTAGGCTAAATTAAAATCATTCTTTAATAGAAAAAACTTTTTTCTAAACAAGATCTTATCCTTTCTTTTTTCCTTAGCCAACGCTCTAGTCCATTTCATCCACTGTTCAAAAGTATACTACAAAGCACTAACACTTTCAAGTTCCCTCAACCAATTCCTATTAAAGGTGTATGACACAGGACTGTTGACATGTACATAGTAGTACCCAGAAATAGTCTATTAACTGCTGTCCACAGCTAAATTATATAGGTTTCATTACCTCAAATTTGTCAATGTCACCACCTCCCTCCCACATGTTTTTAATCTTCACCCAAAAGTTAGGTTTTTTAAAAGCAGCAGCTTAAAAATAGATTAGGTCCAACTTTTTGGTGCCTTTTTCATAGTATTAGATTTCCTCCTTACCACATACAGAATTCCAAATGAAGCTGGCTTTGGTTTAGGCTACATTTACATTTTCACTATTAATGAACACTTTAAACCGGTTTTAAGGTTTATGCTTCTTTTCCCTTTGAATTGTGAAACCTTTCAAGAGAAGTCAGTTACTAGTTACTTTTCACTCTTTACATACCTTAGCGGAAGCATTCTCTGTTGATCTTTGCTTTTCATACCAGAAATTTTTACCATTTTCAATAGTCTGTGTTCTATGTGTTTATTCCCTAATGAGAGCTTTTTTTGAAAAGCCTTCCTCCATTTTAAATTAAAGTAAGCAAACTTTAAATTATCAACTACTTTCCACTATGAATTCCACAGTTAAATGTCAAACATCTGATAACAGTTGTCATCGATTATCTTACCCAGCCTGGTACCAAAAGCCTTAAATATTTTAGCCATTTTATGACATAAAAGGAATAGTGGCAGGAGGTTAATCGGAACTGACCTATTTTAGTGTAAATGTCTATATAACTGGTGAGGGGTTTTGATAGCTGATTTTCACACCGTTTGACTGGTTCTTGAAAAAGCAGTATTACAGATATTAAGAGTCAGCTTTAATCAGTAAAACAACTAACCTTTTGCTCTGTTTGCAGTTGTTCATATCTCTGCTTTTCATGGTTAAGTTCTTTTTCCAGTTGTTCAACTTGATCTCTGAGTTGTGTTGTTTCCTTTTCCAGAACAGAAGTTACCTTTAATAGCTCTTCTTTTTCTTTAATTATTTTTTCAATTTTAAACTGTTTAAAAAAAAAAAATAGGGTTTGGTAATTTTTCTCCTCTTCATTCTAATCAAACAAGTGGATATCTAATTACTCCAGTGTTTGAACAGAAGCACAAATTGTGTGTTCCCTCGTTAGGTCATTCCAGTTCTCTCCTTATTCCCAAATTTCTAAAGTTTAATTGCTTTAACTGCATAGCACCAGACTACCATTAGATAGCATGCTTTGCAGCGTCCTGATTTATCCTCAAGTTTTCCTTCCTTAAATGAAGTGCCTTTACTGTTCCCAAGTGACAGCAACTGTGGAAGAGCTAATTCTGATGATGGCAGCTTGGTGAAAAAATGACAGCTGAGTGTAGACACACACACTCTCTCTAAAGCAGTATTTGAGGAATTTCTTGAGAAAAATGAACATGCACCCACACCCCACACCCCACTCCACCCTCAACATCTGAGAAGTAAGCCTTGGAACATGAACTGTGCCCTTTCAATACTTAAAGGGGGCTTATAAAAAAGACAAGCAGAATATTTAGTAGGGCCTGTAGTAACAGAACAAGGGGTGAAAGTTTTAAACTAAAAGAGGATAGATTCAGATTAGATATAAGGAAGAAACTTTTATGATTAGGGTGGTGAAACACTAGAAAGGGTTTCCCAGAGAGGTGGTAGATCCACCATCCTTGGAAAAGTTGAAGGTCAGGCTAGATGGGGCTGTGAGCAACCTGATCTAGTTGAAGATGTCCCTGCTCACTGCAGGGGGTTGGAGTAGATGGCCTTATGTGGTTCCTTCCAACCCAAACCATTCTACAGTTCTATAAACCAAGATCATAAAAAATACTTGAGAACTTCTTTAATTTTAGTACTATGAGTGCATATCTGAAAAGCAAAAATATTCCAGATGTATCTCTGTACTAAGTCTCTTATCTCTGAATTTTGAAAACCATAAATCAAATACATGCACATATGTGCCTAGATGCAACTGACAACAGGATAAAATGTTTGATGGCAAGGTAAGGGAACTGCACTGAGCAATTTTCCAAGAAGTAGCTCAAACAGAAGTTAGTTTGGGTTTCTTTTTTGTTTGTTTGGGTTTCAACAGTTTTCAGCCTACAAACTACAACAAGAAAATGTAAAACACCTTGACTCTGGCTATAAGCACACAAGTCTAACTACATCTCTCTAGCAAAGAACACAACACATAGAAAACTCCTTTAAGTAAAGCAAGAGCTACTCTAATATATTTAGGCACCTGAAATTATTCAGCTCAGTCTCCAGGGCTCTTAACTTGGGCACAGATAAAAGTATACTGGTTCCATAATTCTTTTTCCTTGCAAGAAGCACCATTTCACACAAAAGGTGTGAAATGTTTTTCCCCCTCCAGTTAATTGGTGACTACAGATGTGAGAGACAGACGGGCAATATCTACTCTTATGTTTCCCTGTCCATGCTTAGTGCTATACATTTTTAAATCTTGATTTGTTTAACCTGAAAATATTCTGAACTTCAACCAAATACTACAGAACAAGCCAGAAATATATACATTACACAGACACATGTAGGTCTTTTCCTCCTAGTTTTTTCTTCAGTATCCATGATTGTATGTATACAGTATTAAAAAAATAGCATTTTAAGAATTTTTGCATCGAACCTCAAGAAGTCCAGCTTTTGTGGTCACCACTAACATATCAGAGTTTCCTTCATCTTCCATAGTGAGCAATTCTTCAACAGGAGAAGAGGTACGAAACTGGAAAGGAGTGCTTGCTCCACGGATTTCTCCTTTGTAAGTCACGTAACAGAACTGATAAAATTCTCCATCATCATTTGGTAGATAATATCCTATCAAAATAAATTCATATTTGAAGGAACATTCTACACAAGCTTACAAGTCTTCATCTGTAGACAGATTACCACATCATGTTTGACTTACAGATTTCATGCTCACTGCTTCAGTAAGACATAGATATATCATCAAAACAGCAGAAAGAAAAAGTCATCCTATTTAGTAACCTTTATCCCCCAGCAGTTTCTACTAGCATTTAAGACAAAGATTAAACAGTGTTAGGCAATAGCTGCTATATGTACACATCACCTCACATACATTAGGTAATAGCTGCTGTTTGTATATTTATGAAACAGAATCATTAGCAATCAGATGCCATGGAGTTGCATCATGACCACATTATCATGCGACTGCTGTACAGTCACGGAACAGAGAGTAAGTGATTTCTTGGCCTTGAAATACCTACACAACCACATACAACAGAAAAAGACAAAATAATATGCAACGTCAAGACATCTGCAACTTCACCAGGTACCATTTTTACATAGGGTTTTGTTGTTGTTGTTGTTTTGGGGGGGAGGGGTTTGTGGGACAAACACTCTTTATTTTTGCTATTTTTAAATGCCAAAGCACAGAAATGCTCTGAATGGATGACACCAGCTGAAAGGGAAGAGCCTGAAGTTTAACAAAGAGCTTTTTTTTTTTAATTGAAAAGAATTCTTCTAGACTTTACATGGTAAGAATAAATCCTCTTTCTTGAAGCTATGTATGTGCATGGTGCAAGCAAATTATTTGAGAAGAATTTGTGTGTGACTATCCAATTGCACTGTTGCCCACTAAAGCTTCAAGCCTCTTGCATGACCCGGATTCACACAGTAAGATTTACGAATGTTAAATAATCATTTCCAGAACCACTGAGATTTTTACCTTTATTAGTATACTCAAGACCCATGCTTTACTCAGTTTAATGGTAAGAAAACCAGCCAGTTTTATTCAGAACACTTATTTTCAGATACTGTAGCCAGCCTGAGGATGATACTAACATAATAAACCCTCACCCAGTGTTCAGTCCAGCAGGTGATGTCACCCATTTCAGTTCTTATTTCACCACATTTCAATCTTCTCCCTTTCTAACTTTATCACTAACTTTTCACCAACTTTTATTCCAGATTCCTGGAAGTCTTTTCCCAGTACTCTTAGATACTTTTCCTAGAAATGGTAAAACGTTACATTTGCTGTATAGACAGCACTTGTATCGAGAACTTCATGTTTCCATTAGTCTCATACTTTATTAACAGTCATTCAGGGAATAGTATCTGAATCTCAAAACATCAGGATTCATGCTTTTGGGCCTGGCTACACTTTCCTATATAGCACCATAGTTCAGTTTACCTGATTCAGTGCTTAAGTAAGATGAAACTATGCAGAAATAAATGCAGAAGAATCTACATTGCTGCATGTTTTAATATTCGTTCAGACAACCTGATTTTAAAACTACTTAAAGTCTTTTTTCTTGTAGCTAACATGTACTGGAGAAACAGAGTTCTGATCATTTTCTTCCAGCACACCTACTTGATCATAAAAAAAAAAACAAACACATTTAACATGCTGTACAAGATTTACTATTCAGCTCAGATAATTAAGCTCCTGTAAGCTCTACTGATCTCATCTCACCAGCATTAAAATATCTTGCCAAACACAACTGGAAGACTGTTTGAATGGAGATTCAATCTGACAGCTCTATAAAAGTGGAGATCTGTCAGGATGGAATGTAACAGATGGGACAGAGATACTCGGTCTCTTCATGTGTGGTAGAATTTCTATGTACAAAGGACTGATAATGGCATGAAGAGTCCTACTTTTCTAGAACACTTTTCATTTCAGTCCAACCCAATTTCATTCATTCAGTGAACTTTGGTAACTGTAAAAGAAATCAATTATTTCCTTCCAGTTTCTACAGAGCACACACACTTTTCAATCAACTTCAAGGTTATAAAATGGTTATTAGGTTATCAGACCATGTGGATATGATCACCATTGAAAGTAGCAGAATAAAAAAAGACCTGGCCAAAGAGAAAGAACTCAACTCATCCAAGCTACCACTATTTGCAGGTTTAATAAGACAACGAGCTAATACAGTCATCATTTCACGACTTCACTTATTCTTTTTTTAATATGTTTTAAGCAATAAACACACACATGAACAAAGACTAAGGCCAAGTCTGGGAAGTAAAAAAGAAGATAAGATGGTACATAAAACTCTGTTTGTAAGCAGAAAAGAATTAATTTAATGAAGGTGCTCTTTTCACATGAAACTTTGAATATGTGTAGATTTTTGACATCTGTCATGTCCTGTGGCAACAAGTTCTGTATGCTGACTGTGTCATAGAAGTATCATGTCTACCTCCATTTTGAACTTGTCACTTGGTAGCTTACATCAACGGTTCCTATTTATTTGTATATGTAGAATGGTTAATCCACTCATGCCATGGGTAGCTGATTTTAGAGACATCAGTCACTTCACATTATTTCCCTTTCCCAGCCTGAAAAACCTGGCAGAAGGAAGTTCGGAAGGTCACTTTGTCAGGTTTCCCACTCAAGAGACTGTTGTCAGCACCTGTCTGAGACTAGTGTGGTTGTGTCTAAACAACTGTATGGAATTCTCATCCTTCCAGAACAGAGATACCTGTTCAAGAGCTGCACTACTCCCTCCTGGTAAAAATGTTCTTCCTAATATCAGACATAAACCTCACAGGTCACAACCCACAGCCATTGTCTGTTTTTCTATTTAACGAGCGTGGCTCTCATCTTTGTAACTCCACACCTTTACAGAGAACCTATTTCTTAATTTTCGTCTTCTTTGTTGCACTTTACTAGACCCATTTTGAGACTGCAAAGGGGAGGGAGAGGATGCGACCTGCACACAGTGTTGAAAACGTAGTTACGCTACAGACTTGTACAGTGGTGTAACATTTTCTGGTTTGTTCTTTATTCTTTTCTTAAAAGCTTCAGACATTTCCATCAATTCCTTGTGGCAAAAAGTCCTGTGCAACTCTATGACTACTCTGAACCTCCATGAAACCATCATCTACACTGTTTATTCTTTGACAAGAATCACTTCACACTGATAATGTTTAAAGTCCAGAGACTAAAGACTATGTAAAGACACAATGCACTAAGAGATGCCAAGATTAAAAAAGCCTGATGATGATTAAACAAAGTCACTTATTGTATTTTAACAGTTTCCAGCAGAGCTTCTCTATCAGTCATATTTGCCATTACTATGTAAAAAACATACTAAGTCACATACTTTTCCTTACAATTTTCCTTGACATCTAAAATAAGACTAAACTTCCCACAGTGAAATGTTGAAAATTCTCCTCCAATTGATCTTCTTAAAACTCTAGAACTGTTACATAATGCTCAGCACTCTAAGTATTTAAAAAGCTGTGTAGGCTGGAAAACAGATAGATACTGCCTGATACTCACCTTGAAAAGTCAGCACACAGTTAACAGTCGATCCTTCCACATAATTTTCTGGCATAGGTGACCAAAGAAATGTATAATAATCTCTTGCAGTACTCCAACCAACCTAAAATTAAATCAACCACAACGAAAAAAAAGAAAGAGAAAACATTAAACAGAAGAACTTGTTATACACAATTAAGCTATCATGGTCTGGCCTTTACAACATACTGTAATATGCATATTTCTACTTCAAAATGCAATAAAAAGATACTTAACAATGTATACAAATCAGGAATATTTTAACATGCATGTCAAAGATTTAGCATTAATTTTATTAAGCTTGTTACCTAAGGCAATAAATGGGTCTAAGGCAATAAAAGGGTCTATATAAAGTAAAACAGCAGACAGTTTTCACTGTATGTTAAACTACTATTTGGTACGTTCATTTTTCTATAAAGATACACATTTCTATATTAAAAATACAAAAAGATTATTTCTTGATTTTATAGTGAGATTTTCTTAGTGTAGGTTCTGCCAATATTGACTCTTCCGTGTCCACAGTCCAACTGGTTCATCAGAAAACAAAAAGGAGGGGGAAAAAAACAGTTTTCTATGCTACTGAAAAGATCACAATCGACACTAGAATTTTTTTGACAACTTCTGCAATGCTAAAGACCAGTATTTCACTGGAATGCTAATTCTCTCATACATACAGGCTATGTCTGCAAAGAAAAAGACCAGATCTGCATGAAAACCTAACTCAGCTAAGTCGGTGCAGTCTTCCTGCTAACTTCAATAAACCTCTGCTTTCAGAGTTTTCCTAACAGCGCAGTTCTGTACAGCGGTGAGCCACTGGCACAGGTTGCCCAGAGAAGCTGTGGACGCCCCATCTCTGGAAGTGCTCACGGTCAGGCTGGACGGAGCGCTCAGCAACCAGGTCTAGTGAGAGCAGTTCCTGCCCTCAGCAGGAGGACTGAAACTACATGTTGTTCTTTAACACCCCTTCCAACCCAGGCCATTCTATGAGCCTATGATTCTACCCTCTGAAGACGTATATTCCAACAGGCTTGAAATACATGCAACTAAACCAGAAAGCCAAAGCAACCACTGTAAAGCAATGGATATTAATAATAGCATAATGGTAAAGGAAAAGAAGAAATATATTTCATTTATTCCACTGACAAAAAAGAAAATACCAAAAACTTGTTAAATCCTAGGTGTCATACAGATTATCAGTAACTGGGTATACCGTCATGGAAGAATTAAGATACAGAAAGGGAATAAATTGTTCCACAATTTTTATCAGGTAAGACAGTGTTTCAAGAGGAACAAATACCCACACACAAAAACCACATAACAACCAAGAAAAAATTAAGTTACCAATCACGATTTTCATTGCTTCAACAGACAACACTTCCAAACTCCAAGTATAGAAGTCCTCCTTCATAAAGAATATATTGCAGTAGCGTATTTTAAAAGCGTTAATAGCTGGGTTTTTTAAGGAATTTTCAATTAAAAAAAAAACAAAAAAAGGAAAACATTTAGATAGGCAAAGGCAGAGAGAACATCAGAGGTGAAAGTAATTCAATAGCAAAACCACAATTATTTATGTATATAGGCATACATTTCATGTATGCAAACTAATACATAGCATTAAGAAAAAAATTCTGAACAGATTATTCCATAGATGTCCATTCACTTCTTCACTTTATATTAAGAAGTATGGAAAATACTAATGTTGAAGATGATGGAGCCTTTTTATATTCTCAAAAAACACAGATTAACAACAGGGAAACCAGATGAAAGTCTCATTTTCAGTCACTTCTGTAAGGTAACGCTCATTAAAGAGAAGCAGTGCAGATGCTTAACACATCCACTAGAATGGAATCACCTACTACATCTTAGGCCTATTCTCAGCAAAGAAGACTTCTACGATATCTCCTATCAAGCAGCTTTTAAAGATGTCAATGAAATGAGATTTCCCGGGGTTGGTACTTCCACACTGTTAAGTATCTCAGAAATAACAAGAAAAACTCTTCTAGTAACTTGAAGGTGGTTTTAAAAGCAATTTTTTCTCAATAAAAGTTCACAAGAAAAACATTTTGCAAATTTTCACATTAGTCATGTTTTCAAATCCAACTCAGATGTTACTACCCTTTTTTTTTTCTGAACGTGCTTTTACTTCAGAAAAGAGAAGCATATACCATTATTTGGTGTCCTAAACTAAAGCACACAGCTTTCTAAATGTAGTTCTCAGTGAGTGAAAAGTCAACATCACCTTTTTCGTTTCAGAAAAGAAACTAAATTATCACGTCCAGAACAAATACTTTATAGAACTGAAATAATCTTTTCATCTTACTCTAGTTTCCATTTCTGTTAAAAACGAAAATACACACACACTGCTTCTGATGCTATTTTCCTGACTAAAATAACATTGTTCCTTCTGATAATTAGCACTGGAAAACGTAGAGAAGAAACAAAATCCAGTGAACATAAACACGAAAATTATCCCTATCAATGATCAAATCAATTTCTGATGCAGTTTATTCCTGGAATTCTATCTTTTTATATTTTTCTTAGATATCACATATTGATTTGTAAATTCAGTGATTTATCCTGAAACCAGAAGTTATTTTTGTCAATACTCTACCTGTAGAGTAACAAAAAGGACAAAAGGATTTTTTTGAGGTCATTTAAAACTTTAGCCATACTGACGCAAACAAAAAGAGTAATTACGTAGAAAACAAATACCTCTCCTGGTCTGCTTCTCAGCAGGTGCCGTATTTTTAAGCATAACTCTAATCTGTGGGCTACTGGTAAAGAGAAAACTGTGACATATCAAGAGCTAGCAGGCAATACCCTGGGAAGTTTACTCCACAAGTATTTTCTGTAACAATTCCTCACATTTCCTGTCATCCATCATCTGTTTCCCCTGGTGAGGCTCCCTGTCTTACCCTTATGATCGTGACAATTCCGTTCTTTCCTAATGCGCACACACAAGTTATTAGCAGGTGTGCATTGCCCAACAGCTCTTGTCACTGCACAGAATTTCACAAAATGAGGATTTTCCCTGCTACGGGTTGCACATGTCAAAACGTGACAATGCAGAAAAGGAACTGTGAACAAATCTCATCTTCCTCACAGCTGAATACATTTTAAAAGAGGAAGGTGAGTGTTCTGCAGCAAAGCAAGTTAACTTAGTAACATTTTTCAACATCCTTCCTACATAAAAATAAATATCATTAAATTCCACAGGGTTATTTCTTAGATGGCAGAAACAAGGAGCAAAGTCACATAACAATATACTGAGAATAAAATAAAAACGAATTTAAGTAATCCATGTTTTAGGTGTAGGATGCAGATCTTTAAAAAAAAAAAAAGTTTTTTTATCAACAGGTTTTAATAAACCTTTACTTTAGTATGTTGCATCTTTTGTCAATATTCTCTCTAATAAGCCTAGTATGGAGGACACAGCAGTTCCAAACTACAAAATACTACACTATATACATACTATACGTATATAAATAGTCATAAGCTTCTCTATGGCAACAGATTATACTATCACAGATATAAGACTGCAGCACACACTGGATGGCTCAGCAATGATTTAAATGGGATCCCTGACATAGATATTTCTTTCAGTTCAGAAAGAAAAACAATAGTTGTCTAAAGACAGGGTTAAAACTATATGAATAAAATTTAACGCCACTTAAGGGAAAGTAAATAAAAATTGAGAAACTAAAACTAATGGCAAAAGCTACAAAGGAAATCAACACAAAGTGAAAAATACGATGAAAAGACAGGAATATTCGTCAGCAGCCCCACAGTGAGTTTATATGATAAATAAAACCCTGTAGCTTTGGAAGCAAAACAAACACCATCCTCAGCAACCTCAGGCATATTAGCTTGGAAAAACAGTTTCATTTTTAATGACAGGAATCAGAAAAGCTAGACTATATGTCTTGCTGCTGATCATACCAACAAAACCTACTACAAATAATATAGACTATCTTCCTGGTTAGTCTCTGAAAGGGGAGAGGAGCGCAGACTCCCCACAAGAACCCATTCGATGAGAACACCTTACCTGTACTACACTGACAGGAGGAAAATGGCTATTTAAATTGTCAGGCCTATAAGAACAAGAGTTTGACCATTTCAACTGCCAAAACAGATGATATGACTAACACTGAGCACCTCTTTCCATAAAAACATTACAGAAAACAAACAAATGCTTGTTAGAAAGATTTGAAAATTTCATTTCTGCATTTGAAATTCAAAACAATGAAAAAAAGCCATTGAAAGAAATTATGTCCATTAAAAAAATATCTTTAAAATAAGTCTTCAATAATACTGTATCATTTTTCATTTCCTTCATTTACTACGCAAGTTCTAAAAATTTATGAAAATTATGAAAATTAATGAAGCTGCAAGCATACTTATTTACATTAATAATTAGAACTTAACAGCTGTTAAAAGATGGTAACAAGGGCAAAGATTTGGAAACTCACAATTAATTCCTCCTGAAGGATCATGTGAAGTTAACAGTTCTATTTTGGTATGAAGAACGCGTTCTTATGTATCAAAATATGAAACCAAAGTTAAAGTTAACTTCACATATCAGTTGAAAAAACCAAACAAAAAGAAAAAGAAAAAAAAAAACAACAAACCAACAAAAAGTCAACTACAAACATGAAACCAAGTTCCAGTCAAAGTGCTATAGCCAATGCATAGTAGCACTTTCTTACAATCAGAAATCTTAAATAAAAGAGAAATTTCTATAGGACACACTGCGAAACTTTCTCTGAGCCAGGAAGAGCACAACAGGCACAGTTTATTAGTCTGACTTAAAAACCTGGCATGGGCCATGGCAAACATTACAGTATCCACATTCAAGCACACAAACATTGCAAATTATAGAAGAACTCCAACACAAAACCTTCTGAAGTTCAGAGGAGGAAAATGAAGAATGACCTGTCAAACTACATTCAAGACTTGCTGTGAAGCCTGAACTCGGGTTCATCATCTGATCAGCACAGCAGCCATCTGCATTAACTGACTGTGCTGATCCCATTACTTTTTAAGGAATTCATCGAAAACTCGGAAAATATTTTGCTCGGAGTTCAAAACTCAAAAAAAAAAAACATTCTTATTTCTCAGTCAAAAGAGCACGTAAGACTTAGATAACGCAACTTCCCTAAAGCAACAGAAAGAAAAAAATCCATTTTACAACTGAACTAGACGTAAACCATCTGCTATTCAACACATTCTTCTGTATTCTCTACACTTAAGTCTCTCAAACTCCAGTCTGAAATACATTTTCAAATTAGACAGCTGTGCATAAATGCAAATATTCTTGCTCTCCTTCCAGAAGTTAACCAAGAGATCAACAATCCAGAAACCAAATCCTGTTTTCACCTTCTCAACCCATGTTTTTAAATCAAAACATGACTACACATCAATTATCTCACAAAAAATGTCACATTCAGATTAGGTTATTACGTACAATGTATAACTGAAACCTCACTTTATTTAATTTTCCCTCCATAAAATGGAAAGCTTTAATAGGCCATTACAGAGTAATCCACTCATGATATTCCTATTTCCTACTTTTGAGCAAAAAGACTTATTTCAATTTAGGACATCATAAACACTTTTCAGTCATATAAACCAACTCAGTAGCCACAGTGGAAATGCCGAAGTCTGGTAAAGGTTAAGAGCCCAGCACCAAGTACTTTGCAATTTGGCTGGGCAAGCAGGGACAACTCAGCTGTCCCATAATACTCACACTAGACAGGTTTTCCTTCTACTAACAATTAGACATGTGGTCATCGTGAAAGTTTTTTCTTCTTCCATGCTGCCCCACAGATATAAGCCCCTTTCTTACTGCAATGTCACACAGTGAGATTAGCTTTCCCATATTTGCATTTCACCCACAGTATGTTTCAACAAAATCGCTTCAAGAAAATTTGCCAAGCAGAAAAATAAATGAGGGGATGAGGGAGGGAGCATAAACAGGGAGTGCCTGTCTGTATAGCAATAATGAGTTGTCCAATATCTACCTTAGGGAAAATAATAAACATTTTATTTCACTGTATCTCCTTCAACTGTCATCTGATTCATCTTACACAGAATGCAAGCTTTTCTAAGGCGAAAGCTCTACCTTACAACTGTAGTGTTTTCAGTGTAAAAATTAATATCAACTTTGTCTTCATTTCTCGAGTTTCATATGAACATGGAAAATAGAATTTTTCTGATTTTCCATTTTGTTAAATTTCTTTCTTTTTATAATCCCTTAGTAAACTCGGTCAATTCAATCTTGAGACAGAGTGCCCTAAAGAAAGGCCACCAGCACGGGAAGCTCACTTGGGATTTTGTTCCCTGGCCTCAGAAAGCTGCTACACACCTGAAAGAACAGCAGCATTCATTCTGCTACATTAACAGTGCCTGACCCATCTACGCATCAGCAGGCCAAAGAAGCAAACCCAGGAAAACATTTGTTCAGCTGAACCAACTTGGGCATAATCAGTGGGCCTTTACTGTAGATACCTAATTACAACCCAATTAAAAAAAAAAAATCACACAAAAACCCTAATCACAAAATTTACCAGTAAAAATTATGCCATTTTCTAACGTAAAAGGTAAATTACATAGCTGAGAAAGAAATCCAGCAAAGCACCCTAAGTACTGCAAGAAGACAATGTGATACCCCTGAAAGAAGCAAAATTACATACAGTAGATAAGGTTCTGGATGTATGTTATACAGTTTAATTATTACTGACAACAGTAAGTCAGCAGCCTTTACATGTTTCACATGGTAAGAGACACTTACTTTGTCCCAAACCACAGACAGCACAGGTGTCTCCTTAGAAGGAAAACACCACTGGGACCAGTATCATAGGAAGATTTCTCCAAGCAGACTTGGTTTAGGCCACAACCCTGAGTTAAAGTAACGTTACTTAAAAGTCTTAGCAATGCCTGTGCTACTGTAGCACATAAACTACAACAGGCAGCTACAAACTCGAAGTTCTTCTAAAACAACTAGCAGATAGGAAAATGAAAACATCTGGGTGCAGTGAAGCTCATACCAGCAAAATTACTGAGAATTAACACTGACATGCCATTCACGCAATGTACTTTTGACCACGGGCATCATCAGCAAATAATGGTATCTCGATAGCAGTTCTGAAAGGATCGAACTGTACAAAAAATTTCAGAACATGGACATAAGGAAAAGTACTTATTTAAGTTATAGTACACTGTAGTAACACTCAGGCATAGACATTTCAAAACAAAGTCAAACCTTTGGGGTTTTAGTATGTCTCTCACCACCATATATCACATGCAACTTTGACTTACCTCAAGCCAAGATACTTAAGCCTTCACCTCAGACATGACCTTGCTACTCACGCTGGGATTAAAATCAGTTATACAACAGGAGCCCTAAAGTTGAGACATTCTTGGGTAGAAGATGGCTGCAAAGTACTCTAGATTCTTTACAAAAGGCTATAATCTCAAAATGTTCTCTCAGTCCCAGACCTGAAGAAGTCCATCTCTGCTGAATGTTACAAACACGTACATTAACTTGGACTATTGCAAACATATGGTATTTGTTGCAATACCAAGGTACTATCAGGATTCTAAGTTATTATCATCTCTTGTTGGTTGTATTTCTCATAGTCCAGAGGAATGTGTCAAAATGACATTGAAAGAGTGCCTAGACCACAGGATCAAGTTCCTCTGTTAGGTATAAATCAAAATAAATACAGAAACAATATGAATTTCCCAAAAGTAAACCTGTTACATATGTAAATTACTGTCCAAAGAAATGTATGACAGATCAAAGAGTAACAAAGCTACTGCTTACTTTAGGAGATAAGCATGAAAATGTATTAAAAAAGAGCAGGTGGGGTTTAAGTGAACTATTCCCTTGCTACCACATCTCACGAGAACTATCAATTAGCACAATCTTTTATTTCAAAAGTGTTACCAGCAACTGACTACTTTGTTATGCCAATTCCACAACCTACTGCACCAAATAGTTTTAGAAAATTCATGACATTTGGAATAAAACGTTAAAATTTCTTGTCAAAGGTAACATCACATAAACTCATATTATCCTTTTCTTCATCTCATATAGAACCAGCAAGTAATGTTGCCAGCGACTTTCTTTTTTAAGCCAAGTACTATTTACTTGTCTTTCCAAAGAAAGTAAACCAGAAACCAACAGAATCACTATAACTCACCCATATAGCAATTCTCAAAAACATTCTGAATTCCAATAGTTCTTTTCCCAATTATTTTAACAACAGGACATACTGTCCACTGCACATGCCTGTATCTATCATGGCCAGCTGTGCAGTGATGATTCCATGCCATAAAAATGGTATTTCTATATGCATATGGCAAATAACACATCCAGATGTTGCGGTGTACTTCAGAACACAATCTGTATATATGGAAGTAATTGTCGCTTAAGTTATCAATCTATAACAAAATCAGGATATTGAAATGACTCATACATACTGTACTGTTATTTGCAGTCCAAAGGAGACTAAATAACCCAGAGTACTATACAAAGACATATCTATACTGCCTTGATAAAACACAAACACCAAGTTGTTCTTTAAGTCTCTACCAAATACAATGTTAAACTGTGTTACAAAAGTTTTTGACCACAGACACTTTAATTGTGAGATCTGCTACAAATAAGGACTTTGAAAAGACAGAAATTAAGTTGCATGTAAATACAGGTACTGCACTGATGCACAAACAGTAGCTCATGTGTGGCCTCATAAACATTGAGTACTCTCTCTCAGCAGGAGGCACTTTTTGTGTTCAAATAAGTTACTCAGATATTCCCAATTCTGGTTATTCAGTTTTTCCATATGTTAGGTTACCAGAACATCAGGTCACCATTTTTAAGGTGTGGATATTAAAAACCTGAAAATTAAGAAAGAAAATATTTCCTTTTCTTCTCAAGGGTTACTCTGAGACAGTCGATATCAAAACATGTCTACAACTTGTCAATAGCCTAGAAGAATGGTAATGTAGATTACTTAGAAAAATGTATCAACTAGAACTGAGGAACAGAAAAGCTTTGATGGAATAGTTAATTAATGACACAGCAAAACCGAAGTCATTAGCTTAACAAATATAAGATTGATTACCTGCTGATATTGCAGGTCATTCCAGCATGCTTGTCTCAGCATGTCTTCAAAAATGCACAAAGTATTATGATATACCCCACAAACACATATACCTTTAACACTACTCTCTTGATGCAATATCTTTTTAATGCCCATAAGAACCCTTCCTTGTGCCTTTGAGATGTAAACCTGCCTCTCTTGTATACTGAACGTTTGACAGCCCTATTTGCAGACAAATGCTCCAGACAAAGAGGTAGGCGCTGCTTCCTAGAAACCAAGCAGGTTTTTCAAACACTTCTGCAAATCTGGACATTATGTATTAATAATGCAAAAAATATCACTCAGCCATATGATTATTTTACTTTAGAGTCATGAGATGTAGACTTCCCTAGCCGGAAAATAGGACCACCTACAGACAGGCCAGTTTTGCAACCAGATGTAGTGCACACATTCGTTATTTTTCCTCATTTCAGAAGTTTAAATTCGGGTTACATTAAAGGCCTCTCCAGATTCTGATTAACCAGAGATGAGCCGAAACAAATAAGGAGGTCTTTGATCACTCTAGGAATACGGATCTCCTATGAAATCAATCAAGGATGTTAAGTCTTCTCACCTTTGACTCCACACTAGGAACCATCAGGTTATGCTGAACAAAAACCTTCAGCAGACGGAAATCTGATCTCAAATTATAGTTCTCATAAAACTACATGAACAGGAACTCAGGCTCAGGATGTCCATGCCAAATACTAGACCAGTACTTATCTCAAAAAATGCCTTTTTTTTCTTGGTAACACACAAGGATATAACTGATCAAGACCTTTTAGCACTTGATTACAGATGACTCTCCAGAATATTATAAAAGCAAAAAACACATAGCAGCAATGACAGACAACAGATTTGAAGACTGAGTCAAAACCTCCGTTTGACTTCTCTCCTTTAGGGGACAAGTAAGAAAAAGAAACACAAAACCAGTAAAATATGCATATGCAGAACTTCTGCTCTAAAGGATAATGGCTTCATTAGTGTACTTCCCACATCTACCAGTTTTTGCCAGATGTCCAATCTCAGAATTAGTGTATGCACTTAGATACATCTTGCTTGTAAAAAAGCTGGTATATCTGAAATAATTCTCCTATATGCAACATCACTCTTTCAGTTTATGAACACTGGGTCTTCATTTTTCTAAACAGTACAAAATTACCTTCCTGGGAACAGTTTTAAACCTGTTACTGCCACCGCAAAGAGCCTTCTGCTCATTATTACTGAAGTTCAACATTTAGCACCTTACACTGGGAACAACAACAAAAAAAAAATCACATTTCACCTACAGCATATGCAGAGAAGTTGGTAGAGTCTTAAATTTTACAGCTTCAAGTAAGCTGCTGTTAAGAAGAGAACTCTAAAAAATTTCGAAAAAGAAGCTTCAATCATCATTCCATACTAAGCAGCAATAGCCCTTCCCACACACACCTTCCCAGTCCCCTTGTTTCCGTCACAGTGACACCAGCACAGCTGCCCATTGCACCACACCGTGATCAAACTGAAGAACCAAACCAGTTGTGAAATAAGATGGTAAAAGCTGGGGGAGGAGAAGCTGTATTTTCCTGGCAGATCACCCCACTAATCCATTTCACTCTGCAGCTGCACTAACAGCTGGACTAGCAAAACAAAGGCAATAATATAAGGATACAAATAACCAATATTTACTCAAGACATCATTGCTGCTGAAGAAATGCACTTGCATCCTAAATAAAAACCATTCACTTAAAAATGTATCTAATTTTTTACCTAAGATTTTTTCAGTTCAGTAAAAAAATTCTTATCTAGCCAGCAGAGCAAACAAGACAGAATACTGCTGAAGCCACTGACCCCTAAAATTCAGCAAAAATCAACATTAGAACTAAAAACAACAATGTCCACAGAGCACAGCAAAAATCTTACTTCATACTTATCTTCTATACTAATCTGAAATTACCACTGTGTGTTGGGGTTTTTTGCTGAGGTATTTTGATTTTTTTTTAAACTAGATGCCTTTTTCCTTTGTCCACTATTCACTATTACAACACTAGTTACCTCCTGTTCAATTTCAGACAAAGGTTAAATGACACCAGCTTGAACAGATTTGTTTTCTAAGCAATTTACGCACTTCAAAAAGACAAGGTGAACTTTATTTCCTCTACATGAATAAGATGTGAATCGACACTTTGAGTTCCCTCACAGAAACCCCACTTCCACTCCATACTAGCCAACACTGAAGGTCATTAATTACTGTTCTCATAATTAGTCAAGATTTGCTTTTGCCCTTTTTTTTCAATCACAGACTCACTTTACTAAACATGCATTGCATCCTCCATATGTGTTTTAGAGAAGTAAATTATAAAACCCCTGCCTGCTTTCATCAGGTTTCAAGCCACCTCCAGGTGCTTTGTTACTTGTTAGTGAACAATCAGTTCTCTGGAAGTCACTCATTTTTACACTCAGATCACAGCACAGTACAACTTCTATTACCTATCCCAAGATGACTACATTTTCGCAACTTATTTTGCTGCAAACATTACACATACATATTTGTAGACACATATACAGTTAGACAGCTGGCTTCATTTAACTCAGTGTACTGTAAGTATACTAAGTATATTCATAACACTTACTATAACCTGATTTAACCACTAAAATAAAGCCATTTTTATTCTTTTCCCATCTTGCAATGCTTCCTTCCCTTGTACTGATGAGAATCAGGCAAACTGGAAATTCAGTTGGGGAATTCCATGTAAAAAATCTAGTCACAAAATACTGGTCTTAACCTCAATCAATTCCCTGATTTGATTCACCACACAAGATCTTGTTTCACATAAAGAGGAAGCACAAGAAACAAGTCATCCTGCATAAAAGATATTTCTTTGAACAGTAGCACTACCTTTATGCCAGCTCAACATGCTCCTGAAATGACTGCCAAAGTATTACCTGCCTCTGTTAAAGTAGAATAAAGTAGAATAACCTCAATAGTTTATGAAATCTATCACCACAGTCAAGATGAAATCAGGTACCTGTACATTGTACACAGCATTCTGTGTAGTCACTGAAAAACTGTTTCCCAGCTTCTTTTTTCTTTTACCTAATTAGTAATTCTAGAGTCCTGTCTGATTGCCTCTCTCACTTATGCCAGTAGACAAAGCCATTACATTCACATTTCAATAATTTCAAGATGCTTACGGTACAATATAAACAGAACCTTCTATAAAGTTTTGATAAAGAGGGTTTTTTTACATTTCACGAATGCTATTAACTAAACATTCAAGTGTGCTCAGTTAAATCATTTGTCAAAACTTTGCAAATAAGACAAATATACACTTATTTTTAAAAACTTCTTACTGGGGAAATGTGCCTGTTCGTAAGCTAACGCCTCCCTGGCACAATTTAGTAACTGTACAGTCACTGCACATGGCATTAAAAATGCTTCTGCTTTGTTACACAGCACAGTATTTCTACATTGGAGTAATTTAGCTTGACTACTCACAACCTGCAGATTACAACAAAATTGAGCATTTACATTCTGAAACAGTTAACACAGTTCTACAAGAAAAGTCCTTCAGTAACAAATTAGTCTGTCACCCTTTCTCCCCTCCCCACTGCCAAAGCATCACTTCATTAAAGCCTGAATCAAAACTTCTATTACATAAAATTCAAATAAGGAATTTAAGCATCATCTATTACGAGCTATACTGACAAAGATATACAAATCAAGGTCTTAAACAGAAGTAGATATAAGAATTAATCGATTTCTAATCCCATAAATGAAACTTTACTAACCCTTGAAAATATCTCCAGGTATCTTTTTTCCAAGGATCTGTTTTGAAAAAGTTTAGTGATCTATACTGTTCAGCCTGTTCTAGCAATAAAAATTACTCAGGGATGTGGGTCAGGTTATCTCCAGCTTAGTTTTCATTCTTTGCACACACATTTCATACACAGTCTCACATTCTTCACACAGGCCTGTTCACAATGTCACTCTGTAACCACACATCTCTTCTCAAACATCTCCATTTAATTCTGCACGCATTAAACCTTCCCTTTACTCCAGCAGAGTTCCAGCTGGACTCACTCCTCTAGTTTTGATCTCCAGTTTGGTCTTTGTTACAAAACTGACACTCCAACAGCAGGAACCAGTACATCACTTAAGTGATGTTCAACTTAAAGTTTATGAGAGAGCTTTTACTGTTGTTGAGATTTATTTTTTTTAACTTGTAAAAGAGCAAGCAAACATTTGAAAAACAGCAATAGAACAAACATAACTTACCTTAAAAATACCAACCCAGTCTTTCTGATGAGGATGGATAAACTGGGTCAGAGTGTAGTGACATTCAAGATGTGTGTTTGGAAGATAACTTTTCGCAACATTTTGAAAAATCACATGTGCAAAATTGGAGGTCTGCAAAGCGCTAGCTGAAGATGGAACTTCTTGAAAGGATGACATGATTATCTGTAACAAAATTGCAGAAGTTGTTACTTGAACATAGTGGAAAAACTAGTTAAGTTACAAAGATTAATCTGGTTGAAATACATATGACAGAAAAACCTAACAATTAGTTCCCCCGTTCTGAAAACAGAAAGCCATAGACTAAATTCACCAAAGTGCACTGCCTCAGCATCACTCCAAAACAACCACCTCTCAGAATAAAAAGAGCAGTCATTTCAGCAATGACATCAAGATGGAGAGAATGCATAGCTTAGCTGAATGCCCCTAGTATTATATCTCAGTGTCAGAAAGTGGAAAATAAAAGCAGTGGTGTGCAAACAAAGCAGGGTTCTAACTTAATGAAAGATTCCTAATGGTTCTAGACATGGTAGAGAAGGAGGAAAAAAAAAGTTTTGTAGTTTCCCTGCTTTAAACTTTTCTCAAATCTGTATTGCTCCGTGCTTTTCACAGCATTTTTACACATGAAGTTTTTCATCCCTGCTCAGTAAAAGTATCAAAGTTCCATTTTTAAGTCATTTTTTTAAAAATAAGAAAGTTTATATAAACAGGAGGGTTTTGTTTGGGTTGGCTTTTATCCCCTACTTCTTCAAAAGAGTTTTCCTGCCCCTGTTTAGCAGTCTATGGGCATCTTTTACTATTCTCACTGTAACACATACTTCGTGTTTAGCTTCATTACCATAAACAATGGCCTGCATTGGTAGCAGGAACACTGAGGTATGCATGCAGTTGGAGGGATTAACACTAATCAGTTGGACTGCAAAAGCTTTTAATCGTGCTTTCCATTCACCACCTCACTCAGGATACATAGCGCTACAAACTACAGTAACACAAGATGCTTCATGAGCAGACCAAGAACATCCCTTCCCTAGACTCAGCAATATCTGCCAAAAATAGAATATATACAACTGAGAAGTTTCAAGTGTCTGATTCCGTTGTACAAACACAATTTTGTCAAAATATTTGATATTAGGAGGGTTAGGGCCTTACGTATCTGACATTTCTGGAAAGATGAGTTATCCTGTTCTTGCAATTGCTGTTGAAAGCAATTTTATACCGACCAAGCACATTCACACCTTGAAAGAGGTAACTGCCAAGTGTATGACATAATACATTACTTTCATTGAAGGTACATGTGGAAACCAAAACCAAAAAGAGACAGGCCACTGCAAGCCTCAAGCAGTCCAAAGATGAAAAGCTGTTTGTGTATCTCCTACGGCCTTTTAAAATTTCACCAGTTAAAAAATAAGTAGCGAAGACCTTGTGCTTTCTGAAACAAAATGCACCCTTGAAGTAAACAGGTATCCATCATCCAAAACAAGGAAAAGGTAAATACAGGGGTTTTTTTTAGTTTTAAGCCCTCAATATTTTAAGCTTATTACTGCTCAGTTTAGAGTAATGCATAAAGTACATACAGGCAGCCACAGCATTATTTCAGATGTATCAGATGTTAAAGAAAAAACAGTCTTGTACACTGACCAACACAGGTTCCAAGATAAAACACCAAGCTTGTAAAGATTAATAGATATAAAACAAAAAAAAAAAAGAACTTCCATAAGCAAGAAACTAAGTAAAGATCAAAACACAGTTTTCTAGAGATAACAGGGTACACAATAAATCCTATCAGTTATGTAGCTTCGGAGTCCAGAAGAGGAAATGTTACAGCACAGTAAAATCCTGAAAACTCCCACACATCTCAAAACAGAGAATTACATTCAAGGCATCTCTCAATTTCACTCTGAGCTATAAATGGTATGCATCAGCAATTTCTATAGTTCTAAAAGAAAAAAGATAACCTTAGTTCTTTTCAAGTACAACAAATTAATTCATTTTTAGTAATTCAGTAGCTTAGCCAAATAACATTGACATGAAATAGTGTGTTTTTCATTAGCCAGAGTAAGTACAAAAAGAGCAAATAAAGCATTAATAACAAAACCAATTGAATTTTTTTCAATGAGTCTATTTTTTAAATTGTGTAGCTCAGCCTAAGCACATATCACAAAAAAAAAAAAAAAGAAAAAAAAGAAAAAAAAAGGAAAACCACAAAAAAAAAATATCCATTTCTGCACATTGGTCGTCAGCTGCCACAGCTGAGTACTAGCCCTAGTGGAACCAGTAAAGGTAGGCTGGTTTCCAACCCCAAAGCAGAACTGTTCACAAATCTAACTTGTGCAGACCAGCACAATCATCTGGGATTACTGTTGCCTAGCAGGAAAATCCCCGGAGCTTAGGCGATGCTCAGATCTACTTACAGTTCAAGGATAGTTATGGGGATGCTGGCTGCTTGCTTGCTTAACTCACAGCTACTGGCTAGGAAACGGGAGAGGAGGAGGAACAGCTACGCATAGGCTTCATTACTGACATGACAAGTGCTTCCCACGGGAAGGCTGAACGACGCGTTTGGCTTTGCGCAGCGGAAAGGACGGTGAAAAGGAGTAAAAGCTCGTCGGACAGGAAAAACAAAAGCAGAACGAGCCGCACCACCCCAGTCAGCTCCTCCTGGAGTCCCCCAGCTGCGGTCCCGGGGCCACGACACCCCCGGCCCCCACCCGCGCCGCCTCCCGCGCCTTCCCCGCCGCTGCTCCGCCACCTTCCCGACGCGGTCACCTTGGCTCCGGGCCTTCGCCTTCCTCCCCGGGCAGGGGAGCCCCACCGCTCCCCTGCCGACCACGGCCGGCCCGAACAGCTGGCGGGGGCCGGTAGCGCAGAACCGCGGCCTCAAGGCCCAGGCACCCCGGCCCGCCCCGACGCGGCCGGAAAACACAGTAAGGAGCGTGTCAGCCCTGCCCGGTCCCCGCAGCCGGTCCCGGACAGCTCTTACCTAGGCAGACGCGGAGGGCGCCGGGGACATCAACATGGGGCCTCCGCCACCAGCGCCGCGCAGCTCCACCCGTCCGCCCGCGTCACTTCCAGCCCGGCCCTGCCCGCGTGGGGCGGGCCCCGGCACGGATCCGGTCGGAGAGCGGACAGTTGCCTGGCGATCTCCGCCTCTGACGGGCACACGCCCTTGGTGGGGCTCGGGGCTGTGGGCACGGCGGTGTACGTGGCGTGTGCCCGACCGGGCTGCTGTCAGCTCCGTACAGCTCTCCCACGGTGGCCTCGCGTCTCGTCCGTGATTACAACATCACCTCTGTCGCACCCGCTTACCCCGAGTTAATCATCTCCTCTTCCGTCCGACGTCAAGACACCGGCGTGCCGTCGCCCTGTAGGCCACCACCGTTAATCTGCCAGCCTTTGCAGGTCTTCCCAGGGCAACGGAGGGGTGAGATAAGAGCGACTGTAAACGCTTACACAGTGTTCTGCCTGGGTACCTTGGCGGATCTCCATGAAAGAACGTTACATCAAACACAACACCGACTCAGAGAACCACGGAAGCACAGGATCACTGAGGTTGGAAAAGGCCTTAGAGCTCATTGCGTCCAACCCTTGACCAATCACCACCTTGTCAACTAGACCGTGGCCAACTAAATGCCACGTCCAGTCGTTTCGTGGACACCTCTAGGGGATGGTGACTCCACCACCTTAATCAATGTAGTTGCCACAAGTTTATAAGGATTAATACTTTTTATCACATCTGATAGTTTTAAAACAATCTAGATTTAAATGGTTTGGGCATTAAGGTTTTTCCAACTATGCTTGCAACTGTTTCACAGACTCCACTCAATTTTCATCCAAAAGCAGCTCATAGAGCACTTACCAGAGTCACGGTGCTGAGTAAAAGCAAGCAGTGATGAGTACCCATCACTGATAAGCAGGATTTGCCCCAGTGCACCCAGTGTTGGTTGCCACTACAAAGTGTCTTCAAGATCATCTTAAACTCTTTTCTGCTACCATTTCTTACGTGTTTTCATGTGTATTTTAAACAAACAGGTTATGTGGAGATACATAGTGTTATTATAAATAATATTATATGATTAATCATTAGAATTATTGAATTAGGTCTCGGACAAGTTTACCTGCTTTTTCGTGGTCAATCCTAACAGAAATGAAACTAAACTGGAGCATAGAAACTGTCTTTGAGTAATTCTGGTTATTCATTGTACTTGCACTTCTTGTTTCTGAAAACAATCTTATGTCTTAAGGTGTGTCACAGGTTACTAAGTTATCCTTTGATTTGTAGCCACAATGAATAATCTCTTATATCATCCATATATTCTATATTTCCGTGGAAAGCAATAAATTCCCTTCATAGTACTAACTGATCATTTTAGAAGACACAAGAAGTGTATGTAGAACAATCTTTCCTGTAAGACCAGAAGAACTTTTGTAGTGGAAAATGAAACCAGTATCTTGTTCAGCAATAAATGTTTGTAAGGAGGTTGGAAGAGCTATTTCTTCTTATCTCAGCCCTCCATTTCTTCTCCTTGCTGCTCTCTGCGCTGTATGATGTGATAAAGGGCTGTCTAAGAGTCACAAGACACTGTTGTCATGTGGGCTGGAACTTAGGAAGAACTCGAGGTTTACAGTCACCTGCTGGGGAATATCAGCGTTGGTGAGACTAAGAAGTTTTGTTTTCATTTAAAGCCATTATAATGCAGGTTTATGAGAATATGATGGGAAATTTGAAATAAAGATTTTCTTTTGCAGCTAACAAAGTTTTTACAAGTGAATGCCTGGAAAAACAAACAAACAACCAACCCACCTCTGTTTCCTAATTTTTTAAAAAATACTTCTCCCCAGTTGTGAGTTTTTTAAGAAACTTGAGGTATTTCCATGTTCACTTAATAAATGTTCATTCAGACAACAAAGGTAGTTATAGTTTACTCATAATTCCGTATTCAGTTATTATTTCTATTGCTTAATGCATATTGGAAGAGGTAAAACAAACTACATATGCTGGCTTTCACATGTACGGTGTAAATATTAGGACAAATAAAGCAAGAATGATCTTGTCTTTCCTTGTACTTATATCCACAGTTTTCAGGAAAATGTATTTTTAAACTTTTAAACTCGCTATCTTAACCACATATACATAGTGATTATAGTATATACATAATATAAAAACCATTTCTGACTAAAATAGACCTGTGGTTTAATGTGTTCTCATGTATGCTTTTGCATGCTAGGTTTAGATGCCAATCTTATCCGTCTAGAATTTATAGATATTTTACAGAAAGATGGTGCAGAGCCTTTTCTAATTTTGTAATTGCCCAGTCAAGAAATGAAGTACTTGAGTGAAATGGACAAGTGGTGCACAGTGATCCCAGAATCAACAATCAATATCCTTGTACAAAGATCTGAATCAAGAAAAATGTGACTGGAACTGGTGAAACTTGCACTTGGCTGAGAGTTAATGGTTGAGTGCCTCAACAAGTCTGAATTTGCTAGACAGATACTATTTCCTGAAATTCATCCATGTGATATAAATCTTTTAGGAAACTTGCTCTTGAGCAGAAAAAGATCCCAAAAAACCCCAAACAAAAACCAAACAAACAAAAAAAACCCAAACAAGCCAAAGAAAACCCGCCAACACTATTCTTCTAGCCTTGCTTACATTGTCTGCAAAATATTTAAAACAAAAAAACTGTTTGATACCAGCATTTCTAACAAAATCTTACTCTTGTGAGATTCTCTTAACACTAACACACTAATTCAATTAGAAAAGCTTATTACAGGCACGGTGACAATAATCCCATCTCCTTCTGGATTGATTTTCAGCTTTCCAACTCCACTGATTTCAGTAATAGGAAACTGGTTTTGTTCAAGCCAGTATTTTACCACAAATGGTACAGTTTTCATGTGTACTAGAATGTACTTTCAACATGTAATATCAATGTTTAGCCAGTATTTGTGCCTATTTAAAAGAAAAAGAAATTATGACTGTCAAGTATCTTTTTAATGATATTATATATATATATATGTAATCAAAACCATGTTTGTTGGAAGGGATGTCCAGAGCAGCTCAAAGGAGCATGTTACTCAGGGCCTTGCCCAGTCCCATTTCAAATGTCTCCACGGGTGGAGACATTCCACTGTCACCTAAAGAACCGCTCTCAGTGATTGAAAACACTCATTGTAAAAAAGTTTCTTTGTATCAAATTGGAATTTCCCATGTTCCAGTTTTGTCTCTTTCCTCTTGTTCTTTCACTGTGCACCTTTGAAGAGAATTCTGTTCCATCTTTTCTACACTCTCTGCTTCGCTGATTTTAGATAGCAATAGGCCCTGAGGCTTTCTCTTCTACAGGCTGAAAAAAATCCCTGTTCTCTTTGTCTGTCTATATGCACAGTCCCTAAGGAATATATGTCAAATACATTTCACCCGGATATTGACTTTGAAATAAAAAGTTGGCAGAACCCTTTTTAAAGGGTCTTTATTTCTGAAGTGCATTAATATGAGGACAAATATACAATGGCAAATTACAATTGTGGTTATGATAGAAATATTAAATAAAGTAAAAAGTGTGTGTGAATGCAGTAAGTGGATTTGAACATTACTAGATTCCAAAGAAGTTTGAAATTCGGTTTGGGATGGAAAAATGTCCCTGCTTTGTAATTACACTGAGACTTTGCCAGGATGAGACTAGTCCTCCTCAGGCATGAGATGAATAAGAAGTAAAAACTGTAGTAATGAGGAATAAAAACATGCAGTTAACTGGAATTGCCAAAGGAAGTGGGGAGCAATTACAGACTCCCAGGGAACAGTCTTAGGTGTTTGCAAAACATTATTTTCATAACTACACTATCTTTTTAAACCTGTGAGATCCTTCAGTAATTTAGAGCCTTGAAATTAAAAATGGATCCCTGTCACATCTGTTTAGCCTTGGATATATGTGAACTTTTATTCAGATCCAGAGCCTAACATTTTTTTCTTTCATTTGTTTACTTTCTGTATTAGTCTGAACCAAACCCATGATGAGTTTTTGAATGATCCCTGAATTCCTTCCCTCTGAGGCCCATCTTTGCTTTGTGTGAGTGACAGAAAAAATTCTATATTTCTAGGTTTTATTACCAGAGAAAGGTACTTGATGTTGTGGATATTCAATCAGTTGGCATGACATGATGATATTGATGAAGTGTGGTAAGGAAACGCTTCAGTTGTAATGATTTGATTTCATTTTGGTTTGACTCCTATTTCCACACTTCCAAGTTTTAAAAGTATGGGCCATGTGAGATGTAAAATATATATATTGATGTCACTAATCGGAAGCTCTTTCTGGTCATGTTGTAAAGCACACTTAATCAACTTCTTTAAGATCATGTTACAGAAAGCTATTAACTATACTCTTAAAACAGTTAACTAGTTATAAATAATGTTTAATGTTATGGCTGACAACACTGAATTGCCCAGCATTTAAGGGACCCTAATCACAGGGCATGCAGTCTTGGCCTTCCAGTAAGATGGCGTGGCAAAACTTTGGAACATACTAGAAATCCCATACTATTGCTAACATTTCCTATTAAGGAGAAAGTTTCTCTCTGTGTATTTTGGATTTCTTTTCCAACACTTAATTGCAGCTGATGAAGAAAAGCTATTCAAAAGCTGCCAGGATTTTTAAATCTGTAGAGTGAGATTGATGAAATTTGTGGGTTTTCCCAAAAGAGTATAGGTGAGAGCAGACATGTAAATTTTGTATGTGTGTTCATGTATGTGTGTGACAGAGGAGAGAGCAGGAGCTTACTTCTAAGGTGTGAGACTTGGCAGCACTGCACTGTACAATGGGCACACGAAACCGCACGTCTGTAAATGACTGCATATGAATTGCCGTTACTTCACTGTTGGGTCACTGTATTGTTAAAGTGAAAAGGAATGTTTTTAATAAATGCAAATAATGAATTAAATGCTTGCACATACTGAGGCTTTACCCTCTGGTGTGTAATTAATATACGTGCACTGGAGACCCACGTCTGGGGGAGTGTTTCATTTCTTATTTATGATGTTTGCAAGGGGTTTTTCCCCTCCAGCATACCTCTTACTGGCATACACAGAATGGCATGTAAATGACCACTGAGTAGGTGTCACTGAAATCTTAGCAGATATAGAACAGGTAAATACCTTTGTTTGGTATGCTTTAGCAGATTTACTGTTTCTCTCAGCCTTTTATCTTTTCTATCTGAAAGTAATAGGAAGCTCCCAAATGACCAACATTTTGTTTTCAGAGGCAGGAAAACTGCATGTGGCAGGAAACAAACAAGCAATGAGATTTAAAAGTTCTTGTACTTCGGAGCACAGCACTTAACCCTGAGGGACTGAAAGTAGAAAGGTACTTTGCACAGCAGCTTACAGAATGCTTCTTGTATCCCCTCCTGGGTCCCGCTCCAGCACTGTCTGCCACCACTGATGGAGCACAGAAGTGTCTGTATACTGTATCTGCATGAAGCTTGGCAGCTTTCCTATTTTCTCATAATGCTGTATGTTTTTCTGAAAGGATCTAAAGATGTCTGTGTCCTCATACTAATGCTGTCTCCAGCTCCTCTAGCCTGGCTCAGGCAGTTGCTGTGTCTCCACCATTATGCTGGTTTTTCTTGCTCCTTTGCTCCCTGAGCAGCTGTGCTCGAACTGGGGGGAGCTTAGTGCAGCTTCCCAGTTCCCTGCCAAGACTAGTACCACCTGAGTAATGCAGGAGTTCTTTGTCAGCCTTGACTTGGTGCTAAGGTAGAGGGCTGTCGGGTCATGCAGTGCACTTATGAGAGGCTGTGCCTGGCCTGGGTCTCAACTCAGAGATCAACTCATGCTGCTTTCCTCATAGCCCCACATTCAGCTTGGAGACGGGTCTAAAGCTCTCGTGTTGCTATTTGTACAGAAAACTTCTCGGTCAACAGATCTCGAGTCTCACCTTCTCCTAGTGCTTGAGTTCTGAAACTCTTACATTATGAGTTCTTAAATTCTATGAAAAAAAAATGACCATATTGCTACATACATTACATACAAATCAATTACTAGGAAACACAATGCTAAAATGAAAATTCATCTTTAATTCACCTCCCAATGATTTATTATTCTATTGTGTCTATTAACATTGTACAGAGAAGACTATGTTGGATTTGCTATGCAAATTTACAAACAGAAAGTAATGTAGTCTTTCTGGTGTTATTTGATCATCACCATTTAGAAATGCAAATATGTTTTAATCACACAACTTTCATACCTTTTCTTATTTCACAAATTAATTTCCTTGTATACGGAATATTTTTAAAAGGCAGAATACTGTAGAGCTTACATTTCTAGAACTTTCTACAAAAAGAATCATATTTAACAAATGTCTCTCCCTTTTGCTAATTAATATTTTACATTATATTGTAGCCAAGTTAGCATACTTTGTTGTCCAAAGTGTGGTTGCATGTTGTTGTGTTTTGGAACTGGAAACTTTCAGTCAAAATAAAATTTACATTATTAATATGGGTAACAACTCTTACTCGTTTGAAACCACAGTAAGGTTACAGCCATGACATATGGCTTTAGTTCACTACATGGCAAAGGATCTGTTGGGCCTGTAATAAGTGTTTTATACACAAACACCATGGTAAAAATCTGTTTTTACAATGTTTATTTCCATTATCTTTGCTAGGATATGTCAGTGGGCAGCAACTGGTCTGCATATCTGCATATTTTGAATATACTGTGTCTGTGCTGAAGGAGGCTTTTTAAGGCTTTATGAAACTGCCTGCTTAGATGCTACCACTGAGGCCTGACTGAAATTGTCAACAGTATCTGTTACTTATACAGCCTGTAAGTAGTGCAGCTTTTCCATAAAATTGGGTGACAGATGTGTAAGTCTGAAAAACACTAAGTTATCTTACCAGATTTGAGACCTTCACCCATCATAATCCACACATTGATATCTTTATTTTAGCATTCCCGGAATCCAGGCATTTTTTGGCCTGATAGAAGAGATGCCAAAAGCAAATTCATTCTGTAGTTCTCTCTCTCCTTCCCAGACCTTTGTTGACTTGTGTTCCCCATTCTGCTGCAATTAGTCAACTGCCAAGGGAGAATTCATTGAATATTCTTCCTAGTTGTTTTCAAATTTAAAATACAGTTAGTCTTAGTTTTCGTCACATTAATCATAGGTCTGCTGGGGCCAAATCAACTCGTTTGTCAGTGGGAATTTGCACAAGCTTTCAAGTGGGATGGATTTTCCCCCACAAAAGAGCAAAAAATCTTGTGAACTGCACCCATTGCATGTCTAACATCACCCTGATTTTCCATTTACATATTGCTTTTTGATCATTTCACACTCAATATTTCACTTAGAAATCATTTATATCACCACCGTGCTCAGCCTTCAGTATTATTGGGTAGCATGGGATATATTCAGTGATGGTATGAAAGTTATTTCCAATAGGGCTTATGAAGAACAGCTGAGCAAGTACGACCTCCTGACCTCAAAGTGTTTGTTTACTGGGAACTATACTCCAGTTCTCTACATTTAATCTGTCTTGGACCAGGCTGACATTCCCCTACTAGATTTATTGTATCTCTAGAGGCTAGTAGAAACATAACATTGTCAGTGTTTATCTAATAAGATGATAATAGGATTATATTAGTCTACTGATAATGGTACATTTATTTTCATTTTTAATAGTAACAAACCAAAGTTTGATTTCATTTTTAGTGAAGGTAATGTGTTACCAGGGGGAAAAAAAAACATTCAAAAAGTACTTCTTTCAAACAAATCAGTAATGGAAAATATTTTTTATTCCATCTTATTTGTAAATCAAAGCATCGGTTTGTGTACATGAGTAGGCATGCTATGTCAATTTTACAGAAATTAAAATAATAAAAAAATCTGACTCAGAAAACTGGGTTTCTATATCAACAACTCTGGATTTTGGAAGCTTGTCATGATGTTTTTTCTTGTGCATCTTTTCCTAGAATTTATCAGATATCAAAAGGCAGGCACAGCAGACCAAATTTGCATTTCAATTATACTTAGTTATAATCAAGGTGTCCAGAGTAAATTCACTTCTTATTAGTGCTGGTAGCTATTTAGACAACAAAATTCACATTACTTTTTAACTTCAGTAGGGAAATGCATTAATATATAACAGAGAAATTATAGTGCTAGACTTAAAATAAAGGTGCGATTTGTATTTAGAACTCTAAAATGTTACATGGAGTGAATTAATTTTAAATTTTCAGTAGGGCTGAAGTGTAGAAAATAAGTTGGGTCTTTTATGTTGATTTATATTACTTCAGTAACAGTGTCACTTTATCAAAAGTTAATTAATTGCTTTCTTGATCTGCAGTAGGTTATGCTCCTGGGTACTATTTCTTCTAGCAAGCCAGTGATAAGGAATGCACCTTGCTCCTTCAGGGACCTTATATTGCTTCCTCTAAAATCAGGAACAAACTCTTAAGAATGTTGATAGGCGCAGGATTACCTCCCACTGGGTGAAGTCGAGACTTTGCTCAGGAGCATGCCATATAAAGACAACGTTTCTCAAGCAATGTGGTTTACACTTTGGTGTAGGAAAACCCAAGGACTGAGTTAGTGCCAGGTTTCCTCTTTCTATATCATAAGGAAGTTGGTTCGGAATTTTGTCAGACTAATGTGAGGTTGATGCTTTTAGCCATATACACATATGTTGGTTGGAAAACCCCTATTTTTTCTGTGTTTTATATGAATGCATCTTTTCCTGGGAAACTAATTACCTAATTACCTAATCTTTACCCAGACTCATTAGGTTTGAGATCAATGTACCATGTAGCTTTTCCACATTGTTTTTCCCAGTTGCCCTACTATGTTCACTTTCTTTTGCTACATCAGTAACCAATAACTGGCAGAAGGGCATTGAGTGACTGTTTTGTGCAATTCCCACACAGATCATTATGTTCTATATGTAGTGCATTGCAGGTAGAAGTAAAAATAAAATCACCATGACTGATACCAAATATTTATCTTACATAGCAATACTTCTTTTGGATTTTGTTTCCTTCTTCAGCTGCTTTTACGGAATCTGCTCATCTAAATCTGAATCGAAGTCATCATCCTCTTTGCATTTCTATGTCATGTGAAAGAAGCTTGTAAAAGAAGGTATTTAATAAACACTGCTAGATTCTAAATCCATGAAAAATGCTAAACATATCTTTCAGTTAAAACACAAAAATGAAATCAATCCAAAATTGCAATGGGATGGTATCCTGGTAACTTACACTTTAAATTTTTTGTGTCAGTTCTCCAGTTCTTCTGTCAGTTTCTTGTGTGTCTATTCATGGTACAACATATATGCAGTCACCCACATAAAACATCCTACTTATTTGTAAAACATAGTAGTGGTTGAAGTTGCTCATAACCAGAACTGAAACACATTCCATTTAGCAAAATGCTTAAGAAGACTAGTTCTTTGAAAGAAATCTTTGCAGGGACTTTGGAAAATCCACACTATGTTCCATGAAATTCAGCTAGATAAAGTATCTCTACTACATTCTCCTGGTGTGGGAATTTGAAAGGGCCAACTGAATTCTTCTAGGAAATAGGGACTCGAATCTTTTCAGCCAGCTCTCCAGGAAACCCAGTCAGCACAGCCTAGCCTAAACATCCTAAGGGGATTTATCAGAGCTAAAAAGAGGGCAAAAACTCTAGTGCTTAACTGACCTTGGTATCAATTAGTACAAATAAGTATTCACTGCTACCCTGTGGTAGCCTGCCCATTCTAACGTTCACCTGATGTCCCAGTGAGATGCAACTGCTTTCCAAACTACAGTACAAATGCTTCTGACAAAACAGACACTACATCTTCATAACAAAACAAAGTTTCTGTGTTCCCTCAGGGCACTGCATTCCCACAGAAGCCTGGAATTCGTGTCCCCTTAGGTATATGCAATATTCCAAACTTCACACACATTTAGCCCAAGGTTGATTACTAAAATGCATACTACTGCAGGATATATCATATGATTCAGCAAGAAATAAAGCGGGTCCAGTTACACAAGGGTTTTTTTTCTGTAGGCAGAAATAACCACTTGCATTGCTGCTTATGCATTCCAGTTCGTTATCTAGCAAAATATGCACAGCTAAGAAATGAATGCTGCCCTGAGAATCCCAACTCAAATATTTACAAATGTGAAGAATGTTATATTATGCTAGACCCAAGGTCCCTCTAGCCTAGTAGTCTGTCTCCGGAAATGACCAGTCAGAGAGGAAATACTTTGGGATATTTCTCTGGAATGCTTTCCCAGCTCCAACTATTTGTATCTCAGGTCTTCCTGAGCAGCTACACTGTGCCTTTACTGCACTTTCAAATATTATAACAGCTTTCTGATGCAGAGAAATAAATGCAACAAATACAAGATGAAAGGTTAGAAGGAGGAATGGAACACAGTAGGTTTGGCTACCAATTCATTTTGATTCAAGTCTCAAATGTACTGTTGCACCTACTACAGTTTCTTTTGGTTACACTGAGTAGTGTTAATGCTGAATTTAAATATCACTCTGCAATGAAGGTCCCATCTTACAGGCATCCTATGCTTGTAACTCTTGTTAAATTCAGTGTTTAGTTATCAGCCCAGACTCCAAACCTTGATGTCCTGAAAAGGAAATCTCCCAAAAGTAATAGAAAACAAAAAAACCCAACCCGACCCGACCCGACCCGACCCGACCCAAACCAAACCAAACCAAACCAAAAAACACCCAAGCCCAAAACAAAAACAAAACAAAACAAAACCCCAAACCTCTGATCAAATGTAGTTATTTCATGTCAATGGAGTTAAAGTCAGGGGGAGGCTCTGAAGTGAATCTAGATAGCCTTAGCATATTTCGGCACAGTGTATATATTTGCCTTTGCTTTCAGAGGTTCCTTATTATTATCCCTTATTAAGGGGAAAAAAATTTCAAATGTAAGAAAATGAAAATTGACAAAAATACTATAAATGTTCTGTGTTCTTAGAGTTGTGAGGTTTTTTTAATTCTTTGTTTTGCCCTTTTATATTGAGACCTTTAAAGAAAAAGAAGATGGCCTTATTTTCAACACTAAGAATGAAAGGAGTAGCCTTCTTTACATGTTTTTCTGTTTATTTACATGTTTGGTTACATTTCTTTACATGTCCTGTAACTTAGTGGGCACTGTGTACCAACACTTAGAAAACTACCTACCTATTTATGTGGAATAGCAGCTGCTTTCTGTATAATGAATTCTCTGACAAGTTCTCATGTTTTAACATCCATGTTTCAATGTCACAAATGATGATGTACGCCTAAGGTCTACATATACTTCTTACAGGGTAAGAAAATGAATCTCAGTCACTTAAACACAAAGATCTAGATTTACTATGTCACTAAGCATTATTTGGGTACTATATAAGTAAACATACACAATTTTTTGATGGTCTAAAACTGGGAACCTCATTGCACATTCTGCACAAATGCAATGTAAAAGCTATTGTAAGATAACAGTGGTCATGTCTGTAACAAGACTCCATACACAAGTGTGCTGGCAAAGTAATACAAGGCTAAGTCTACTACCTTTAAGTGAATGGGATTATCCTTTTTCCACTTTCTCATACTTTTTTGGAAGTGATTATAGTGTATTTTTATTATGTTGCTACACAATTTATTGTCCTCATATACCCTTTAAACATAGAATGCTTTATTTATACCTACACAAACAAAACCACCTTAGACATGAGAAATTTGTAGAGAAAGATGAAACTATAGAAGTAAAGCTGCATCTTGTAATGAGAGTTAAAAATCAGAATTCAAGGGCCACTCTGAGTACAGCATTAGACTCTTCATGCATTCCTCTACGCTTAACTACTGCCCCCCCGAAAAAAAAAAAGAAAAAGAAAATAATTTTTCTAACTCAGTTCAGACTTGATAGGAGTCTAGATCAAATTGGTAAAGGGTCAATGACTGAAAATGTAAGGTGGTGAAGAAGCAGGCTGGAATGCAAAAAAAACCCCCATGTTTTCAAAGTTCTGTGTGATTACATGTAAAAATCAGGTTTCAAAGTCTTCCAAAGACCTTATTTGGACCATACCTCAGTACAAATTTCTGCCAGCATAACTGCTCAATGAGGAGTCACACCTCTTTTCATCATGAAAAAAATTCAAGTACAAGATGGTAGGCAACTTCTTCACCACTGAGGAGAAGGGTAAACATAGCTCAGTAGCTTTATTCACTTGGCACTCTTCAAATGGCACAGTGAAAGAGACGAATGAGTTTACAAAAATATTGGTATATTTGAGTCTATGGAGCTTCCAATGTTTTGCAAAGTGCTAGCAAATGAAAGAGTTTCTGCATTTATGTCTCTTTCCATTGCTTTAATTACAGAGATTTTTCTTTTTTTCTCATGTCATATTCTGTCTCAATGCTCAGCTGAGAGGCAATGAGAGAAAGAAGCAACTGGGTGAAGGTATGAGATCAGCCTACTGAGTGGTAGCACTCTCACATGTCACAGTAAAGCTACTATATGACCACAGCTGCCTTCACCGCCCAAAAAATTCCTTTATGTTGAGCTGGGCAGATTTAATTGTATTTAACTGTATTGCTTTATAGGGATAAATATAAAAATATATATTATGGTACTAACAGGAGAGCCAAGCTCATATACTGAGCCTATTCTTTCTGTGCTAACCTATGACTGAGTGAAGACACGTCATGGTGAGACCCGAGATCTGTGCCTCATGACTGCACTCTCCTAGAAGTCTGTAAATGATACTACATAACAGCTACAAAAAAAAGCTCTGACCTAACAAGAGTAACCTAATGACTGAGGGAGTAGCCAGCATTCTGGCACAACAAAGTAGGGCAAGTTTTTCTGTCAGGAAAAAATATTAACTATTTTGTTCCAAAGAGATGAACATGGCAGTTGCAGGACTGGAGCTGAAGCTTTGCTCTGAGAAGGCAAAACTCGCCTGCCGCTAGCCTGCCCTCTCTCAGAGCGATGTGCTTCCTCACACATCTGCCTGAAGATCTGCCAGAGCTGCCAGCGAGGTCTCCAGATGCTGGGCTGGGGGTGAGCAGCCCAGCTCTTGCTACCTTGTTCAAATGCAAATTTTATTGATGTTGATAAACCCTGTGTTAGGCCTTTGGAAAGTGCGCTCTGGGCATGATTGTATTGGGTTTGCGTGGCAAAGTTTTGGCAGTGGGTGGGATACAGGCCTGGCTTCTGTGAATAGACTCTCCTGCAGCCCATGGTGACTCTGGTGGGACAAGCCCATGGAGGTCTACGGTGGAGCAGAGATCCACCTGCAGCTTATGGAGGACCCCACGCCGGAACAGGTGGATGTGCCTAAAGGAGTGTGTGACCCCATGGGAAGCCTGCACTGCAGCGGGTTTGCTGGCAGGATCTGTGACCCCACAGGGGACCCACACTGGAACAGTCTGTTCCTGAAGGACTGCACCCTATGGATGGGATCCTACACTGGAGCAGTTTGTGAAGATCTGCAGCCCGTGGGAAGGACTCATACAGGAGAAGACCAGGGAGGAATGTCTCCCATGGGAGGAACCCCACGCTGGAGCAGGGGAGGAGTGTGAGGAGTTCTCTCCTGGAGGAGGAAGAAGCGCAGAGACAACGTGTGATGAACTGATTGCAAACTCTGCTCTCCAAACCACTGTGCCGCTGAGGGACGAGGAGGTAGAAAAATCGGGAGTAAAGTTGAGCCGGGAGAAAAGGAAGGGTGGGGAGGAAGTGCTTTAAGACTTAGTTTTTCTTTTTCATTATCCTACTTCAATGTCATTGGTAACAAATTAAATTAATTTCTCCAAGTTGAGCCTGTTTTGCTCAAGACAGTAACTGGTGAGTGCTCTCTCCTCATCCTTATCTCGACCGACGAGCCTCTCGTTGTATTTTCTCCCCACTGTCCAGCTGAGGAGGGGCAGTGACGGAGCGGCTTTGGGCCAGCCGAGGTAAAGCCCACACAACGACGAATCCAGTCACAGAATCACAGAATGGTTTGGGTTGGAAGGGGACCTTGAAGACCATCTAATTCCAACCCTCAATAAGCGCCAATTCTTATTTGCCACCTGACTCGACGAAACAGTGCAAGGCGGCTTTTTCCCTCGCCCCAAGGGCGCTGTCTCGCACCACAAGCTGTCTCCGCCAAAACGCCAGCACTCCGTTCCTCTCCCGCTTCAGCCAAGCCTCCTCCCCCGGCAGCGAAGCAGGAAGACGAAGCGGCAGCGGGCAGGCACAGCCAAGGCGAGCTGCAAAGAAACGCCTTCCCGGGCGCCGCGGGCAGCGGGATACAATGTCCCAGCGCCCCAATGAGGTGCTCCAGCGCCGGCCCGGCCCCCGCCCCGCCCNCAGGGGACCTGCGGGCTGGTGGCGCTGGCACCGGCGGGTGATGGGTAAGGACCTGCCCCTTCCCTCAGCTCCAGTGGCCCCGCTCTGCCGGCCGGGCGGGGAAAGGCCGGGCCTCTTCCGAGGTGCGCAGATGGCGCGCTGCCCTTGGCAGCCGCGGGCCCTCCTATCCCGGTGCAGCTCCGAAGCTGCCTCCCCGTGCGGCGTCCCCGGTGACGGACCCCCCGGGCGGTCATGGCAGGCACGGCGCTACTGCTGCCGCCTTATTCGGGGCTCCACCGGAGCTTCGGAGCGGCTTAGCTTAATAAATGTTTTCACTCATTTGCTTAAAATAGCGCGCCTGGAAATCATCAGACACTACAAAGGCTTCTTGTGGCAGCAGTGACATGTCTGCAGTACCTGTTACCTGTTTGGGCTGTTCAGCCCTCTCATCTCGGTCATCGCATCCGATTATTTTCCTTAAATTAAACGTAGATCCAGCTGCACTTCCTCCTGTTTCGGCTCTGCAGGCACTGGTGCTCACCTATGGTTGGTTCATGGGCAGTGGAAGGAGCAAACACTGCAGATGCCCTGTTGGTGCAAGTGAAGGAAGAATGTATTTGTGGAAATGAACCTAGACATTTTCCCTTTCAAGAGTCCTGAAAAATCACACAGCTGTTCCTAAGTAATATAATTGCTGAAGTAAATTATTAAAAATAAACCTTCAGTAGTCTTTTCAGTAATCTTTTCAGTGTCATTTTGATTACAGTCTGTTGGTCGTGTATGTCACTCTGTGGTTAGGCTGCCAACACATAGGTTGAGGTTTTTAACTAGCGAAGTAGAAGAAATAGATTCTTTTAAATGGTATATGGTTCTAAAATCTTGATGCTTAACAAAGTGTTTCAGGAATTAATAAATTACTTTTAAGTAGGTAACTTTAAAAACTTTGTAACTCCCCTTTAAACATCACTTAAAATTATGAATGAAAAACATTTGACAATTTTAACGTCACCTTTCAGTGCTCTTTTTGCTCCACTGTCTCTTTTCCACTAATGCATTATTTTTTTGTAATTGCAGCTCTGATGTTGTGATAAGTAATAGCACAGGTGCAGCAGGCATATTGGTCTCATGCTAGTAAAGTTAAATACAGGGGACCTGTTTGTGTGTTTATTACCTTTTGTGGTACCACAATTGAAAGCAGTAGCTTTCAATGATTTTTGAACTTTCTGTGCATGGTAGCTGTCAGGTATTTCTGTTAGAGCTTTGAAATCCACCGTCTTGGTCAATATCCAAATGATCATGTTTAATGTAGGGCGGACGGTGGGAATCTTGTTTCTTGGTGGTGAGCATAGGTGTGAAAAGCAACCCAGCACTGTCCCTTGAAGTTGAAAAATACAGTTTGTCTTTGCCTGAAGACTTGAGCAAGAAACTGTAATTAAATCTAAGGAGAAGTTGTGACTCTCCCAAGAAACTTCCATAGAACAGAATTTCACCCACAGCATATAAGCTCTGACTTAGTAGAGACTGTGCTGAAAGTACTCTTGACTCAGAAATGTTTATGGGATGAAGGTCTAAGCATTAAGCCTTCTTAACTGCGAAGCTGTATTGCTTAGTTATATGTCGCAGTTTCCCCTATGTCTAATGCGTTTACTAAGTTTGCCATTCTTTTCTTTAGTTTTGATGAGTCTGACAGTTGGGTTTTGAGTAGCGATTTCATCATCTGTCCTTCTGAGTGAAATGCCATCCTAGTGAAGGAATTCTGCCAGCTCTGAGAGCTGTCCAACACCACAGCTTGGTTAGCAAGCAGGCTGTCTTCCTTCTCTTAGTGAATGCTCCTGGGTTATTTGGTCAGTTGCTCTTTCCAGCTGGTGCAGACCATGATGGTTTGTTTTTTCTGTATGTTTATACCAGACGTTGTTAAATTGTCTAGGAGGAAAATAAAGAGCTGAGGGCAAATTTTGGAGGAGTCTCTTGGATATGTGTGTTTGTGTATTAGCCAGTTGGACAGAGACTACGTAGTCTTGTGTTCTGCAGCTGGCAGGCATTGACATAGGTGCTTCACGGAGAGGGTTTATATGACCTTACTTAAAAATATTTTTTTGATGGATATGGAGAAATCCCTCCTGGGGACTGCTAAAGGGGATGAAGAGGAGGTTAATGAATTATGGTGGCTGAGAAAAGAAGATTTTCTGGTGAATGAAGATTCATCAGCTGAGGGAGCTGTTCATCGAAGAAGAGAGTACCATGCTAGAGAACAAAAATGTCCTTACAAGTAGTTTTGTTTGAGTGGTAGGGACCCATTCAGTTAATAGTTAAATAGTACTTTTGCTGGTTAAGTAGTGCTTTTGCTGATGCAAGAGCTCTATTTGAACTGTCAAATGACTCTATGCTCTGGTGCAGAGAAGCATTATTTACTAAGCAAGGATTATGACAGAAGACCTGCTGCTCAGAAGTCCAGCACATAATTAAGGGATCAAGTGTACACTTGATATTCTTTTTAGATGAAAAGTACTTACTATATGGTTCTCTCTGTAATGTATCAGCAAACATTTAATGAGGTATAGGTACAGATAAGAAAAATTATGTATAAGAAGATTGTGACTGGTACAAGATAGCATCTCTGGTTTTGATCAGCAGACCTTTACAGAGTCAAGAAAAAGCAAGTGGGATGTTTTCAATGTAAAGCTGGCCAAATTTAGAGTATTGTAATCTTCTTAAATTATTATTTTGGCAGAGTGCACTTCTCCAAATCATTGCATAACCTTTAAAAGTCAGTGACCCTGGGGCAATTTAAATTCCATTGGCAAAACTTCTAGGAGCAGAAGGGTTCTACCCATGTACAGCTGGCCTCTCTAATTTCTATATTTCTTCATCTAGTTCCCTCCCAGGATCTAGTTTCAGTAAAGGTTTTATGAGTTCCATAGAGAAGTCTGCACAAAACACAGAAGCTCACTCTGATCCTGTCTTTCAAAGCAGGAAGGAGAAAAGAGATGATGCCTTCTGTTGTGCTTGTACCAGAACTTCAGATGCTAAATCAGTGAGAAAGTCTTTCATTTAGTGGGTCATATTGAATTGTCATCGTGTTTCCTTCTCCTTGTCAAGTGACTTCGTATGTATCTTCTCATAAAGCCCCAAGAAAAACCATCAACTTCAGTAGTAGAGCTTACTCTGGACATCTTCCCATGATCCTGTTAAATCTCACCGTTTGGAAAAGAGGTGAAGTTTCACTGATCCAGGCAGATCAAGGATATTAATATGAACTGCAACCACTCTGATTAGGAAGTTCTCATGGGACAGGACTGTGTGGACTCTTACCCTTTGTGCCATTTGGTGAATATGGTTCAAAATAGATTTTATAAAGTGAAGAATTAAGTAATACAGTTGAAATTATATTTTGAGAGTTACTTGTTTCTCAGTCCTGTTCTTGGCCAGTTAGACTCAGAGTACAAGCACACTGGATCTTTTCCAGCTCTGCTGTCTGTGATTCTACCCAGCTATTAGTCCCTTTTTGTTTGAATACAAAGAGATGTCCTCAGTTCTGCATATTATAGTGCTTGTGCAGTCAAGTATTTGCAGTGAAATCAGGGCAGCACTGGAGCTGGAATTTGTTCTTGAAACCATAAGATTCGTTACTTTGGGTGATAGTGTAAAATTAAATGTAAACATCTGAAATAATCTAAACTTGTCATCGTTCAGGTTAAGAAGAAAACTGCTTTCAGTATATTTATATAAAGCTTGAAAAGACAAGTTTTGGGTCATTGACAGGCCAAGTATTCTAAGGACAGGATTGCAGTCTATGCATTTCTGAAGTTACTGTTCTAACAGTTGCATTTTGTTCAAGAAAAGGCATTCAGAGATTCAGAAACTCTTGCTGATTTTTTAAATTAAATTGTTTTTAAGGTAAAATTCTTGTGAAATTGCAGATTAGGTAAAGTTTTTCTATTGTAGGCTGACTTTTCAAAGCAAAAAATCTGTATTTTGTCTGTACTGTCTATAAGCCCCAAATTTGGTGAGAGTGTCGTAATTGGTTCTCCTCATCAGTTGAGTTTTCGTAGGCGTAAGGATCTGCAAGCACATATTCCGTGAAGAGAATAATGAAGAATCTTCTGGGAAAAGCCCAATTTTTTTGGAGTTGGTATAGCTGTAGCTGGTTTTGCTCACAATTAGTTTGATTTACAGATTAATCTGTATTGCTGGTTCTGTTCCCAGTGAGGGAGAATTAGTTGCACATGGTATCAGTGATTATTTTAAAAGTAGATTCTGTTGCTCCTACTTCTGACGTTCTGCCCTCTCTTAGAAGTTGAGTATGGACTGGGCATTTTTCCAGCCATGTGATTGCAGCAGGTTACCGTGGATTTTATGGTTGAAGTAAAATGGGCTCAATACCACAGGGACGGTTTCAGCAAGTGCTTATACAATTGATGGGATTAGTTAGCATACGTGATGTGGGTTTGCAGAATGTCAGTCCTTAGATGTTTGAATTATACAGTTATTTCAAAACTGAGTTTGTGCTACATATCAGATGCTAAAAAGTGCCAGCATATGCAAGCTGGACATCACATTCTGTGAAAACACCCGTGGAGGTTCATGTAATGGGAAAACATGAAAGTTCTTGTCTTTTTAAAACATCCTCTTTTTGGCAAATCCCCACTGTTTTAAGTAGTCATTAAATTATCCAATGCATCTAAACATAGTTGGTTCAAATTTAATTAAAATCATCTCTATTAGATCTGTGAACTAATTTAATCAGTCCTCTAAACCAGTTTTCTTGTTTGAGTACCCAGAGATCTGAAAATTTTTCAAAGCCATTAATCAAATTATTTAATTTTGACGTGGCTTATATAACACTGGGCTGTGAAAAGTTAAACCAAACTAAAGTCAGAAACTGACTCAGGAATTGGACTACTTCCCTAATAGGTCCCAATTCCCATGGATTTGAATACGTTGTAGATAGCACATAACAGAAAGTGGTCTCTGATTCATGAGCTGAGACAAAAAATCAACAGAGACAGACTCAAGGAGAAATAATAGAATACAATGACACAAAACTTAATAGTACTGGTCAGGAAGTTGTCTTGTATCACAGCCTAACTGTTGCCATGCCTTTCTGGGGGTATTGCAAAATGACAGTTTTTAAGGGAGGCCTTATAGTAGAAGAATGTGTTCATTTCATGGATGTTTACCTTGTGAAGAGCTGCCTTAGAGGAACAATAGAAGTGCGTGTTGGCAATAGGCACGTCACTGCAGTCTAATTACCAGTTGAAGTCTTAACATTCAGATGTGATGACAGTCATGAAAAGTCATCAAAGCAAAGTAGTCTTATGTGACATTGTCGAGAAAAAGCAGGCAGGTTGCAGAGAAGGAGTGACGGAAACTAGCATGGGCGAAATGTTCTTCTCAATTCCCAACATGAAGATCAAGGCAAGATTATGTCTGTTGAGGCAAGTGACCAGGTTCTGAAGCAGCTGAGTTCTGAGATGTGATGGATGAATCAATGAGATTTAAGCAGATCATGGATGGGTCTTTTAGGCTGTTGTGAGGGACAGGCATCACTGCTGGTGTCAGCACTGATAGCAGAAAGAGGCATCAAGAAAGTTTTCTGAAGATGTTCGGTTTGAGGTGATGGTTAGATGTCCATAAGATGGTGTGAGAAAACAAGAGATCAGGATAAAAGTGAGGAGTCTACAAGAATGAGCCTAGATACGGTAGTCAGAATTATTCTTCTGATAAGGTTACTTGGAAATCACAGAAACAAAGAAAACCGAGGTTTGGAAGCAAGGCTTCCAAAAGCCTTGAATCTTTAAAGCTAGCTTAGGTTGCTCATGGTGTTCTAAGGTTGCTACAAGGATGGAGGTTCCACAACTTCTCTGCATTGCCTGTTACAGTGCAGAAACTTTTTTCCACATCAGGGTTGCTTTCCTTATTTCCAACCAGAATTTCCCTTCCTGCAGCTTTTGGCCATTGCCCCGTGTCCTATTGTTGTGCACGTCCGTGAAGAGTTCGACTTCATTTGCTCTGTAACTCTTCTTCCCTCCCGCTCCATAGGTAGTAGAAGACCACAGCCTTTGCTTCTCCAAGTTCAGCAAGGACAGTTCTCTTAGCCTCTGCTCATAGGCTGTATTCTGCTGCACCTTGGTCGTATTACTTCATGTTTGCTGGGCTGTCTGCAGTTTGATCACATCGCTTTTGTATTTGCTGTGTAGAGAAATGACTGGTTTCTTTGACTTCCTGGGTCTACTCTTGCTAGTGCAGTGCAGAATGTCATTAACCTTTTGCTGCAAGGATGCACTACTGACTCGTGCTCAACTTCCGGTTGATGGGAATCCAGAGGTTCTGCAGAGCTGCCACCTATCTAGCCAGACAGCAGCCTGCAATGACATCCCCTGGCCCAAGTACAGGACACGGTATTTGTCTTTGTTGAGCTGCTTGAGGCCCATCTCTCCAGTCTTTCTGAATGGTAGCCTTGCCCTTTCTTTTTTCAGCCATTCCCCCCAGTTTGGTGTCGCACATGATGTTACTGAGGGTGCTTATGTTCAATCATCAGTCATTGATGAACCTTTTAAACAGCTCCGATATTGACTCATGAGGAACATCACGTGTAACTAGACTGTTGCTAGTCTTTGAACTACTGATCACTGTTATTTAAGCCCAACACTCCAGACAGTATTTCTTCCTTCAGGCAGTTTTCCAGTCCAGTCCATACTTGCCTCATTTGGCTACTGGGATACGAGAGGAGGCTGTTCTGAAAGCTTTACTGAAGTCAAGGTAAATAAGATCTACTGGTATTAAGGGCTAGAGAAAGAAAGATGCTTAAAACCAGAGCTTGAAGCTCCTCAGGAAGTGGGAAGCTTTAGGCTAGCTAAAGGAGCAATTTTAGATTAGTGCAAGTGAGAGACTGGGGAAGACTGACTCATAGAAACAATGAGAAGAAGACTCCAAGATGATTGTTATGGCTGATGATGCTGGTTTAGGCTCTTTGTTCATTTGTTCCCTAGTTTTGACATGTAGCACTTCTTAAAAAAGCAGTGGGCTCTTTTCCTGACTTATCTCAGTTTTCACTAAGCATTTTCCCAGTGCAGATTTATTTTAAATTGTGCTACTTCTCTAGCTATGTAATTGCTGCAGGCATCTGTGGAAACTGTCTCAGACCAAAATTCTCTCAACAAACCTGATTTATTAAATGTGGCACTTCCAAAACAGTGCTGCAGATGAAAGAGCATGACCATTGCTGGCTAAGAAGGAGCTTAAAGTCAGAAAGACTTTAAAATGATTAATCAAGTGTTATTGGCCTAGAGAGGATTCTGTGCTAAGCACCGAGACCTCTTAGAGTCTCGATCCAGCTTAGGCACATTTTCTGTATGTGCACTTTAGAGCTACAGTATTTCTGTAGTTAGTTAGCCTTGTTTCCGTCTGCTTAGTTTTTATTCTGCATAGCTTTTTCCTTTGTCGTAAAGGAGAAAGTATTTTATGTAATTGGCAAAGAAATCTAGTCACTGTCAAATTGTGCTGCTTTTGGATTAGGAGTGTTTGGAGTGATGAGAGTGATTGCAGTAGATGAATGCCTGCAGTGCTGCTCCTATCCGGAATTTGATACCCGCTAACTACTGGGGAAAGGTGACTTACTGAAACTGTAGTGTTTTCCACAGGTTGTAGGTTAGCTTTACAGCTCTGTCTTGGTAGTATGGTAAATAGAATACAGAGGTTATTCCTGCAAAGACTTCATAATTTATTTTTTTATACTATATTTTGTTCTATTTTTCAGTATTTAATCTGTGATTGCATGGCTTTGCTATGATTTAGTATGGAGACTTTCATCTTTAGGGTAGTGACTTGTATCTGATTGCAGGATCAGAAGAGCCTGTGAGGGGCTGCATGAAATAAAGTGGCAGCCTCAGTCCATTTCTAGAGAACACGTGCTGTGTCCCACAGCTGCAAGCAAAGTTGCAAATAGAGAGTCTGTAAAATATATATAAAATTGGACTTTGCATATCCAGTTTACAATTTAGACACATAATAAAACACAGATAATCCTGCATATTTTAAGTCTGCATTTGAGCTCTTCTCAGATCTTAGTTTTAGTACTGTAATTTTTGAAACACCCACATTTTCCTAATTACAATAATTTTCTTTGATATGTAGAAAAATCATTGTGGGATGGTATTTGTGGCCCAATGAGAGCTATAATTTATGATTTACATTATGTAAAATTTCCACTGTTTTTAAGCATAAAGTTGTTTAAATAATTGAAAACTGATTACATGGTAACTTTTATTATGTCATTGTTGTACATTAGTCTAAAATACAAATATATTGATCTCTATTGTTTTGAAATCAGTGTGTTCTAGGACTATGGCTTCCAAAACCCCAGTTGGATTCATTGGGCTGGGTAACATGGGAAATCCAATGGCAAAAAACCTGGTAAAACATGGATATCCAGTTATTGTGTATGATGTCTTCCCAGAAGCTTGCAAAGAATTTCAAGACTTGGGTGCTCAGGTATAGTAATAAACTTTCTTTATTCCAGCAATAACTGTGTGTGTTGAATGGTTCCTGCATGCAATGCAAGTAAATCGTCTGGGTTTTTTTCTTGGTTAAGATCACAATCAGAACTGAAATAGCACAACAAATACAATCTGAATCTGCGAGGTTTCAGTTAGAGCAAAGGTATGATTCTATCCCAAGTAATTTTCCTGCTGTTAGCCAGAATTGCTACCTTGTCAAACTTCTCTAGCTGTCTTTTTTTCCCCCACTTTTTATGAGAGTAGGTTGATGGCCTGTTCTTTCACCTCCTCCTTTCTCCTGCTTCCTTCTCCCCCAGGTCTAGATGGCCAGTGGGCTGCTTTTCATCTGGTTCCTACTTTGACCTTTTCAGGTTAAATGACCCTAGTTAAAAATTCCTGCTGGCATAGCTGTAAGGGTTATAGGGACATATTAGCTTTCCTGCTGCTTCAAGGTGCAGTCCTCAGGGGCAGGGGAAAAATCTAATTATTTAAGTGCTTATTCTCTTGGAGGTGAGGAAGGATATGGTGAGAGAAGAGGAAGGAATGAAAAGGAAAAAGGAGGGAAGGAAATTGATTACATTAGGGAGCTTTACCTTCCTGCAATATACCCTGCAAAATCTTGGCCCTGTTCCAGCCAGTCCTATTGCTTTTCTTAATCTCTTAATACCCCCAGAACCCCGTTCAGTCTCTCAGGTGGTTGTGTCATTTCTATGTGTCTGTAACACATTTGAATGGTTTTGACATACTTCAAAGCTGTCACAATTTAGACATTTGTGGGCAGATGGATACGTGCTTAAAACACAGAAAAAAGGGGTGCAGTGCAAAAATAATCCTCTCATTGTAACAATGTAGAGCATAGAAGGGAATTTGCCAGCAGTAGCAAGGAAATTGTAGGTAGATCTAGACAGAGGAACTGTGTGCCTTGAAAGTCTAAACTGTTAGAGCTCATTGCAGCTGTTTTAAATAATGAGGTAACATCAGGATTCCTAAAAGATAAAATGATACCACACACCTGTTAGTAATTAATTGCAGCTCCCCTTGAATAATTACAGAATCTTGGCCTTAAGTGGGAAACGAAGCTTTTCAGCTTCTTTTTCTAGCTACTGTTGTTTTGTTAAAGCAGCCAAGACCCTCAGGCATGAACCAGACCTGTCTTGAGTAAGACTAGGCAAATGGAAGAGACTGTTTTGAACTATTGGTTATATTTTTAATTTGTGTTCTGCAGTGGAATCTCTTTGCTGTGACTGCCCATGTTGATAGCTTTTTGCCTTTGTAATAGAATCTCTGGCATTCACTGCAAGACTTAACGTGATAATGAAGGTGAACTTTATTGTATCGCCTTTAAAAATAAAGTCGCAAGTATGTTTTAAGGTCATAAATCTGTAAGAGAATACATGGGTAGGCTTAAATACAAATAAAACACACTTAAAGAAAATATGTGAACATAACTTCCTCTTCTTGATCTATAGGTGTAAATCCTACTCCAACACTTTTTTCAGGAGTTGAAAACTTGTGGGTCCATGGGGCCTTGTAGAAACTGCTGTAGAAGGAACATTGGGCTCTGAGGGCTGCTTTCTCTTTGGTCTGGCTGTAAGGGTAAAACCATCAGGAGTGTTACAGGGGTGAAATGACCCCAAGAGACAGTAAACCTAGTCAAATGTCCATTGTTTAAGGCCAGTGCTGCTACCAAGGTATATGGCGGATGTGGGATGTTTGACCATAAATCTGCGCAATCTGCGACTCCACTTTCTTTAGCCGCTGAAGTAAACGACTGGGACGTGGTACATGTCAGAAAGCGGCCACCCGCCTGCTAGGGGTGAATAGTAAGAGGAAAACTGACTGAGCATGAGCATATAAAACCACTTGGGGTGAAACTTGGAGAAAGTTAGAAGGCTACAAAAAAGGGAGAATAGTGAACAGTGCTGTGAGCGAGTAGGCTGCCTCTACACTTTGCTTACTGTCTTTACCGTTTGTCATTAATTTTCACTTTTTTCCTCATGCAGTGGAGTAACTATGTGTCACATATGCTTCAGTTTACAGGTCTTTGTATCTAAATCCTATCTCAGATTTAGAACATTGAGAATGTTACTGGAGTCAACTGATGCATAAAGCATTATAAAAATAAAGCTTTCTTTAGTGTACAGTAAGAATGGCATTTCAGGCAAACAATAATTAATTGACTTACTGTAAATATAAGTTAAAAAAATAGAGAAGTGGTTTGGAACAAATACAAGCAGATGCACATATTGAAGGGCAGAACCAATGACCAGCAGTATGAAGAAAAGTCTCTCCTATCCAGTTGCAGATTGCAGATGTTTGCTTGAACTAAACAAGTATCAGAACATGTACAGACCACAGTGGGCTGCTACTCTGAGCTAGTATGGTCTATGTTGGTAATCAACAATGAGTATTTGGTCTGTTTTTTAAAGTTACGCACATATTCTTAATGATTTCAAATGATTAATGTTTTTTAATAGCTTTCAAATCATTCAGCTTTGTTTCTGAGACAGAAAGTCCCAAATAAAATAAAGGTTTCATATGCTGCTTATGGAACCAGGTAGGTAGATTTTTTCAGGCAATATTATTCATATTTGTTAACAGTACCAAAAGGCCAAGAGTGACTATTCCCACTTTTAATTCCCACTTTGTTTTGCTGCTTACTTCAAGGTAGCAGAAATATTTTCCCTTGTATGGTTGTAGAAGTACTGTCCCAGTCTGTGTATGTTTTTAATCTCATTTTTGTCATGTAAAAGGCGTGTTAGTATTTTGAAAGACATGGATGGAATAAATGAATTTCTGTGTAGATGACTACTGTACTATGTCTTCTTTGTACCTGTGTTGCTTAAGAATTGTTTAAAGCTGTAACCAAAACGCAGTTATCTTCCATCTATGTAGCCAAGTAGAAATTTGAGGCTGATATGCTATTTCAGTTGTGTGCCCCATATAGTATGTTTTTCAACTTCCGATTGAAAGATGCAAATGGGTCACTGAGTCTTCAGCTGATACCCTGCAAACCTCTAAGAGTACTGGAGATCATAGTTTCAAATAAGAAGACATATATAAATTCAGGTTCCAATTTCACCCTTCCTCTCTCCACCTCTAATAATACACATTGGGACTGAACCAAACCAGAGATACTCAAAACTAAAGACAAAGGTGTCATACTTCTTTTTAAAGAGATAGGCTCTCTGGTCTCCAGGGAGGCAAGTCATAAAATTAACTAATCAAATATAGAAGGTTTGTGGTTTATAATTGCCTCATTTATTCCTGCTAACCTTTGTTCTTTAGACTAGAGCATGTTTCCTATTGTAACTGTGTGGTATGACAGATGTTTTGTGCACTGTTAAATTATTCTTTCAAAACAAAATCTGCAAGTTTCTCAGTCCCATCTATACCTTGTTCAGTGACTATAGACAGTCTTGCCTTCTTTTGTTCAGAAGTCAAATAAAAATCAAGAAGTTTCTCATGCGGTATCCCAGAAGTCCTTCAAGGTGTAATTCAGCATTTAATACAAATCACTGAAATCGGATTTGATCCTTGTGGGCTAAAGATAAAAGAATAAGATGTATGTTTGTTGCTATTTTCCCTGGGCTGTGAGTGTGTTAACAATACAGTTTTAAAGAAATTAGTTATTTCAGACCAGTACTGGACAGAAGTCTTAGTGGTAAATGCCTTCCAAGTGAAACTCACTCCTGAGCTGTAACTATTTCATTTGTTGTGTATGTATCTTAAATACTATGCTGCCTGCTTCTGAAAGTGGCTTGGGAAAGGTAATGTACCTTTCCAGTTAGGTATCATTATTTAACAACTAATACCTAATAATATATTTTGAAAATTGTTCAGATCTTTTTTGTGAAGGATGCTTGAGCTGATAATTTTCTGTTTTAAAAATGCCAATTGTAATAATATGGTGAGAAACAGTTTATCTGATTTCCTTTAAGGTAAGGCTCAGAGGTGCATTAAGTAGTTTTTTTCTTTTTTCCTCAGTCTTCCTCCCTTTCAATGCCGTATATAAGCCAAGGAAAAAAGTGAGATTTTTGTGATCCTTTCATGTTGTCACTCCTTAGAAACACTGTAGAGCAATATTTTGTAAAGATGCAGGGTTTGTAGTGAATTGAAGATTCATTAATGGGTTGTTGAGATGAAAGCATCCCCTTTGGCAGATGTTGTAGAGGAACTTCCATGATAGGACATCCTTTTCATTTTTTTATTTTTCTGTTACTAGATCCGAATAACCAATATTATCATTAGGAGAGTAGTTTTTCTTGTGTTTTAATTTTTTAACCTATCTTAGTTGTGACCAGTGAATACTAAAACCAAACTCATCAAACATGTCTGACATCTCTTTTTCAGGAAGTGTGTAAGCTCATACTGTTTGGGTTTTTTTCTTTAAAAGGTAACGGAATCCCCAGCAGACGTAGCAGAAAGAGCAGACAGAATTATTACCATGCTGCCTTCTAGTCCCCACTCAAGAGAAGTTTACACAGGAGCAAATGGAGTTCTAAAGTAAGATTTTTTTTTTTGTAGTTTGGAGAATTTCCACTCGTACCCAAGGTTTGTCTGATGATTGCTGTTGTTGTAACTCTTGCTGTGCCTTCAGGGCACTTAATTCAATGTTCTCTGTTCTGTCACTATTGATATTTCTAATTATATGAGTTCTCTTACACAGTGCTTGCTTTTGAATGGCTTTTGGCTAAAGTCTTAACTTTATTTTCAGTAGAATAATGCTTTTTGTGCATTTCAGGCAACTTAACTATTATCTGCCTTTTCAGTTGCGTGGTTCTCTTGCCGTAATGTAATGTACTACACTCAAGTACAACTAGAATATTTGCTGACAATTATTTTCTCAAATACTTTTTTCTTTAACTTGAAATCCTATAAATTAAATGTTCTGAAGAGACACCATTGTGTCTTATGGTATTTAAGTGTATTAACATAGAGTAGCTGACAAGACTTCCTTGATTTCAACTCTTATTATCTGTTTATTACACAAAAAAAACCTTAATAATTTTGTTTAATGTGAAACGGTGGTTTTTAACTTTTGTGGAGGGATTTCTACTGAGCCTTAAATCCATAGTCTGCAGAATTCTAATGCTCAGAACTTTAAACTTGCCAAATCAAAAAATAAATATGATTTAAAAGTCTGTTCTGGCTACGTGTACACTGCTCCTGGCAGGCTGACTAAGGCTGCTGGATGCCTCTGAGGATCATGTAGGCTCTTACAGCTATCCAGGTTAATAAGATAAAGGAAGAAACATACAGAACACAAAAGTACAGTAGATTATCAGAAAACGATGATGCCTTTTTAGGTATTGCTTGTACAATATTAAGATGCAGTGATAAGAAAAGCAAAGTAGAAGAGAGGGATTTCTGTTGTTCTTGCTATATAGGAATAATAGTTGCTTCCTTCCCTTACTGTCTATAGTTTAATTCCTCATAAAGTAGGACTGAGCAGATCTAAGTATCTGTACCTTAGACCCTTCAGGGAAAATGCATAATTGGATCAGTCCCACAAAGCTCGGGAAACAGCTGTGGGAGAACTGTACCCATGATGGCAGTGGTTTGAAGAACGACTGGCAGTACTTACTGATACAGTACAGCCAGTTAATCTCTCGAGTACATAGATGTGGAAAATACGGCAGGGAACAGAGGATGTGGGAAGCAGTGCTATGCTGCTGCAGTTTCTCAGCTTCTGTATTAAGAGAAGGAAGTGTAATTTGACAGTAGGGGATAATTGTTGCTCTGAGTGACCTGGTCCTTGCTGATTGGTTTGACTTTCATAAATTTCTAAAACTTTTAAAGCTTTACAGACAAAACCATAAATAACGTGAAGTGTTAAACGTTGGCTTAGTCATCCTCCTGTGCCACTGCTCCTTGTTCTGAATTCAAGGGGAGATGATGTAGCATCTTAACTGCTGCGCTGCTTCTTGTTTGTGCGTGTTCAAACTAACTGCAGCAGCTCATCCCTTCCATAAAAAGGAGGGAGTTTTGTGTATGTGGCACTGTTTGAGTCTGGAGTTCCAGTAGGGTCACAACATATGTATACATTGAGAGACTATTTCCAGCAATCTGGGTAATTCAATTAAGTGAAATCCACTGTACTGCCAACAGCATGCAAGGTGCAGTGGAGCTCTTTATCTGTCATGAGTAGCTTTAAATGGGACACCTTTTTATGACTGAAAAATTCTGGCGTTTGATTTCATGGTGATTTCTGGGCAGGTGGACTTGAAATCATGGTGCACTTCAATGGAAAGAGGGATAAAAGTCAACTTTTTTGTTGCGGAGGGCAATAAAAAAGTTCAAATGTTGTAAATTTCAAAAATTTTACTGTATTTTTTAATCAGATATACGACTTTCTGTGATCTACAGTTTGGAATACAGATCTGCCTAAACGTACTGGCTATCAGTGGGAAAACATTTTTCTCCATGCTTCACTTCAAATCTTTAGTGGTTTTAGTTACAGTCTTTGTGTAGAATAAATTGTAGAATTACTAAAAGAATGCAATCAAACCCTTCTGATAAGAACTTAAGATACTGTATATATAAAAAGAACATTTTATTGTTATATATTAAATTCTAGGCTGTGTCAGCAATTGCTTAGAATTCATCTTAGGTGATCTCTATATTATATACTGCTCAACTTGTATGATGGAAGGTTTTCCTAGTGCACCCTTTTTGTGTAGTTTCTTTATAATAGTGTTTAAGAAGGACATCCTTTTTTGTGTTCAGCTTTTTTTGGGCTTTGAGTGATTCAAAACTGCATTGTACATACTCAGCAGTATAATTACTGAGCAGATCTTCCTCAGTAGGGTTTAAAACTTCACGTTTGCTAGTGTACCAAAAAATGTCTGCACGTTTATCATGCCGAGGGAAGCCAGTGCCATGGTAATAGTTGCAAATATCTTCTGAAAATAGTAGTAATAATAATAATAATAATATCATCTTTATTTTAGGAAAGTGAAGAAAGGCTCATTGCTAATAGATTCCAGCACTATAGATCCAGCAGTTTCAAAAGAATTAGCCAAAGATGTTGAAAAAATGGGAGCGGTTTTCATGGATGCCCCAGTTTCTGGAGGTAGGTCTTTATTAGCAGTTTACCTCATACTGGACAAATTGTCTCTTTGGAGTTTTAGTCACCAATTTGTGCCCTTGTTGCTATGAGTTGCTTTTCTTTGCTATATGTACAGCATTCCGTTTTGTTGTTGTTGTTGTTTAATTGCGTTACAGATATGTATGTTATTATAGGAGTATTTTTAGGATTTAGGAGTATGCTTTTGTGTTAGAACTTGGAGAAACAGCTTTCTTGGGATATGGTACAGTGGTCCTTTTAATTTAACTTCTTTCATAAAGTTGCATTTTTATGCAGTTATTCACATTCCTTCAGCCTCCATCTCTTTCTTTCTGTTAGGGAAAAATTGGTTGTCATTAAGCAATTCTGTTGCTTTTTCTTTAATTAAAAGGGAGATAATGAAGTGAGGAATATATGATTTCTTTATCAAAAGAAAACAGAGATTTGTCTGGTTTTATAACAATTGAAGAATGTGGGTGATAATTGTCTATTCTTAAAAGTTGCTAACTATTGATCTCTGAGTATTAAGTCTCTTGTAAGAAATAATATAAAGCAGGGAAGAGTTTTCATTTTGTGGGCAGAGGAGAGCAGAAATATAAAATTATTGTTTTGAAAACAAAACCATAACTGATAGTTTCTATTGTTGAATCCTTCTCCAAAACACCTGGAATCAGAAGGTGAGGAAACCTCACCTTTTATTTTATATGGGAAAATCTTGAGGTTTTTGCAATCCACTCTAAAAATTAATGTAAGTGGCATTTTGAGAATTCTTAATTTTCCTGATGAGTGTCAGTGATGAGCAAAAAGTAAAAATCTTTTTAATTTTCAACTGCGAACTAAGGCAGGATTTGACTACGTACTAGAAGCCAAAATTTTCATCCAAATTCTATTATGAACAGGAAGTAGGCAGATCTAGGTAGGTGATATTGAAGAATATAATGGAGAAGACAAGATTCTTGCTTCCCAGCCAAAATATTAGTTCTGTTTTGTAAAGCTAAATAGCTAATCAGCCTGGGAAGAAAAACCACAGAAAAAATGTATTGTGGGTGGATTATGTATCTATCTGATCCTTTTTTTAAACCCGGCCTGGCTTTCTGCTTATCAGTTGGGCAATTCTGATGTACTTCTGTGTTGTTTTCTTCAATCCCTTTCCGCCAAATAATGTTGTTTTCCTGAGGGAATTATTTACCTTTTAGAAATGTCTGTAATTTATTTTTACCTGTAAGTTTTTGGTGTAAGGCTGACTATAACTACAAAAGAAAAAAAAGAAAAGTTTGTTTCTGAAAGAACTTTAGCTGTTTAGGGGGTTTTGTTCTTTGAGAAAATGCTAAGGCCAAGACAGAGTTAATATGATAACAAATAGTTGACTAGTATGAATACAGATGGCTTTTTTGGTGTTAGTGGTTTATCTGAATACAAATAACTCGGTGGTTAGTGTCACTTACAGATTGAGGGATATCCTGAATAAGGGGGAAAGAATTGAGACCTAAGTTTCTAGTCCTTAATATGTTTGTAAAGGCCAGGGAGTGCTCTGTACAAATCATGTTTGAAGTGGGCACTTGCTAGAAATGTGGAGAAGCCTGTAGGAAAAAAACCTTTAATGTTATGCTTTGTTATTTCCATCTTTCAATACCTAACACATCAAGTCTTTGGGGTATTTTTATATGTCCTGACTGCATTGTTGGCCTTCAGACAAAACACTAAAAGAAGTATGCTCGGCTCTCTAGCAATTGGCAGGCACTGTGCTGTTGCTGTGCAATGCAATAGAGTTGGCAGGAGTTTCAAGGAGAGTGTTTGTGGGACATAGGGAGGAGGAAGAGAAAGCAGCATGCCTGAACTGTCCTCTTTAGAGCTGTCTGTTTACTAGCTGTTATTGGCAGACAACTCCACTTGTGTTTTTAGGTATTTGGGTGTTGCCTGATACTAACATTCATCTGCACTGTGAACAAGTTCACAAACTGAATAATATTTTGAAAATTCCTTGGTCTGTAAACCCAAGGGAGAGATAGTGGTGATTTTAATCGTGTCCTGACATTGCAATTGAATACTCTTTGGGCATAGCATTAGGGCCAGATTTTAGTGGCTTGTTTGCAGCCTTGCCCCCAAAAGATTCTTTCTCTTGATCTTTTTCAGATGGGCCTGCATGCCAACTTAGTAGTGCTGTCTTCTTCATATGATTGGCCTACAGCATTTACTTGCAGCTTACAGTCAGGACCCATTAAGTAGAAGTTGATGAACCAAGTCACTATAGTATTATTTTGTATTAAGTGACTTCAGAAAATACGTCTCATCCCAGTAGCTGCATGCAGATTATGCTGCTAATGCTGTCTAGAGATAGCAATCACTTTAGCCTGGGATTAGGATCTCTTGCAGGTCCACATGAGAAAGTTGTGTCATGGTTCCCAGTGCTGCCCTGGTTTGTGACCTCTTTGTGAGCATGAAACAAAAGAGAAAACATCTTCAAAATCCATGTGGGCTTTTTTGTTGGTTTTTTAAAATCTAGACAGGTAATTTATCTCTTTGCGAAGATTGGATTTTTCATCTTTGTATGTATAAAAGTATTTTAAAGCACACATTATCACAGAAGCATATTTAAAATTGACTTCTGTTGGCACAAGATTCTACTGGCTAAGTACAGGATCTAAATTTAGCCTTCAAAAATTGTGTCAAATTTGTCTTCCCACTGATTTCAGTACAAGTGTGATAGAGATTTTCACCTCGTAGTGAGGTGACTTCACTAGGGAAGTCACTAATTCAGTCGCTAACTTCATTAGTGGCTTCACTGACACTGCTGTGATAGTTCTCTCTCTTTAACTCAGTATACAAAATATTCATTTCCTAAAGTACATTGGCTGATTTTTTTTTTTATTTCTAGTGTGATTCTTTTTTCATTGTAAGTATTGTTAGTGTTCAGATACAACCTTTTCAACTTTTTTCCCCTGCTACTGACTATTGAAATTATATCAGCTCTGTATCAGGTCAAAATATATTGTAATGCATTCTACTGAAACTTCACAAAAAGATGTGACAGCTTGATTTGTGTTTTGGTTTTGGAGGTGTGAAAAAAATGTTTTCAACTCTTTTGTAAGTCTGGTTCTTTAAGGTCTGATAATGAAACTTTAGAAAATATTCCTTCTCACTGTATCCTTTAGACAGGAGAGTAGTCAGCTAAAAAGTCAGACTGCTAATTGTTAATAACAGCTGTCATATAGAGAACTGTAGTCATGCTAAAATGGTAATAGAGAGTAGAATAAAAGATTTTCTTTTTAGAAACTGTGCGTTGGAGGTTGTTAGAAGAGGTTGTAGTTTCTATTCCAGCTGTCATTTCAAACTGTTTCATCTTATAGTACTGCTTCTATAAACTTCAGCTAATCATTAAGTGATGGAAACAGTATTAGTAGTAACACTGACAAGACATCAGGTCACTGATCATATAAAGTATAATGTGAGTCCTTGAGGGGTACATTGCAGACTTATTCCCTGCATGGCCAGATTTCTACTTAATATGGAGCAAAGGAAAAAAATTAGTAGAAACACTCTGGAGTTATTCTATTCTATTCTATTCTATTCTATTCTATTCTATTCTATTCTATTGAGCAATATATTTCAGCGTTTTTTGTTCTTTTTTTTTTAGAAAGGGCACCTTCCTAAAACAGGAGAAGGGAATTATGTGTTTCTCTTGAATGTTGAAGGCACTTAGTGCTGTGTCTTTTCCAAGGGAAGCAGAGGAGTTAAAACTTTATGCAGACTAATGTTCGCAAAGATGATTTGAAAGACATTTTCAGACTAGACTAAATAATAGGAATTAGGAATGAGTAGTTCAAACATTGCATCTCTTAGCTTGTAAATTCTGTTGTAATAAAGATGCGTAATCCATATCTTTGCCAGAATTAAACTGATTTAATAGACCTGTCTTTGTTGGGGAGTCTTTGTAGAGCTACTGGAACTGGCTTCATTAAGTTGTGTCTGCTTTGTTTCTTTAGCTTTGTGCACCTTTAGAGAAATGCAATCTTATGACTTTATGGGAGTGGAAGAGTTGGTGGGTTAATTCAATGTCTCTAATTTGAGATATCATGTATTTTTTAATAAACACAAAGAATAAAATAAGGAATCTCCTGAATTCAGTGGTACAGAGGTTTGATGTGGTTTTGGCTTTCTGGTCTGGTATTGCAGTGATTGGATCTGTTAGAATCCTTGAAACACTATAAAGATGAAGCAGGTTCATGAATTTAGAACTAATAATTCTGACCTATCCCCCTCAATGGCAGGTGTTCTTGTTGGTAAGGAAAAACATCTAAAGGCATAGCAGTATTTGCTCCTTTATTGTTTCTGGATTTATATTTTTATACTTTATTTTTAAAGCCTAAATGTGTGTGCTCAGAATGGCCACAACGTTTTCTGTGTTCCTGGTACTGAGCATAACACGTTTACCTCACTTGCTTTGCTCTTCCTCAGTCACTACGTGCCTTGTGTAATTTTTTCTTTCCTAACATGTTTCTTAATTTTTTTGTTTATATTTTTTGCTGAATGCATTTGATCATATTCATTTTTTGCGAAGTCTGTGATCTAGTGATGATAGTAGAAATTACAATGTACAACCTTAATACTCAGGGTAGTGTGAAAAACATTACTGACTTATTCTGAAATTTAGATGAGGGAAAATAATGCAGGAAGTAACTGATGACATAAACGGGAAGAATTAGGTGAACTGATTTAAGGAAGCTGAAATGAGGATGAAGAAGTATTTTGAAATCTGAGATGCTTAAAAAGCTTCTGATTGCTAATAACTTATATTTTAAATTATATAGCAACACTTGTTTGTCAAAATAAAGCTAATTTAATAGACTTCTTTTGTTGGAGAGACTATGGAAAGGACTGAAGATCTTGAAAATCTTACACATTGGTAAAATGTGTATTTTGACACAGGGAGGGGAGGAAGTATAAATCCTGTGTAAATATCACTATGTTGGCAGCAGCTGCTGTTTCAGAAGAGTTAGGTAGTATATTTACTTATGTGCTGACTTTGCAGGGCTATTTTTCTTCTGTAAGTCTGTTATGCCTTTTGCATTCTCTATAAAATAAAATAAAAGGTAGCAGAAGGTAAGGAGGAATAAACAGATTTGTTGAGAGTAGCATCTAAAAATGTTCACTGGGGTGGAGATGACTATCCTACAATGACTAAAAGGGTGGAATAAATGATTTTATTAAAGCATATTGTGTATTTTGGCAATAGAATTGTGTGTAGTCTGGCCAAATAGTGACCAATGTGCAGAGAAACATATCTGTCTCCATTTAGTCGAAGGTGTAAAGATGAGTTATTCAGGCTGGCTCCATGGGATATAACCAGGAATAATAGGCTGGAAATCATTAAGGAAAGAAAAATGCGTGCTGTGTCTACCAGGAAAAATGTCCTGACGACATTCTTCATACACTGTGGAATAATTTCCAAAGGAGATGGTTGAAGCCAAATATCTCGACATGCTTTAAACTGTACTGGGCAAAGTGCTAGGAACTATTCTGTGGGGAAAAATCTACAGCTGGCAGGACGATGGCTGCATGATCTAATCAGTCTTTTCCATCTCTAATGTCTACAATGCTGTTGTGTTCTCACACATGGTGTTCAAAAACAGTTAAAAGAAAACTGTCCAGATGGAAGTTAGAAATCCCTGTGGCAGTCTTTGAAAAAGAGTAAGGAATAACTGCAGAGTTAGAGCCAACATTCCTTCTCTCAGTAAAAATGGTTCTAATATTCACGGCTGCATGTGAGCTGTTACCACATTCCTAATAACTGCTCTGTTTGCTTGTGGTTACTTTAATGCTAGTATCTGGCTCTTCCTGTCAAATGTTCTGAGATACCCAGAGTAACAAAGATTTACAGATGTCAGCCTGTCATAAGTCCTAGGGAATATAAGTTAATTTCATTTCATTTTTTAATTTTTGATTGCTTCTCCCAGAGAATGTTTAAAGTTAAGGGGTTGCAGGTGGTGTTTAGGAATGTTTCTGGAATGAAGTGATGACTTTGAAGCTTTCTAGAAAGTTTGTTTTGGTTTTAAACATCCATAGGCTTCTTTTTCTCTCTTTTTATTCTTTCAATGGAGTGCCTTGTTCAAAGTGTGTATTTTTCACGTAGTCAAAAAAACCTAGCGTGACTCCTGTGCTCATGGGACAGGGGGGCTGATGAGCACCAGACCTTAATAATCCCCTGACTCCATCTGAGTCCTAATTCTGTACTATGCTGAATGTAGATGGTGCACATGTCAGCACTGAGCCCAGCACCAGGCACACCAGAGCAGGAAGTCCAAACTGGAAGGCATCGCGCAGAGTAGACTGGGAGTGCCCTGTGCCTGCGCAGTGGCCGTCAGCGTGGGGACAGCCCCACCAGCTACGAGCATTGGAGGTGCCACTGGAGAAAATGCAGTTTTCTCTGAATCTTCATACAAAGCAGTTGTACTTGTAATTCACTGTTGCCTTAAAAAGATTTTTTTTTCAGTCTGTGCGTGGAATTCTTGTTTTTCGGAAAAAAAATTAAAGTCCAGAAAAACCTGACAAAGTGGTTTCAGCTGGAATAGAGTTAATTTTGTTCCTAGTAGCTGGTACAGTGCTGGGGTTTTTTTATTTTGAATGAGAATAATGTTGATAACACACTGATGTTTAGTTATTGCTAAGTAGTGCTTACTTCAAGTGAAGAGCTTTCAGTTTCCCATGCTCTGTCAATAAGGAGATGCACAACAAGCCAGGAGGGAGCATTGCCAGGACAGCTGACCTGAACTGGCCAAAGGGTTATGTTCCATTGCGTAGAACGTCATGCTCAGTATATAAACTGAGAGAATTGCCTGGGAGGGGCTGATTGCTGCTCAGGAATGGGCTGGACATTAGTCAGTGGAGCAACTGTATTGTGCATCAGTTGTCTTTCTTGGATATTATTTTGCTCTTTTTGTTGCCTCCCTTTTCATCACAATTTTTTATTATTATTAGCATCATCATTATCATCATCATCGTCATCATCATCATTATTATTATTAGTGATATTATTGTTATCATTGTTACATTTTATTTCAGTTACTAAACTGTTCTTACGTCAACACACGGATTTTACCTTTTTTTATGTTTCTCCTCTCCATCCCACTGGGGAAGAGTGAGGGGTGAGTGAGTGAGTGGCTTCATGGTACTTCTTTGCCAGGTGAGGTTAAATCACAACGCTTATTTAAATGGACTGGGCCACTGGAGATGTGGCCCAGCATAGAATTAAATGTTTTATTTTGTCTCTTATTCAGCAAGGGAGATCTGCAAATCTTACACTAGGCATGTGGAAAGAAACATTAACATGCTAAGTGTCTGAACCATAGAATATATCTTAAGTCTTAGGACACATTTGTGCGAACTGCTCTGTGTTGAAGAACACTCCTGCGAAGGCCCTTTAAACACTTAAACTAAAGAAGCAAAAAAGAAAAGAAACAAACCCACATGGGGTAAATTTTGCAGGCAGGGACAGCTAACTTTGTCTTGTAGTGCAGGCCTTTGAAAATAAATCACTTGTTGATCCCCTAAATAGCTGAATCCAGGATGAGTAGGAATGAAAGCTGATCTTCTATTGACCCCCATCTGGATGATGCTAGTAATCTGGGTTCCTTGTGTTTCATTTTTAAAGTCATAGTCATGAGTTGGCCAAGTATTGGATTTATTTATGTCAATACTATCCTATGGTCCGGAGCCGTTCTAGGTCACTGGATCATTGTAAAATGTTGTCTTGTAGTGGAGGACATTTTTATGTTTTAAAAAGCGTCTTAAGTTGTGAGAATGAAAAGGGGAAGAATGTTCTAGCAGAAGTAGTCCCTCTGCACTTCAAACAAATACCTGAAAATTATTCCAAATTTGCGGTGTTTAGTGTAGTACTGCCCATTATGAGACAATTCAGTAGCTTGAGCTTTTGTCCTTAGCAGAACAGCTCCTGGTTGATCCACAGGGAGCACATAGAAATAGCAAGATTTCCTAATTCTTTTTCCTTCAACCACATTTAAAAAAACATAGTTTGTATCATGAAATAAAACAGTAAGGGAAAGAGTATTGCCTTTTACCTTTAATAAGCATTTAGAATTCAGCTGTCAGCATACAAACTATGTAAATGTTCACCTTCCAGTTTGTCCAGCGGTATTTAGTCCTATTGGCTCTCCGCTTTAGTCTACTGAAAAGAGGAGGACAGAGGACAGTCTTGCAGTTCCAGAGCTGAAGAAACAGTTTTTAACTACAGTTCTCTTTATGCCAAGCACAACATAGGACCTGAAGTGGGAAAAAAAATTATTTACAGCACTGTATTTGACCTGTAATTTTAACTCTTAAAATTTGGTTCTTATTTTAATTCCTGTAGTTTTGCTAGGACACATTGTGTGGAATTTCCTTAACCTTATACAGCTTTAACCTGTATCTATTCACAAGAAAAATTCAGAGATGGCTCGACAGGAACAGAGTAATGCATGGAAATGTTACCCTGATGCCATACCTTCGGTTTCTATTCCTGGTTCTGTAAGCAGTTGTGTTTTAATTACTCTGTGTTGTGGAAGAATGTTAAATTGTTTGTGGTAAAATAGGAGGAGCAGTGTGAAACACCGTGTAACACTTTATTAAACTCTTTACGTATTTTAAGTAAATCCACATAATGATTTGATAGTATCCTGGTATGTTTGACCACTGGTAAACTAATGGTGGTTTTTTTTTTAATGTGAAGCTTAGCAAATTGACAGGAATACTAATCTGACATGTAATTATTATCCTTTTGCTTTATTTAATGAGTTGCTGCAAACTGTAAGATCCTAGTTACTCAGTAACCATATAGTATAACCTTACACAGTCAGAAATGTGCATCTTGGCTGTCATTTTGTTTTCAATCCGTGTTTCATTGCTTTCTGAGAATGTATGGTGGGAATGTGTGGCTTGTGGCTCTTAGTGTGTTTGCCACAGGGAGTACAGAGAAAGTCACGTTGACTTTTAGCTTTGGCTGATGAGCATACAACTTGTGTTTCATTTGTGTTAGATTTCTTGGGTTTGCTTAAAATTGTGGATTTCATTATGAAACTAACATGGAGGTAATCTGTAGAGACACATGACTATACATAGTTAGCGGTTCCAACTTGCTTGATTTCTGAGGTCCAGCATTTTTCTGATTAAACTACTTCCCAGAATTGCTACAATTGCTAGTAGTCTGGAAGCAGTATTTGGTAGCAGTTAGATGCTTTTTTTCTTGAATAAGGCATTTAATGTCGCATGTGCAGGAAGAGCAGCAATTTCCTTCCTCTTTTAAAAGTTGAAGGACAGCTGGAGAAAGGAATTTTCAGTAGGTTAGCAGCATGTAAAACATTGTCATGGTAGGGCCCTACATAGAGTAAACTAAGAGTGTGTCTAACTTTCCTATTTCTGCAGATACTCATCTTAGGATTTATATTAGTGGGGAGTTAGGGGTGATGCTGGGGCAGTGGTAGGGTTTTGTAGCGGAAGCACCAAATGAGAAACTGATGTGAATTTGGCAAGCGGGAGAGTTTCCTGAGATAGAGTATCCTCTTAACAGCCTCAGCCTGAATCTTGGCTGCCTCAGAGGGCTCCCACTCTGTCCAAGATGGAAGTTCCTGCAGAGAGCCCTAATAGCATCCCTCACTGCCTCAACAAATTGTGTTAAGGCATGGGACTTAACTGCTGTGAAACAATGCGATAAGTTCCTTCCAGGACCGAAATGAACATACTTGATCACCTAAATGCATCGTTTCAGTTCCAGAACAAGCTGGACTATAGGAAAGCATTTCTATTAGTAGTGCAACAGCTGGCACACCTATTAAAGAAGAAGGTGGTTAATCTGTTACTGTTTGGTCACTGACACTTTTTTTTCCCACTGTATTAATGTGCTTAGAAATTCTTAACACTAAATGTAACTATGTACACTTACTTAGTATGTTGTTTTCTTAAGTAGATAATTACACCAATCTTGAATAGAGCATTTTTTTGGTTACTGGGGTAAAGGAATCTTAGAGATTGAAACAGTAGGCAGCAAAGCTTGTTAAAGAGGTTTTTATTTTACAAGCCCTCAAGAATTCAGAATATGGCTTGCTTACTACTTTAAAAAGTCCAAATGTCCTTATAGACTCCATTTCAGGGCCAGCATCAAATCTATGCTATACTTGTCTAAAAATCCAAACATGCACTCTTGGCTATTGCTGTTTACTGAATCAGAACCCTACTGTTTCTACTTGCACTGTATCTAATTTATCGTAAGTGACCGCAAAAACTAGAATTATTTATATGTTGGCACCTAACAGCTCCACTATAGTTAAGGGTCTGTTGGCATTTCCATTATAAACCTTCCTTTGAGAGGTTTATAACTTGGCGGTTTTACTTTTGCTTCAGGCTCAAATGTGCCATTTTCATCCAAGCACAAATTCTTCTACAGAATTTCATTTAAATCAGTTTGGCCATTATTTATTTTAGAGTGTGTATGTTGGGGAGTGGAAGGGAACACACTATTTAATTTTGGTTTCAGAAGCTTTTTGGTTAGACTATGTAATGAAAGAAAAATGGTGGTTTTTATTTTTTTTTGTAGAGACTTAAACCTTCCTTGGATGTGTTGGAGTTACTAAGCCCATGCTTTTCAGGTTTCTGCCAATGCTCACATGCAATGCATCCACTCCCACTCATCCACCCACCCATCTCGCCTGCCCCTGCCCAATGACATGCTTTGAGGAAGCATCCCCAGGCTTCTGGCAGAGAAAGGTTTTTGGGGAAGTGGGTGAAGTAACATACAATGGGTGTCCTGTTGAGAGGCCTTAGGCCAACCAGTCCAACCGAGGAAGCAGATGGAGCTTAATTGGAAAAAGACAGGCTGAGTGCAGTTGTCAGTCAAATGTAACGCTATGTGGTTAAGAGTGGCATTTCCTATGGCTCTGCCATTTCTTGTGGGATCTATGTAAATTACTACTTGGGTGCAGTAATTCTCAGAGTCTAAAAGTGGTGTGAGTTGCCGTTTTCCCTCGCTCCTGAATGCTGAACCACAGAGGTTTTCAACACTTTTTTTAGTCAGAAATTCTTGCCATAGTACTCTATTATTATGCTAATTAAATTCTTGCCACACAAATAATAGGTATCTATAATGTTTCAGTGCTAATCATAGTAATGAAGTACCAGTGTTCTTTTGCATAGTGACTTAAGAGTACAAAGAAGAGAAATGGTGTACAGAGAAGTAGAAGCTTTTATTAGACCAAATAATACAGCTGAAAATAGAAAACAAGTTTCTGAGTCAGTTCTTTCACCACATTACACAAGAAGCAGCAAAGTACCATAGTGTTTGTTGGTTTTTTCCTTTGCTATTGAGTTACAAGAAAAAGCTAGTCAGTGGAAAACAAAGTAGGGAGAGAATATGTGGTTTGGCAGCTTCTTGTGTCCTCGTCCTTTTGGGATCTTTTTATTTCAGGTAATTCATGCAGATTACTGATTGTACAGACAAGTAATCAAAATGCTTTGTTATATTTTGTCTTCTGTTTTATTAGCAAAAGGTAAAAGGGAAACATGAGTATAATTAATTATGGCAGCAGATACAAACAGCTTTTTGCACCATAAAACATTAGATCCCATTGAAGTATTTGAAAGTCTTCTCCATCTTGCCTTCCTCTGTCTAATTCCAGAGGTTAATGAATTCATAGGTCAGACATTCCAAATCTTGGATGTTTTAGGGGCAACTCATTTTAAATTTTATTAGTCTATTTTTGGTTTGTTGTATTAACATTTAAAAGCACTGAAGACTGAAAGTTTAGTATCTATTTAAACCTGCTATTTTCAGCTTTGGAACCTGGAAACAGAAGCTTAAGAAAACAGCAAATGTCACAAGACGTGATTAGTTGATCACTATCAAAACATTTTAATAATGTTTTCCCTCATATCCCTTATTGCTATAGATCAAGGACTATAAGGTATATGCAGTCAAGGCAAAGAAAATCATTAGAAATACCTTACCAGAACACATCTATAAAGCTCCAATTCAGCACATAACACTTAGAAATCTGCTTAAGTTTATGCAGTTGAATGGGAATTTAGTGCAAGTTGAAATGGTGTGTCCTTGGTGTCTGTTAAGTGTCTGTGGGGTAATCTCTCTGTCTGACACTACTGAGCTGTTGTCTTTCAAACTCCAAGGTTGCAAAGCACTGTGTGGAGCTGACATCCTGGGCATGACTTGACTGGACTTTTCAGGCAACTACAAACTAATTCTTTTATTTATTTGGCAATATCCTTCATCCCCAACTAAACATAGAGGATTTTTTTATTTGGTGTCACCTCAGTTCAAGGTTTTATTGTTTGCTATTTCCAGCAGCTAACCTTGTTGATACATTATTGAAAACCTGTTGAAATATAACTTACTACAATGACTTACACTCCTTTCTGCCTTTCTTGGAAATGGGATGCTATTGAGTTAAAATATTTTATGGTTATTTTCAAAGCACATCTGCAAACATGACCTTGAAACAGAACTAAGTATTTAGGATTTGCAAGTTGTTATGTTTCCTTACTGCTCTATTTCTGTGTCTTCAGCACAGCAATGGCTGACTCACTTTAAATTGTGTCCCTCACTTCCTAACCTTCTAATTGAAACAGAAATAATGTCCATTTTTCTTCTCTCTTCATCACTCTAGGAGAGATATTGCTGTTTCTCATGAGGCCACAGCTGGGGGTGAGCATTCTTGTATCTCTATCACTTTATTCTCTATCACCATCCACAGTGGTGATGAAATAAGACACATTTTCTAAATTCAGGGTGTTGCTCTGGATTTCCAATGACAAAATACATAGTATTTTGGTGGGAAAGGAGAATTGGAGAACGTTTATTAGCTGAAAGGTACTTTTCTGTAAGTACCTGGAGTGGATTGCAGTTTCAAAGGAGTGTTTCTTTTATTGATGGCATGGCTTTAGCATAGAGTTTTAACTGTTCCTAGTGCTGGTGTAAGTTATTGAAATCACTGAAACTTTGCAACTTTGTCAAGAGTAGCTGGAGTATGCGCTTGTACTGCCAGCTCTTACTAAGAAGGTAACTACTTGCGCTTGGTCACCTCTGTATGTTGCTTCAATTGGATCTGAACTTCTGGAGCTGATGTGATTTTGGAGGGCAGTACCGCTTGGATACCTTAGAACTCTGGAGCTAATTTGTGCAGACCATCATTTCTTTGCCTCTCCAATCAGATACTTCTTACGGTAGCCAAGAAATTTAATTGTCATGATGAATATGTACTTATTGTGATGATAGAACTCCATAGGTTTTATGGATTTAAGTAAACTGCGTGGAAATTAAGCTTTGGGAGGGAAGAAATAAGCTGTAAAAGTCACAGTTCAGCCATGAAGGCCCTATTTGTAAGCGTTGCACATGGGCTTTCAACACTTTTCTTTTCCTTGAAAAACAAAGAAAAGCAAAGAAACTAAAAAATGGCCAGAAAGCTGTAAATATGCTCCCAAAAAAATAGCTTCTAGTTTTCTTTTCTGTGTTTTAATTTTCATATATTTGTGAAAACCTCTGAAATTTTCCGCAGTGTTTAGAAATTGTCAATATTGGCTCACAACTTAACAGTGTTTTATTGTACATGTGCACTATACAGGGATTTTCAAAAGTGTACAACTGTTTCACTTTCAAATGTGTTCCTGTTAACTTCAATGGGAGATTATTTCAAAAAATAAAACCTGTGGCTTACATCTGAAGTTACAAGAGAGACATTCAACAAATCTGGTGTATTTAATTGATGGTAATTAAAATGCTATCGACAAATTTAGATAACTACTGCTCGTTCCTTCTTATATTGACTGCATGTACAGCTCAGTCAGCAGCAATTTCTTAGTCTGAGCCTCTTAATGAGCAGAAGTGTTTCAAAATTAGGTTTGTGGACTTTCTTCTTGCTTTCCCTGGTACTGTGTTATATTTGAGATCTCTTATTCACATAGAAATGTAAATAAGGATCTAATTACAGTTATTCGCTTAATACTAAGCCCGATACTTGGCATAAGGTTTGTCATAAAGTTTGCTTTTCTCTGCTTTGCCATGACCTTAACTTGACCTAAAATGACTTAATTTCTGTAGGGATTGCAATGGCTCAGGCTCAGAAGGCTCCTTGTCTGTCACTTGGTGGCTGCTTGATGTGTGTGTGTTTGGCATGACATCGCAGTATCTGTACTATCAGTTCCTAACAAAGACAGAAGAACTAGTTCCATGTGTTTTAATGCACTTCGCACTAATCTGCTTCCACATACTCAGGGGTAGCAGAGGCATCTAAGACACGGTGTTCTTTTTAAATAATATACGCTGGAAATACAGTAGGTTTAAGATATCTCTGTTTCATTAGAAATCCATTTAAAATGCTAATCATAATTCGTGTTCCCTCATTCTTTCCACATTTAGGGGTGATACCTGGGTTTGGAATAGCCAGCTGTCTCAAACACTATCCGCATTTTTAAAGGAATAAGAAGTCTTGGCAGACACTGGAACAATTAATTGGCTTTTTCAGCCAAGTCAGGTTAGGAAAGTATTTTGTGGGGAGGGGGCTGGGTGGGAGGGGAATACAACGTCCTGGTTTCAAGTTCGAGTTCTATTAACTCTTTAGGAATGGTAGTCAGACTTCTTCCTAAGCACAGTTCTCTCCATGTCTGACATTTGGGGAATTTATTTAAGTGAAAAGTTTCTACTATACAGGACAAATATGCTTTATTAGAAGGAGTTGCCTGTCACGAGGTGGAAAGTGCTAAATTTAAATCATGATGGATTTAAAAATCTCCAAGGTGAAATAAGCATCGGAATATGTATTAGAGACTCTAACCTCCCCTAGTATATATGTTTAGAAAAGAATGAGGAAGGTGGCATCTGAGGCACAGGATGATGATACCTTCCTGGTGAGTTAGAATGAAATATTTCCATGCTGGACTTGCTCACCACATTCAACATCTTGACTTATCCACGGATGCTTGGTTAATTTATAATATCCAGCTCCATAGCTTTGTTTATTTTCATTCCAAAAGCAGAAGAAGTACTAAACATCAAATTTTAATTACATGTATGTCCTTGCATTCCTGAAATGTTTTGTTTTAAATATCGGAACTGTCACGCAGTCTGCTTTTTCACAATTCTGTGTACGTTTTGGTGCCAGTGGATCGATTTATGGCAAAGAATTTTCAATGCAGTTGCTTTTAACAGTTGGCTGCCCTTGTTCTGAAGACGGTTTGTTTGTTTGTTTCAATTGTCCTTTATGGAGTAAACTGCTAGTAGTTTAGACTGGAAACTGTAAAGTTAAACTTTTTGGAATCGTTACTGCCCCAAGTGGGAATATAAACCATATTGAACAAAATTTATTTAGCCTATTAAAAAGTCAGCCTAAAACTACATTTAATTAGTTTACACTATTACATCACTTCTAGCGGGGAGTAGAACTTAGGCAGAGTAAAAGGAGCTCTATCAGGTGAGCTGACTGTGGCCCATATGGGGCTTTAAGATAATGATGAGTTTAAATTTCCTCTTAGAGCTAAGTGAGAATAAAACTGGAGGCAATAAATACTCTTGGCCAAAGCCATTAAATGAAAAAGCTGGGAATTCTCCAGCTCTTGACTTAAATTGTTTGTTTATCAGCTGGCGCCTAGTCTGGAGTCAAGAGCTGGAGATTTCTATCTGTGACAGAACTTTGAAACTCTTGCAGGACACTTTCATTTTAACTTAAGGTAACTTGAGTTTATAGCTTTGGCTTTAAAGATTACTAATGATTTACTCATTTCCTTACCATTTAACCAGAGAGGACTTTTTCCCAGGAAGGGATCTGTGTTTATTTAGGGCCTTTGTCTGCGGAGGGATTAAAAGGCAGCCCACCAGCATTGTGAACTTGATGGTAATAAAAGGTCACCAACACACACCATAAAAACGTTCTTACTATGGAATTAATTATACAGTGTAATTTTACAAAGCATTTCAGTAACCCTTCTTTTAGACTTCTGCTGTATTTGATTTTTCCCCAAGTAGGGAAAAATTCAACTTTAGCCATTTATTGTGTGAATTAGACCCTGTTGTGTATGTGTGCAACCCTTTACAGTGTAATATACTCATCGGCAAGTTCAACTCACAACTGAAATCAATTGTAAAATTCCAGTTGAAGTTGGATCTCGACATGTGAATTTTAAAACTTGAAATACTGTGCACTGGGAGCTTCAGAATGAAAAAAAGACTTGTTAGCTAAGAAATGCAAATGGTTAACTTAAACATTGTTGCCGTGTTTGGCATTTTTATAGAATATTGCATATTTTCCAAGCCATTGAGCACTGTTCAAACTGCATCCTGTTATTTTTTCTAAGCCACCAGGTGGCATTGCAGCCCAGCCTGCTCAAAATCAGCAATTTACAATTTATGAAGATTTGTATGGAAGGCATTTCCTCCCTTCAACCCATTAATATGCTGTAACTATTAGAGCTTAATTTAGAACATCTTATCATGATGTTTAATATTCCTAAAAGACAGATTGATTTAAATCTAGATTTTTTTTTTTCAGTGGTAAAAGTATTAAAGATGTTGTGTCAGGGTATCAACAAAATATTTTTTGCTTTGGTAACGTGATAACAATAGAATTATGTTCCTATTGAATGAATTATCTTAAATTCGTCCACAGTGAAGATCACAATAATTTCTGAAAAGCTGTGGAGTGGACAGGCATAGAAGAACACATAGAAAAATCCATGTGGTTTTCTGTATCCAGTGCAAAGACATCTTGCTGTGTTGTAGACAGAGATGAAAAAGTACAGTTATGGAGTTGGGGGTTTTTTCCTCTTTTGCCTTAAAAAGATGCCCTTCCTCCATTTCCCATTACCGATTTTGAATTACCCATTTAATCATGCCCTCCATACTCTTATAAATGGATGAAAGAAAGCACATATCCATGAAAAATAACTTGAAAGTCATATTTCACCAATTAAATAACTTATTAAATAGCTATAACATGTATCACGTAGCCTGTTTGACAAATTTAATACAACAACGTTGTCAAAAGCGTAATAAATCTCTAGTTTGATTAAGGGGATTTTTTTCCCCCCAATTTTGTATTTTTTGAATATATAATTTTATGCTTTCTCCTGAAAGGTATGAATGTAAAGTGCTAATGCAGTAATTTATCCACAGTTTTACTAAGCGCCACTCCTCTTGAGGTGGTGCACTTTTTCTTAGGCCATTAAATGGGCATAACCCATTTTACGGAATGCATATGTTTTCAAAGTAAGTGTCTCTGACCTCCCACCTCGCCGAAATCCAAAGATACATATTTTGCTGTAGTCTGAGTATCTGAGACACAGCATTAACTGTGATACTAAAAATTCAGATACTAAGGGAATAAGCAAAACCCCATGTGGTAATTTAGGTTATGCTTTCAGTAAATCATACTTTATCACTGATTTCTTCACTAAGAAAAGTAGTAGAATAGGTAATTGAGGCTTTTGACCCTGGATATTAAACTTTTAAACTTGATACAACAGTCTGCCTCTAAGCTTTGTTGTATACTGATATTGCTACTTACTTAACATCAAAAAGCTGTGGTAGTTTGCCTTTATAGATTGTGCCTGTGTTCTGGAATTACCTCCTGCTGTCCTTGAACTGTTTCTTAGTTTAATGTGTTAGATTTTCTCATCAAAGCTTTTAAGCATGATGTTTAGTTCACACTTGTTCTATCAAATCTGATACAGTAGACTGTTTTGGAATGAAACTGTTATTTTCATTAACAAACACGGTAGCTTGACGGGCCTCTTTCCCAGCACATCCTGGGTTTTTTGTGTAATGATATGCACATGCAGATTTTACATCACATGTAATCTTTGTGTTTGCCCAGTTCTCAGTCATTGCTCTAGGACTAGAGTAAATGACTGGTTTTTGCCAAGATTCCTAAAGTAAACTGGCCTCATTAAAAATAATGGTTGCTGAGGAAAGAATCTCTGTATGTTGAAGCAGTTTGCTTTTAGACCTGTTTCACCATAACAGAGCTTTGATTCCCTGTCTATGGTTCAGTTCAGTGTGACACCACTTCTGCTGAGAGCTGCTGTAGGATTCAGAGCACAGAAATGAAAAATAAGAATGTCTGGACAAAGGGAAAAACAAGTAGAATAATTAGTATCCATTTAAGATTCAATGCATTTCTTGAGGTAGCTAGATAAAAATTGAGGAATGGGGGAAGAAAGAATAAGAATAAAGTAATAAAATGTCTTTTAATGACTTCAGAAAACAGAAATTCCCTTAGACTTTTCATTTGACCTGAGTATTTTAAAACAGTTTGAGAAAGTTATTTTTTAAAATAGCAAATGCAATACAAGTATTTAATGGGAGAGTTCAATTACTATAATCACTTACAGCTACAGTCATTTTAGAGTGTCTCGATTTTATAGTATTTGTGTTCTTACCGCTTTAAACTTTATAAGAGTTATTTCCTACACAGACACTTCTATTTTTTTCATCCTTCTGTTTGTGAACAGTTTTAGCTTCAGTCAGTAAAAATGAGAGAAATGCTTAAATATGCATAGTCTTTAGAAAATTTGAAAAATGTTTGACTGCTTTATTGTCAAAAATTGTTTTTTTTTAAGATACATCTACATGTGTAGAAAGGATGTGCATATGTTCCTAGAAATATTTTTTAACCCTACATGAAGTTTCAAAAGGTACAGAAAGACCTTTTCTTAAGGAGGAAAAATGTCTGTATTCCAAGAAAGCCTCAGACTCGTAGCAGATGTACTGGCTTACTACTAAAATTAAGACAAAATCCAATTTTTTATTTTATTTCATTTTTTTAAAAAAACACTAGTTAGTGACAAAGTAGAGATACCACACTAATGATAACACATGAAACTTCTAGCCTCTGGTTTGTACTCCAGCTCACACCTGCTTGGAAGTAAATATAGAGGAAGAAATTTAAGCTGCTTCTTTAGAAAACAACCTCAAGCTTTAAAGTAGATGCCTTGGAACATTATTTTTAGCATTTTCTGGGATTAGAGAATTATTATTTCAAAAATTGGGTGTATAATAGATAAATAAGGAGATTACAAGGTATAATGAACCAGGACTGAGAACAGGTAAGAGCAGTGTCTTCAAGAAGTGTAGGAGCTTCTCAAAGGTCAGTCCTGTTACTCATTTCAGAAGTCTTTGTCCTGTTGTTATACCTGTACCTTTGCTCAGGGCTGTGCCTGACCGGATGAAGTGTGACAAGATTGCAGAACTTCTCCATGCCAGGACACTGAGTAACTAATAAGAAAAGCTCTTGTGGGGAAGTGGGGTGTAGGCTGAAGCATTTGTGAAACAAGTGGTTGCAATGTTGAACAATGAGAGAAACACTGCTATTGGAGTATTCAAGAGCAACGGGAATATAAAATCCTAATTCTTTCAAGGTCTCCTTGTGGCCCACCTCATTGGACAAGAAGGAAAAAGAGGAGGTGTCAGACAAGGTCTTTTATGTGTGTGTTTTGTTGTCTGTTTCAGATTATTACTCTATTAAAAAAACTGGAAAATAAAAAAACAACTTGTTAGAGAAAAAGGTGAGGGATTTCCTCTAATGGAGGAATAATACACATCCTGGAAGAGCATGCATTTCTATTCTCTGCTGGTTTGTGAACAATCTGGCTGATATAAATGCTTTGGGTATTTTTTTTGTGTTCTTAAAAATAAAACACCTGTTAAATAAGGTGACAGGCAGTAAGCTGAAAACAGTCTTGAAATTTTACATACATCATTGCTTTTTCCTACTTTGACTTTTTTAATGACTTCAGAAATAATATTTAAAGTAAGTAGTAGTGTACGTAAACCATTTAAAGTTCTCACCTATGGACTATATACTTTTCAGAGGCTAGAAGACAGAACATGCTAAATAGCATGTGTGTGCACATTTATATCTGTGTTCTTTTTTCTTATCTTACAGTGCCCTACCTTACATATCAGAAATGGCCCAATAAAATGAACAACAAAATGTGTAAAATTTCCTTACAACAACAAGAACCTAAAATAACCATTTTATAATGCCAGTGAGGTAGCTGACTGTGTGTGTTATTGGGTAATAAGATATTCTCTGATGTGTTTACTGCATTCAGCCTTCAACACAAATATGTATTGAAGCCATAAAATGACAATAATTGTAGTAGCATACACCTTACCTCCCTACTGAATTATTTCTATTGCATTAATGATTATGTAGTGAAATAATTTTTGTTGCTACTATAAACATTTTATAGAAAGGAGAATTAATAGATTTTCAGTTTGTCAGTAACTTAACTTTGTGATCTCAAAATTTTTATCTGTGTAAAATAATTTAATGGTTAAAAGTTGAAGCACTACAAAGTCTCAAAAGACTGAGACAGCTTTGAAATTATTTATATATTAATAATGCTTCTATTATATTTATAACTTATAGCATCTTAGGAAACTCAGATTAATATGATAGGACAGTGGAAAAAATACTTGTCACCATTTTTTTGCAAAAATGACATTCTTTGTCAGTTCCACAAAGTGTGTTGAATGAGGGTGATGGTTTTTTAAATGTAGTATAAGCATGTCATGGTTTTTAGTAGTGTCGGGTTTTATAACATTTTAGATAAAAAATCATCTCTTTTTAGCCTAAAAAAACCATTTTTATCTGTATTGCTAGACTGCAGGAAACTTGTTATTTTGATGGTTTTGAAGAAAAATTAGACAGTATTTGCATCTTACACATTAGATGAAATCACACTGTCACAGAATTAGATTTTATTATTTAAAACTTAACAATCTTCCTTATGTTTTTCTAGGCTGCCTCACCTCACTGTAGAATGTGCCTATGTTTGTCCGTTGACTTTATTTTCCTTTTGAGTGACACACGTGTCCTGTATGATGAAAATAACCTGTATCCTTTGAAGACCAGTAGAGTAAGAGTAATCTACAGGAGGAGTACCAAAGATAGGAGTAACCAGTACTTTCTCTCAGTTGCTATCTTCTAGTTCCTTCCCATCCATACCTTGGACAGAGCTGTAAATACTGAATGACATTGATCTACTGAGCAGTGTAGTTTTCTTCTGACAGCCCAATTTGAATGTCTTGGGCCATGGATGTGTATGGTGAAAGAAAGTGAGGATGGAAAGATATGTGCTTCCCAGTAAAACTGAATAGGCAACTAAGGTATTGCAGATTGTTCTGGAGGAGGAACATTCTCTGAAGGCAGGAAGTCAAAAAGTGGGGAGAAATAGGGCTGTCCTAGAAAGCTTAGCTTAGCATAAAACTTTCTCATCAAATTTCTTGAGGAGCAAGGGGTACTCAACGTTTATGAGGGAAATCTTTTCTAGAAGTGAAAGCAGTGTGCTGAAGATGCCACTTTGCATCCCGTGGTTTTCTTCATGTAGCCTCTGAAGCATGCATCTCTTCTAGAGAGGTGTGCTCTGAAGAAGAATATTTAAGTAGAAAATGCTGTAATGAGTACTGGGGGAAGAGTATGACGCTGCTGGAGTGTGAACGGCCGAAAAAACCCAAATCCCGAAGTGTCTTCCATATAGGTAAGATCATGGATCCAGGGTTACTAACTGGAACCAGGAAAGCAGTCACAGGGGAGAGAGAGGACTGTATGCATATGGGTGCTGGTTTGGAGAGCTCTCTGCTGATGAACTCTGAGTGCCAAGGGTTTATGTCTCTCACCAAATGAAGAATGGGAAGTTTTTGCATCTTGTTTTTCTGGGAGGAGTTTGTCTGAATGAGTATATTATGCCATAAAGGAATCGCTTTGTTAATGTTAAACTTGCATTGGCTAATAGAAAAACTACAGACCTTTTGGATAAGAATGTGATCTTCTCAGGGCTTAGCCATTGGCACAAACAACCTGAGAAAAAATCGCACAAAACTAGAAAATCTAGAAAGCACTATTCACTAGCACATCCCAGACTGCTTCTTGTATGCCAAGGCTGTTCTGCAATCTGGTCTATTTAAGGGGAATGTTTCTGTCACTCATTGGGAAGGAAGTACCAGCATAGTCCTGGTGTCTCATTTTCTGAGAAGTCCTGGTTTATAGGGACGTCTGGTGATCCTCTAGTCCAGCTTCCCACTTGAATAAAGACTGTTGCCAAGATTGAATGATGTAGGCTATGGTTTTCTTATGCCAAGTCTTGAAAAATCTTCAAGGATGGAGATTCCACCAACCTTGTCTGGTTAACCAGCTTCAGTGACAAACTCTGTTCCCAGCAAAGAGGTTTTGTAGCCAGCGTGCAGGGATCAGATACAGATGCCAAAGTTATATCTCAGAATTCTAGGGAAAAGAAGAATCAAAACTCTGTAGATACACTTTTTTAGTCAGTCCTGATATTTTTGAGGTTTGACAGATATGAAAATTGTGTCTTGTTTCATAAACACTATACTCTAGATGTATTGTTGGAATTTTAAACATAACAGTTCTGAGAGTCTCAGAATAGGCCTTAAAATATGAAACTGTGCCAGTGATCCAAAGATATATGTAGCTAGACTAAGATTCTTGTTTTTTAAGTAGTTTTGAAAATAGGCTTTCAATGTGAAGTTGTGTTTGGGATCCAGAATTTGGACAAATTGATACCTGATCCTGTAATTTCTTTGATCATCTGCTTTTCACTGCATGGATTCAGTCACAAATACGGTGGCTTGTCTATTTGGATAGACAGTACCAAAGCCAGAGAAAAGTAAATAGGTAATATAATTCTTTTTCTAACTCTGCAACCTACAGAGAGCTGTTGACATGTTTAGTCGATCACCTCCTCAGATGCATCTCTGAAAGTGAAAAATGAGGATACGATCAGAACATCTGTAGCAAACCCGTGAGAAAGCATTTGTTATGTGGATCTTTTATTGCCTGGCCATATGTAATCTTTTTCTTAGAGATGAGTCACTTTATCACAAGGAAAAAAGCTTCTATTCTTTGATCTGGTTTTTTTGTGTGCTAGCATTAATAAGTCCTGGGAATTCCTTAGTAATGGAAGCCTAGTAATTATCTCTTTGCTGTCAAAGAGCTAGTCTAGTTGATGCTCAGTTTTTGCAATGTCTAATGTCAAGGTTCTATACCAGTAATTAGTACCAACACTTCCCACATTCTGAATTTATGGCACTGTGACCACATTTTTACATATGTTGAGGGATACTTTAGTAACCGTCTCAACATAAAGATATTAAGAACTATGCTCTGTTATCTCTCCCTGGAAATTTAGTTTGCTGCATTTTTGGGTTTTGCTCTCTGGCAGCAAGTGTGATTCAATCAAATTGTGTTATTCTGCAGTGCTTTTCATTATAAGTGATTTTTAAAAGAAGCATCCTTGATATCCTGCCAATGTGGAAATCATGTGGAAATGCAAAATAACTTCTGTTGAAGATGCTTTTCAGTGTTAAAAGATATTTAGTGGGCAGATAAAATTAAATCACTGGCCTGGAGGTCTGCTGGATTGCAAGTAAGTTATTGATATTGAGCATTTGATCTTAAGATATTCTAGGAATGGATGAACAAAGAAATAACTTTTTTCATGAACTGGCACATGAGTAATCAGTGAAAGTTGGATAAAATACTATTTTAGAAAAATGCGATGTGTGAGCACTTCTAATAGGGTCTCAGAAATTAGTTTTTGGTAATTTCTTACTTAACTAGAGTGAAATTATTTTAAGAACCTATTTTGGAAAGTGCATAGCAGAAACACTGCAGCACACATGGATGTGTTATCATTCCAGCCAGTACTAACGTATTTTGCTACAGATCAGACAGTCAAGCCCTTTTCTGACTATGAGCAATACATGAAGCATAAGAGCTGTAAATCCTTAGGCCTAAATTGTAAATTTCATTTTTAAAACTCCTCTATATCTAACCGAGCTGTTTCTGATTTGCTTTTAGAGCAATCAGCAAGTACAGCGAATGTCTTTATTTGAACCTTACTTAGTTTATAAGGGATTGTTTTTATTTGTATGTGAGGAAAACCACACAATCTATTGTATCTTGGAATGCATTGTAGTTAGTGAGTGACTTCCTATTTTTTTCTTTAATTTTCTTTTCACCAGATTGAAATCCAGTAACTGCCATACAGTTTCCATAATTTGCATATGTATGTCTACTTTTGGTCAATGGTAGATTATAATTGTTGGAGGCTGTATTTATCAATGGAAGGGAATGTCTCTTGGATAGCTAGATCCTCAGCTCGGAATATCTCCAGAAAAAAATTGTAAAGATGGTGAAATCACGTTAGGTCAAGAGGGACTAATGAAGTGGAGTACTATTGGGAGAGGAATGGGCATGTTTGCTCACAGTGTCTTACACTACTACTTAATTTTGAAGTGTGTTTGGGTGTTGGTTGGAGTTTCTGCATGGTGCTGTGTCGTGGGGATGTTTTGTCCATGGCTCTGATGGACTTTGCTCTTTGCCATCACCTCTCCTGTGTGACGTGGGAATTCTGGCCTGATTTGTGTCTGCAGTGTGTTATTACAGTGTGTCCAAAGCCCAGCAAACTGGCAGATTTCTGGCTAGCCATACACTGGGTGTATATGTCCTACTTTCAGAGATTTGGAAGGACATGGTAGCTCTGACAGTGTCCTTTACTTGTCTCGTCCTCAGCGCTCATGCCATGGAGTGCAAGTTCTCCAGATAAATACTTGTTGCTAGTGCCATTTATTTTCAGTCAGCTGAAAATAATTTCAATTTGAATTTGAGCACTGGTTCTGGTTTGCCTCCTTTTAACTTTGAGAAACATGAGTGTCAAGAATAAATATAAAGAAAATGTGGTTCTGAGCTTCCCTTTGCTTATTTCTGATGCTTCAGCCTGTGCTATTTCATTGGCTTTCCTACAGACCGTAAATACTGTTTAAGTGAGAGTTTTAAAGAATGATATTTAACATGTTATTTAAATTATTAGTGCTGCATTCTTCACTAAAAACGCCTAAGAGTGTAAGGAGGTAAGGATTAAACTCATGGGACTTCTCCGACTCCAGAGCTAAAGTACAGATCATAGAGATGGTTTTTCATACCTTGTGATGAAAAGAATATATGTCCATCTGATGACATCAGTACAGTTTGTTCTCATGGGAAATAATCTCCCCAGCAGATCTGCAGGAAGGAGCCTCTGTGCCTCTTCAGGTTAATAAAAGTGCTATGCATAGATACAGAGATTGCTATTGGAGTTGACAGGAAAGAAAACTTTGCTTTAAAGGTTTGAAAATGTTGCTGGAGAAGTACTGCTTGGGTATTGTTACTCACCGGGGTGAGGAATCTTAAGGAATATTTCACTTCATTCCATCTGACATAGCCTCCAGTGCCTGAGGTTTAGCAGTATTTCCAAACACCTAGAGCTCAAGCACCCTTCTTTACGTAACTCATACAGTATAATTGTGAGAGCTAAGGTGACTTTACCAAAGTTCATCTACTCCCTTCTCTGGTGGCTGGGGAGATATTTATGGAAACACGCCTGAGGGTTCCATTTTGTGGCAGTGTCTCTACCTTATAACCAGAAGCAGCGCTATCAACTTTCAGTCTTTAAAGATGAGAGACATGGATTCTGTATGAAGCAGATTTGGAATGTTGCTCTCAAGACTGAAGGGAAATATGTAATTAATAAAACATTCATTTCCGATTCTCTCTCTGTTCTTGCTAGGAGTGCTGGAGAGTGTTTATTCTAATGATTATTGTCCTCTTGTACTTGCTGCAATTGTTAGGTATTCAGTGCAGCTTTGGGAGGCTGGCCAGAGCAGCTGTTACTCTGAATAGATCTCTCAGCTAGTACAGCTAGAGCAGAGGTTTGATCAAGAAATGCAAGATGACAGAGTGATAGGACAGAAGGGCTGCTCTAGTGAAAGGGGCCATATGAGACCAGCATTATGGTGGGCCTGTTGCAGTAGGGGCTTGGGGAGAATTGCAGGAGTATGGCACATAGTTCATTGTGTGGTACTATCCCAAACCTATGACCCACTATGTGTTCAGCAGAATGTTCTAACGGAGTGCATTAGGCAGCAAGAAATTCAATACAATGCTTCCTGCTTTGAAGCGTGCGGTAGGATTTCCTTTTGCTTGGGAGCTGATGGAGCAGGCTGTACCGCACTAGCAGAGTGGAAGCAGCAAGGGAGGAAAAACTGCTTGTAACATGTGGCAAAGCAAATTGAAAAGAAGCCATTCAAGGGTCAGACGGAAGTATTCTTTATCTATAATGACTGAAAATTATGATTAAAATGTTCCTGTCTCTCATTCCATAAGGCTAAATTCTCTGATCCACCATTCCACCGTCCTTTCTATTTTTTTTCCCTTGTGTGTTATCTTATCTGTGGTATTGCTGTCACTTTGATGGTTTAATTGTACATGTCTCTTGACCTCTTTAATGATAGCCTTCTGTTGGGCCACTCTTCCTTGCCTTGACCAGGTGGCCAAATGGCATCATCTTACCTTCTTCAAGTGAAGTGTTTCAAGGGAAACAGTTTTCTCAAGCAAGAAGCACTTCCTATTGTATAAATCTCTCTCTTTGGTCTCCTTGGATCTCCTGTCTGTGACTTGGGTCTCCTGGGTGTCATTGTAATTGCATTTTCTTCCTCTCAGTCTCCTATTTGCAAGTCTGCTTCCAGCCATCTCTCTAGTTTACCATCATCTCTTATTCCTCTGATTGCAGATTTTTTTCCCCATTTGTCTCCTAACTCATCAGTTTTGTGAATCATAACCCCTTTTCTATAGTTCATCTAAAGTCAGTAGCAGATGCTGGGTTCAATGAAGAAACTAAATTTCCTTTGCCATAAAGAAGATATGACTTGTCAGGACTGAGAAGATAAAAAAATGTACTGATAGTGACTTCAGCTGTATCTTCCTATTTAAATGGTTGAAATACAGATCACAGATAACAGCTTGTTTGGCCAAAACAACCTTGTAGAGGAAAGTGTGACTTGTAGTTTTTGCTCAAACAACAAAAGTAAATGCTAAAGCCAAATTTATTAGGTTTAGTTAGCATAAACTTTTTTTTATATGAAACCTCAGAGCTTATGTTTGCAGGAATTGTTGTTCTAGAGAATATGATTGAAATTGAAAGGGTGTGTTTATAATTGGCATCGGCCTCACAACTGGGCAACTTATCATTTGTAATTTTTTATCAAGGGAATAATCATACTTGTGGCTCTCAATAATGCTTCCATGTGCATGTATGTCTGTGCTTCCATGGTTTCTATCTTGATCAGAATAACAATTTTCTAAAGATAATTATCGTAAGAAAACTAAATGCATTTTTGGTTACTTGTATTTTCGGTTGTATCTGAAGTTGCACGTCAGAGTGTGTTGTGCTACATAAACAAATGAGTTAGCTGTAAAAAGGAGCAGGAACTTTATGTTACTCTGGTTGTACAGTTAGAGTTTGTGAGTTACTTTCTTTTGTTGTTGGCTTGTTTATCAGACACAAAGTGCAGATTGTGTTGTAGACATGCTCACAGCAGAAATCTAGTGGCACTGGCATGAAGTTAAAAACTGGAAAATAATTCAGTATGATTATGAAGTTTTTATTACCCTTGATAATATATAAGTGTAAAATCAAAGGGCAGAGCCGAAAGCAATGAAAAATATGTGTACTTTTATGTTTCTTGCCTAGACATCCTTTTACAAAGTAATAAAGCAGTGGTAATAAGGCACTATTGCTGTGTCAAATTTATACAAATCAAAGTTTGGCACAAAAATAAGTTGAGTTCAGAATTTTACCACGCAGATCTGCATCAGAAGAGAGTGCGTTTTTATTACATATTCATCATTGTAGTAAAGTCTGTATCCACAGAAATTTGCAGAAACACACCAGTGTTAAATGTTCTTATACATTTTAGTCTTTTTAAGTGTTCTTTTTATGTTGGTGGAACGGAAGATAAATGTGAATATCAAATTCAGTGGAGAAAAATGTGGAAAAAAAAATCTTTCTGTGAATGTTCACGTAATGATAAAGGATGGAGCAACTTTTGATTCTTTTGCGTATTAGAGATTTGTCTGTCTTTTGGAGGGAGGCATTGTAAAATTTGATTTTGTTTTCTTAATTGCACTGTCCAAGTAATTTTTGTCCATTGCCACCATTTTACAGATACCTCTATTAGGCCATATCCTTGCCTATGTTTGCAATTATTTTTTTTTGTTTTCCAAAGTCTCAAATCTACAGTTCATCTTTTGACGAATTCTGTGAAATGTTGGGAAGTGTTTATTATTTTTTCTTTTGCTTGGATCACATGTGATAAAGTCTTGTAGATTAACTATATTTGCAGGTTTTAGTGTGACTTGGATGGAAGCTCGCTGTATGGAAATAAAGGCTCCCATCTGTTTTGGAATAAATTGCTTGTCATAGTGTCTTTACAAGGTGAACACTTGTCACAGACATCCTTCTGTTTCTGCCTTGATTGTATTTCTGACTTGACCACTTCAGTTTTCAGAGAACTTGAAAGTTGCTGAAGAATGACCTTACAGTCTCCATTATTAATCTCACGTACATAAATGAATGGTTTTCACAGAAAACATTCAGCACTCTGCTTATAATGAGCTGAGGCAAGGAAAGTGCACGTTCCTTCTTTCTTATCTTCTTCCTTTGGCTGTGTTTTGATAGAAATGGATACAATTTTATAAAAGCAGATAAGCTAGGTTTTTGCACCAAATTAAATACTGAATGAATTGCTTTCAGGTCTACACATATCTGCTCTTCTTCTGGGCCCACTAGTTCTCTGCTCTTTTTATTTGTGTATACATTTGGTCTACTCTTAATTCCTTTATAAGAACAGTCTCTGAGAAGAATTACAGTGGTTGCTGGGAATGTGGGAGGGGTACAGCAGATACCAAACTGCTGATGTTTATAAGAATCCCAACACCATGCAGAAGCCAACTTCAGTGCAAAGAATCTCTTCTCTCTCAACAATATTCCAGTGAGCCCAGAAAAACCCTGGCTTGCGTCAGTAAGTGACCTGATGCAACAGGCTGGGTAGCCAAAGTGAATTATTACAGAAAGGAGAGGACCACATGTTTTCTGGCAACTTCGCTAGACATAAAGGTTGCTCTTTTTAACCCTTTAAAATATCCTTTAATCAGTGGCAGTGGCCCTAAGTGAACCAATTCTGATCTAATGACTGATTTACTTCTCTTAATCCCTCTGAGATCTGTTTCTCCTTTCAGAACAGGAAAACTGCAGCTATCTTATTCTTCCTTTCTGTTCTGTACCTTTCACTTCTTCCTGCCACTGCATGAATCCAGAAATATTATGGGTGGTAAGAGCTCCTTCCTACCCCAACAATTTCATCTCCACATTGGGAACTCATTATCTGGGACAAAAAAAAAAAAAAAGTTATGTCTTTTACTGGTTCTTAATAATTATTTTGGTCACTCGAGAGTGGAAAATAATATAACACATCGGCTTTTTTTGGGATATGATGGCAAAAGTACATTCAATTTAATTGTAAGGCAACAGAGCAAGATGCGTGATTAGGCAACATGGAGTCAAATACAGGTCAGTGTTAATAAATATAAAGTGGTAATTACTAAGGAAAAAACACTTGATGAATTCCTTGTTGCTCCCTGATTTTGAATTAGCGGAATGCACTTACGACATTTCCTTTTCTTTCCAGCCACTCACTGTAAATCCTTGTATGCTAATTAGTGAGAGTTTCTATTTAATATGGATCAGCTTACAAAACAAATAAATGTTAACGTTTATGAGAAGCAGGTCTGAAAAAATAATACTAAAATGTAAATCCAGTATAGAAATAAGTGATTTGGCACACAGCTTTATGGTTAACATATTCTGGTTTTACTGCTTTCACAAGGATGCAGCTAAAATGGGGAGACTTTCAGACTGTTGAAATAGAATTTGAAAAATAGTAAAAGAATGAAAATAATAAGAGTTTCCTTTTTAAAATTAATCTCTGAAAGTAGGTAGTAGTGGAAAATACACTGGCATCATGTTTGGCTTTTCTCAAGGTATGATGGTAAAAGGACATTCAAGCAAACTCTAAGGCAACAAGCTAAAAACTAACACCCAGTTTTTTTCTAATGTAGTGTGGTATTAATCTGCTAAATGAATGCACTGATAAATCAGTGCATTCTGATAACTCAGAAGCTTGCTAGGATTAAATTAAAGAATTAAGTCAGCATATACATGTACCAAGAACACCCACAGCTTCATTAGACACAATTAACAAAAATTTAGGAGGCATGTGCATTTTCATACATCACTGCATCAGGCACCTAGGAAATGACAGAGGTTAAGAATAAATAATTTTCATGTTATTCTCATGTAGTATTTCAGCATTTTAGGTTGAAAAAAAGAACTGCTTGACTCTTCTTAACTCTGGAACTTTGGAGTGTATGCGTAGGTGAGACTATGTTGGTCAGTCAGTTTTAATGAGAACCATGTCAGGTTTTTGTGATACAAAACATCAGTGCAGAATCCCGAATAACACAGGAATAAAACTGTGAGAATTGCATGAACAGACTTTCCAATTTCTTTGGAGTTTCTAAAGGAAAACGACCATGCTTTTATAGCTTGGTGTAGAAATACCTGTGCAATGAACCTCTTCTTACTGGAAGAGATCAAGATATTTGGATAAAAGAATCAACTAAAGGAACTATTTTTCCAATTTCTACTTGTATTAATTTTCTTTGTGGGAAGTAACTATATTCCTTTTCTTAACAAGAAACAGAACTATTAGGAGCTTGGCTGGCAATTCTGCAGCTAAGCAATACAGAAAGTGAAATTACTGGTTGATGTGGTTAGGGTGGATCAGTACTGGATAATACCAAGTGGTGAAATCCTATCATCTTGAAAGTATGTCTCGAGTGACTGAGTTAGTTGACATCAGATTGTCTCCATTTTATTGAAATACCTCCCTTTAGATTAGCTGTTCATGTCTTTTTTGCCAGAGGAACATGGGACAGTATTGCTTCTTTAACTTCCATTGATATAGTTGTATCTTGATTTGTAATAAATAAATAAATGTTAATGTCACATAAATAGAGAAGAATAGCCTGAGTCTGTTGTTATTGAGTCCTACAACAACAGTTGCATTATTGTTCGAGACAGTTTGTGGCAAACTTGATGTGTTTTGTCAGATACCAATAGCTTGAGGGTGGTGTCATCAGAACTGTCTATATTATTTTGTTTGGAAAGTGTAGCTCAGGATTGCTTCAAGGAAACAGAACTTTCCATGAGTGCTAATTTAGCCTTGAATAGGGATACTGTATTTTTTGTAGATCAGAAGTAGAATGAAACTCATTTGAGATTTGGTATTCTCTCACACTTCCCTAAGCTTTACACTTTTTAGAAAATACTTTTTAATGCCACCTTCTTAAGAAGGAGAGGTTGGGGGGAGGAATGTGAGTTCCATGCACATCCCTCAGTTGATTTTCACAAGAATATCTCTGGCTTCATTAGGAGTGAGACTCTTAAAGCTCCTTCAAAAGCCATGCTTCTAAATCAAAACCAGATGTGCCAATAGTGCGCATTTTCAGTGTAGTTTTCTTTTGCTCTTTTTCCTATCTACCCCTGCCCAGTTCAACCAAAAAAAATTTCTTTTGAAATGATTATCTTTCTGACTTCTTTGAGGTTATTCACACCGTTTGTTAGGATCCTTCAGTAAGGCTGTTAAGTTTTTGCTTAAGTTACCTTGCTTAATTGGATTTGTGTACCTTTATAAAAATCGAAAAATAAACATGAGGCTGTTTCAAAATTACTTTTTCTGTTTGTAACATTTTTTTATGTATTTCAATATCCATTTTCTGATATACTTGCATGTAGCTTATTTTCTTTATCACGTGCTCTGTTTTACATAAAAATCTTTCCATCTCCCTCCCACCAATTTACAGTCTTCCAACAGTTTTGCTGTTGTACAGTTTAGTCAGCTGTGTCCTTCCCCATCACTAGTACTCTTCTCTTTCACGCTCCAGTCCTACTATCATATTTGACTTTTGTTCCTCTGTTCCAAGAAATTAGGCCTGTTCTAAATACTGCAGATATTTCACTTAGATTTGTTTGAGAATCTTCCCATAGTATTGGCATGATCATGGTCCATGACCCAGCTATCTCAGGCTTTGGCAAATGCATATTTTAATTTCTCCTTGGCATCTCATGATCCTTTATCTCCCTGCTATTGTCTTTTGCCTAAGTCTTCATTTCTTGCAGTCTGCTGTAAATGTGTTCCTGGAATCCTTTTCTTGGTTTCTGATCTCAGTCTGCATTGCCTCTCCTTTTCCAGAGTTTAACACAATGCCTCTCTCTCAAATATATCTCTTCCCATCTCTCTCACTCATGCCAAGTGTTCTGCCAGCACAGTGTGCCGTGCCATTTTTCCACTTTGTCCCAAAGTTTGACTCACACCTTCCTTCATGAAAGCTTAGATTCCTGGGCATTAATCAAGTCATTGTCTTACGACTGCATCTTACTATTTTTCCCCACAACCTTCCAACACTGATATTTTATAAATTTGTTTAGCAGTCATTTTGGAGGAGAAAATCTTTTAGGTTAAATGATAAGTTTTTGAAGTAAATCTCCCCCTACTACTTCTCTCTTTATCAAAACTCACTGTTGAAAGAGGTTGAAAAGATGAATCAACACTTAGAAAGGTGACTTCATTCCTGTGAGGGGAAAGAGAAATAGATTAGTAAGGTGTGGCTTGATTTGATTTTGTCTGGCCTGACACCTGAATTGGTTATAAAACATACTGAATATTTATCTAGCTGAGGGACCGTGCTGTAGCTTTGTACTCACTATAGTTGCATTCTTTGGTTAAGAAAACCTCTCCAGTATTCTTCTTCACTAAAAGTATTTCAGTTTGAGAAATAAAATTATATTGTCTTAAATGCTAGATAGAGATACTTACACCAGTTTGTTCTAGCTAACAGTGTTTTATCTGCTAATGTTTCTTATGTCAGCTTTTGAATAACTTTCCAGAATGGAGACATGCAATTTCACGATATTTTGAGCAGAAAGTTGGATTTGCCTACTGAACAAATCGACAATATGATACTTAACTCTTAGTTTCTAAATCTTCACCAAACTTTCCTAGTTTACATTTTTGTGCTTACATGATAACTTCTCTAAGTAAAATCTTTCGTATCTCTGCATCAAGGGAAACTACCAATAGCTCAGAATTACATCGAAATTAAATTCAGTACATAAATATGTGAGAGAAGCAGGTAGTTATTGCTACAGCAGGCCTGCTAGTTGAACAAATCTAAACACCAGCATGCTAGTTAAAATAAGAAATCTTGCTTTTCATTACCTGTACTCCTGTGTTAAAGCAAATACCTCGAATGCAATTCACTGCTTTCTTGAATATTCTGTGTCATGTTTATTTGTTTGCCTTTTAAAATACTAGTCAGATGATCTAGCATTCTATCAAAGTTTTATAATTCCCATTTCTAGTGGTAAATTATGTAGATAGTGTGGCTTTAACTCATGTTTGATTAGATGCTGTATGTTTTTAAATTAATTTCTCTCTAAGCTCTTTGCAAGGAATAGTAACCCACTGCAGAGAGGTTACAGTACTATGGACTCTGTCTGTTCTGCCTTAATGATACAAGGGAATAGTTGAGCAAGAATAAATGAGGTACTTTCGGTGGGTAAAAATGTGAGCTGACTGTCAGTGTGAGATTGGTTCTAGGAGCAGTTAGCCAGCAGTAATAGGGCACACTTGAGTAATTGAATTTGCATAACAAGGCTTGCTGAAGAGATCTGACAGGCCCAGAGATTTGTCTGGCTGGAGATCTCCAGATGGACGTGACCACACAGCAGCTGGGTGGCACGTTTCTCAGCATGGTCAGCAACACCCAGACTGTCAGCTGGCCTCTGCGATTGCAAAGCCCTGGCAGGCCAGCTGGTGGCTTCTGACAGCCAGTGGCCCCGTTAGAGAATCTTTTCATTCTGCCTGTCAGGGTACAGGACCTGCAGGGACCAGTGGTAAGATGTAACAAGTCACCAGTGAGAGTTGTTAAGATGCTTCAGAAACCTGCTTCTGTTAAATAGCTGCTGCTTTACCACTGAGAGTGAACCTTCTGAAAGCTTTTTCCATCCTTTAACAAGGACAGGACTAACCTGTTCTCCGGCATTTTGTTCGGAAATCTATTACTTGGTGTTAGTTTCTACATGTTTAGTTTCAATACCAATATTTCTGCATCTAACCAAGCATGCCCAGTCGGTAACAGAAATACATCTTATTACTTTCACGAGAGAAAATACTAGAGCTTTTGTTCATGTGTCCCTTCCAAGGATACTGATATTACTGTATTCTAGATTTAGCAGTTCAGTTAAACAGAGCAGTTTATGGAAATACACTGTAAAGGAAGGCCTTAGAAACAATAGAGGCAACAACTGTTTTAATTGGTTAGTATGCATAAATATTCTGTGTGGGTAGGACAAGAATATCCATTATACTAGAAATCTTGTCCTTTGTCAGCCTGCAAGAAGTGATGCGAAAAATTAGATCTATTGCTGCCTTAGTGCAAGTTGCTTGGTCCTAACATCCCTGAGCCCCAGCCACTAAGCATTAAGCTGTTGGATTTAAATTCTATATGCCCTTGCAAACTTGGAAAAGTTCCTGTTCACCAGGAGTTTAGAATTCAGGTTGTTCCACTCCCAAGACAGTAAAAAAAGCCACTAATGGGAGGTACATATTCTCATCCACTTATTGTTTCTGTCCTCAGCGATGTTACTTTGCCCTGTTTACAAGGTGACTAAACAAGTAGGTGCCTGCTGTCTAACATGCACCTCATTTGAACATTCCATTTTTTTTATGTATGCAGACCCCCACCAAACTGAAGGAACTAAAAGTAGGTTTTTTTATTGGGTATGGTACCGCTAGCCATCCTAATTTCTAAAGGATCTTATTGTTTCACCAAGTCTATTAATTTTGGGAAGACTACTTGTTTAGTACTGTTCTTCAAGTGTCAGTTTCTGGGTTGTTTGTATGCTTAGTCATCCATGGACTTCTGTCCAGTCACAGAATCATAGAATCATGGAATGGTTTAGACTGGAGGGACCTTAAAGATCGTTTAGGTCCAACTAGTCCACTTCCAAGTCAGTAGCCCTAACTTTTACGTTTTTTTTGAAAAATTCTATGTCAAAGCTGAACATTAGACCCATCCTTCTAACTGTGCATTCTTTCTTTCTGGCGAGTAGCATTCAGCATTTGTAAACCCAACCAGTCAGTTACGGAATAATTACAGAACTACAGAATGGTTCAGGCTGGAAAGGACCTTAAAGATCACCTAGTTCCAACCGCCTGGCATGGACAGGGACACCTTTCACTAGACCCGGTTGCTCAAAGCCCCATCCAACCTGGCCTTAAACATTTCCAGGCATGGGAAGTCCACCTTTTACCCTGAAAAGGGAGTACCTTTTCAGGATAACCTGTTCCAGTGCCTCACCACCCTCATAGTAAAGGTCTTCCTAATATCCAGTCTAAACCTGTTCTCTTTCAGTTTAAATTCTGCTACCAGAATTCTGTCTTCCTCACTCGATTAGTCCTGTCGCTTATCCCCCTTATCACAAACTTTATCTAGTTCTTACTTTTGACTTCTGAAATCTTGGATGCATTTAACAATCATTCTGCTATAGTCATGTTCTGTTACCACTCTGAAGTCGTGGCAACCTGGCTGTAGTCTCTTACCTACCCACTTCATAATTTGAAGGTTTTCCTACCCCTGTAAGACTCATCTAATTTAATGGTTCATGTCTCTGCAGAAGGGCTGGGATTTTCTGCCTGAACTTTTGCACCCTGGCTTTAGTCAGGCTGAAGTCTTCTTTTGAGGAAGGGGGGTGTTGTACTCAATTCAGTTCAGATTACTTAGTAGCAGAAGGGACTTCCTTGTGCACAGAGGACTCTGTTGGTGAGTGCAGTGTGGAATAGCTTCACGAGGCATCCCATTCATCCAGTCTGTGAGTCTGCTCTAGCACACTGTTTTAATGCTGGATCCATTTCCCTGTAAACAGACTCGTATTCCCACCTGAGCTACTGCACTCTGGTTTTAAGAGGCTGGTGCCCCTGTGGCACTGTTTGGAATCAACTGTATAATGTCCTATTGTAATATATTTGTTTCATCCTTCTTGTTCTGCTACAGGATGCATAGGTTCCCTTTTGTCTCAAGGAGAGATAGATGAGACTGTTAAAATAAGAACAAAAGCTTGACAGTTTGGAGGGACAGGTACGTTTAGTTTTTTCAATCAAGAGCATTTTGATACCACCTCAGACACTGTCCAGAAAGGGTTCTTTTTTGAAAAGAGCTCTGTATGAATGGAAAACGAAGAAGATAAATTGTCAAAATAAAGACCACTTTGATTGTTTTATAGGCTTTAGACATTTTTACTTGTGTTTTTTCTTGTTGACTTTAATAAATGCTTAGCATGCAATAAGTATTTTACAAAAAGTTCTACTTTGAAAGAAGTGGAATAATGCCATTAAACCTTTTAATTAATTTTTATATCTGTTCATCAAAGAAGGTGAAATAACAGATTATAAATTTTGTTGAGTCCTGTGATGCTGCAACATAAACCTCACAAAATTTGGCTTGTAGAGTGGGAACCTCAAAGCATTTCTGTTCAAACAGCAGTGATGAATGAGGAAATCATTGGTTTGTGTCCATCAGATTAAAAAAAAAAAGGCGTGTAAAGAATATACTCAACAAAACTGTCTTCCCTTGCCACCCTGAATTTTTGTTACATGTATTGTTTTGGGGTATTGTACTTGAATTCTGATGTGTATATAATCCCTTTAATTCTGTAAGCTAAATAAGCAGAGATCTTTTGAGTGCACTTTTATCTCCTTACAGAAATGTCCTTCTTAGGACATCAACTTGTCATTTAACTTTTTTTTCATGAATTTAAATATAATATTACTGAGAAATACCATTGATAGACCATTCTTTCCTGACACAATAGTGGAAATCTCTAATCAAAACACTGAACAGCTTCCTCAAGAAGAGAGATCTGGCAACCTTTGTTGATGCTTACATGATCATTTTACTGTTTCTAATGTTAAGTTCTAGCTAACCCATGACACAAGATGGAAAATAGCCTTTTTAAAAATAAATTATGTATCTTTGTTTTCTGTAGATGATTGTGAACCCCTTCCTGTTTCTTTTTTTTTTTTTTGTGCGTATTTTCCACAATAAAGCAAGCCGTTTTACTGGATATACATATGTAGGGACTACACAGAGACAAGGAATGTAGTCTGAAAAACTCTGCTCTGCATACAGCGAAATGAATTGTTGTAATGCCAAAGTGCACCTTACGTGTTTAGCCAAAAGTGATTAAGGAGCTGGTATTTCAGGTGTTGTAGCAGGTATGATTACCTTCCCTGACAAGAGCATAATGTTAGGCTGTGTTTAGCAGATCTGATTACTGTCGGTGTGTAGTCTGTGCCAATTTTAGTAATTTCTGGTGTGGAGACTTTACTTTTATGCCAGTTGCTCAGTAGCTGGTTCAGAAGTTTAATTTCTTATGTAATTTTGAATATTAAATTCTAATTTGGAGCAGTTACTTATCTGAAATTATGTAGAATTAAATAAACAACTATCTTCTCTCTTCTTTCCCCTGCTCTCTAGGAAAAGTGAGATGCAGATGTCATCAAAGCCACTTTTTTGAGGTTTCTCAGTACAGAAAGCACAGATTGACTTCCTGCTCATACTCTGAATATGTAGCCAAAAAAGTTTATACCAAGTACTGACCTGATTGTTTTTCTCTATTTTCCTTCCTAAAGTCCCCACAGAGCTGTAGTATGTTGATGAATAATGGACACAGAAGGAGCCATACATACTTTGAGTACATGATCGCCCCATTAATCTAAGAGAAGAGGCACAACACAAAAATTAGGAGAACTTTGGTGTTGGAGAGTGTTCCTTATAATTAAGTCTGTATTCTGAAATAAATTGCTGTAGTTCACTTATCCTTCCCAGTTTTCCTATCATTCTATATGAATAAAAGCCCAGATCTCTGCCTGAGTTACACTTGGGGATAAAAAAAAGAATGCTTCCTAATCACCTATTTTAAGACCAGAGTTAGCACAGAAAGATTGCAGAATAACCTCTTAAAAACCTGATTTTCTGTGTTTGTGTCAAGGAAGTGCTCTTCTTTCTTCATCTACATTCCTGTGTACTTAAAAAGTTAATTTGAAACTGTAATGTTATCTCCCTATGAAGGTACATTTATTTTTTTCTTTTCATTTAAGAGCTTTTAAAAGCATACTTTAAAAAATTATTCTGGCCACTGTTTTATCTTTTGCTAACATTTCAGAATGATCTTGGGCATTTTATAGATAGCTATAAACCTAGTAGAAAGCAAGCCAAATTACTTTTTTTATTCCACATCCTTGCTTCCTCATTATTTTTTGTGAGTGAGGAGGAAAAACCAGTCTGAATCTATTGAAGCAATTATATGCATGCCAAAATATTCTAGAGAATACTTGAAAATGAGAGGGTTAGGACTATTCTTTGTCTTCTTTCTTCAGTATTAACCATAATTGCATCTCTTCAGTGCATATGACAGTGCATTTCTAATGCAATCTGATTTTTCTAAATCAAAAATTTTGAAAATATGAAATTGCTGTGATTCAAGATGAGAAAATTGTTTGACCTTAAGGATGGCTGCTTCTGTCCTTCCGGTGTATGAATGCTGTAGCTTCTCTACTTCATTTTTGATTCTTCCTTTCAACAGTATTCCCAGACAGGATGCATATTCTGTCCTTCATCCTTGTCTCTCCACCTTGTAAACCGTAGTTATATCTTTCCTTGATTACTACATGCACCTCCACTCTAGAGTTGATATCTGCAGTTTTAGTGAGTTTATTTACAATGGTTGAATTGCAAGTAAAAGCTTTCTATCTTATTTTGGTTGTTTTGTTCTCTTATATGCTCCTTCTGATGAGGAAGAGCGGAAGCCAAACAAACTAACATAGCAGGTAAATAGAGTGGTCTAAACTACACAGGGTTTGGAAGGTTGTGTTTATTTGTTTGTCATCTACCTGCCTTTAGGCAAGAGTGGCAGGTCCGTTTTTTCTCCAAGTTTGTCAGTGTTGTCCTCCATGTTGCCACTGTTATAGGAAGCCACTACCACCTTCAAAACATTTGTGAGGTGGTTTGTCAATCTGTCTGTCCAACATGGGAATTCTGGGTAAACTGGTATTTAATACGGGTTGTGTCTTTGATACCCTGTTTGGTGCAGAACCTGCAGCTTGATGTGACTTGTAGCACCGACTCAGCACAGTCAGGACTGTGGAGGGTTGTTACCTTAGTCTGAAGGGACTGCCCAGTTGCTGGGCTTTGTTTGTATCAAGGAGCTGTTTAGAAGGGAGAAGAACAAGCTCCCAATCCCTTGTTCATCTTCTTCTCCAGAAGGTAAAAGGGATGAAATGGGGTTTGCTCAAGCAGAACAAAAATGTGTATGGCAAACAGAGTCTCTATAAGGGCTCACAGAATTAGTGTACAGTGAGGAATCGCGGAGGCAAAGCAGCTTTGTGTAGCAGGAGAGGGCTGCATAGCTTTGCGAGAGCAGAAGATGCAATCTAGCTGCCCACCTCCTAGGTGAGCTAATCTGCAATGGACTAAGAGAGCAGCATGATTGTGAAGGTGGTTATTAGTTGCAGGCAGCATAAAATATTTTTGACATCCTAGCAGACAGGTTTACAGTTTGTGCTTGATGGAGATCTAAATACAGCCTCTCTGTGTTAACTCTTCTCGTTACTGTGTCTGAAGTTCCTAAGAGTGAGAGCACTGTGGCTGTGCTACTGTATGGCAAACCCATCTTTCCCTCGCAGTTTGGAGGAGGGGTGCAGAGGAGGTTTTAATGGCTGTCAGATGTTACCCCTTTGGGCACACTGCAGCCAGCAGTATTTGCAGCTGCACAGGACAGCCTCTGCAAAACAGGCCAACACTTACTAGTCAACTGGCACACAAGAACTGTTTGGTTTCTGAATGGAAAAGCAAAGCTTAAACATGTGTCTGTGCTGGCAGCATGAATTACTTTCCTGCCTAAGTGTCCAGAATTCCTTTATTCCTTCTTTACATTTCCAGCAGAGCTCTCAACTGGGAATTCAGACATCAGGGCTTTGTCCAGGTTTTAGTCAAGTCAGTTTGACATGTTCCTCTTTCCTTGGCTGCAAGTGGTTATAAGTCAATTCTTGGAGTGTTCATTCTCGTCCCACCCACGGTCATTCCATTCATCTGTGGGCAGTTTTGGGGATTTCACTCAGTTTTCTTCCAGTCCCTTGTCCTGAAAATCCCTTAGTCCTTTCAGTACCAGGTGACAACAATAAAAAGTGAGGGGTGAAACCATTGTGGATTTCATTTTAAAAGTAACTGTGCTATCTTTTAACAATAAATCATAGTAGTTACTGTGCTTGTGTCAGTTAATATAACTTGACAGATAAATGCCATGTAGTCCTACCAGCTTCAGTCTGGGTTATTTATATACTGTTATGTAGAGAATCCTGAAAAGCTGGCTGAAAAGTTTTGTGTCTTTTAATAAGGCCCCTAGCCAAGTTAAATTTAAAAGACATATGGAGAATATATAGCAAGATTGTACTAACCTCATTGTGACTGGTAAAACACGTCTTTTTTTCTTATTTTCCTGGTTTATTCTCCAAAGATAATAGAAAAAATTTATTAAAATTTTGTCGAATAGGGCTCTATCATGGTACGGAATTACGAAAGAAAAAAATCTTCACTATAAATGTAAAAAAACTGGGGGGGAGGGGTTATTCATGAATGTAACTGGCACAAGTTTCTAATCTTCTTGAAGTGTGTTCATTTTACAAAGCTAAGGTAGCTTTCTTCTGTGACCTATGCAGCATCACTCATACAAGCTGTTTCTTATTTACAAATCAGTATTTTTATTGCCTCAGTGACCTTAGAAAAGCGAGAACAGTTTCTGATCATTTCCTGATATGAATTGACAGCAGCAAATCCTACAATAGCATATGCTAATTTTTTTTCTTATTTCTATCAACATGGGGTTTGTATTTGGACAGCCATTTTGAAATGTTTCGCTGTATATCAAAATAATAAGTCCTAATGGATTGCTTCCTGCTTGACTGGACAAAAGTATTTCTTTCCTTTTTTTTTTTAATGTATGCCCAAGCAAGTTTAAAAGAAACAGTAGAGCAAAATAAAGTAGATTTGCTGTTAATGGCCTTGCATGATCAGGTATTTATATTTTGTGTATGGTTTTATTATATATTAAATTCTGACAATAAGGTAGCTTTTCCTCTCTGAGGTCAGTAGTGTTCAGATTAATCAGGTTGACATTTCATGCCGGTGGGTCATGAACTGTTGATAATAGCATTAAATGGTGATTCACTTGCTGCAGGGAGCACAGCTCATTATCCAGTCACTATATTAAATCATCGCCACAAACAGCTAGAATCCTGTGTGTGCGCACATCTACACACGCACACACACACACACACACACACACGCACAAGGAAATAAGAGTAGAGATCTCTGTCCTGTAGCTATCCATTTCTCTGTTTATAGCAATCATTAGAGCTGTTTCCAGCACACAAGGATGATGGACATCTCCCCATTTGGGAGACTGGAATAGTTTTTTTAAAAAATCTGTTTATGTATGAAACAGGACTACGTGGTTTATTTTCTAGCTTCTGTCCAAAAATGGGGGATAATTTTTTTAGCCAGTTCTGTGTTAGACAAAAGCGAAGAAAAATACATGCGCATCATTTCTACAGTGTTAGTTTTGGAAAAAGAGGAAGATGGAAAATGAAAACAATGGAAATTCAAATTGCATGTATTCATTGAGTATGAATTTTTATTTAATGCTGTGTTTCAGGGGCTTCTATATTAGTTTCAGATGTGCTACTTCCTGTTAGAAACATTTGTACTTTAAAAAAAAATTAGATACTGTCCTAGTTCAAGAAAAAGTGTATCTATCATAATGGAAAATTTTAAAATAGAACACTGTCTAAATAACCTAACAGTGGATTAACTAAGTTGAATGAGGGAAAATTCCACCCTAATGCTTAAAAGATTTTGCAGGTAAATGCAAATCTTGCTTACTTTTAAGTTGCACTTTTCTTAAATTGAATTGGAGTAAAGAGTATTGCGAGGTATGGCATATGTCCAGCAAATAATAAGAAATGTTGGGGTTTTTTTCTCCTACCTGGAGCAGAGAACTGTGGAATTTTCTCCCTCCCTGTCCTCTGCCTCCTCCAACTGAGCCAGTGTAATTTGTTTTAGTGCAAAACTGACTGTTGTTCAAAGGCAACGCTTAGAGGCACTTCACCTTAAGGTGTACGCAGTCTGGCTTGCAGTATGAGCTTCTCAAGGTCTTTGTAATTGACACTAGGAAAGTGTTTTATTTTAATATATGATATATTTTTCATAGAAGACATTATGTTTAATCAGTATATAAATACTAATTACAATGAGAACTGTGTTAACCTCAATATTAACTTTAAAACTGAAAAGTTGTGGAGTTTTCATATAGATGTACATTTTTAAACATCTATGTAAATGGTTACAGAACGGGAAAACATTTTGTGAAGAAATTACCACGCTATATATTTGTAAGAGAAGTTTTTAAAAAGGTATCTTGAAGGGAAACGTTTTAAATTCCTCAAACTGCGGTTTTTTGGGTTTTTTTTGAGGTTAACTGCTAAAACTGCCAAGAGAACTGGGATAACATGAAAAACCTGTAGGCCGCTAGAGGTCACTATTTGGTAATCAACTTCTAATGAACCAGAACTGTCGAGAAGGCCAATAAATTACGCTGTGGATTTTTCTAATTATGAATTCCTATTTAATCATTCAATGACAAGTTAACTGTGGCAGCAGTTCTATGTACTTTGCATACACAGTTATGTTAATGTACTATTATATTTCTTAGGATGGAGGTCCTCCATCATTAGAGCAGTTCATTACCAAAGAGTCTCTTATCTAATCATAATTACTGATTATGAGAAATAATTAACTTTGTTACCCTCTTGATTCTGTTCATTGGCAAAATGCAGTCTTTCTCTTTTCTTGTCTTTTAAATGGAAGGCCAGGCCGAGTACTGACTTTCAATACCTTTACTTTACAGAAAAAAGGTTAAATTGATTTTGTGCAAAATTGCCTAAGTTGCAGTGTTGGAATACTTACAGGTAGTACAGAAAAAAGAGGTACACAAATATTATAGTGGTTTTCCTTAAGTTGTCATTCAGCACAGTTAAATATGAAAATTTGTTTCGTTTCTTGAAAGTACAGCATTTGGAGCATGTAAACATTTATAAATTTAAACCATATGATTGCATATTGACTCATCCTGAAACAATAAAAGTAATAATAAAAATAGTATCTCTTCTTAAAAATATTTTCATATTAAACTTCGAATTAGTTCATACATAAAGAAATATGACTCTTAATTAAATTGCAAGGGTTTGAGCTCATTGTATAAGTGGCATCAAGTGCATTTGAGAACACTGAAAAGTACATTGCATTTTAGGCTGGAGGGCAATGCTGAATCTAGTTCTCTGAAAGAGATGTACTATCTGTTTTGCAGAGAGGTAGTAATAAAATTATGTGTAGAGGATCCCTGAACAGGAAATAGAACTGGGAAAGGCCTTGAAACAAAGGGCTTCCTTAAATGGAATCTTTCCAATTTAGGCTGTTTTTCTAGCAGTTGTTGTAATCTTGCAAATCTTGTAATCTCTTGTACTGCTTTGCCTTTCAGTGCCTTAAAGCTTTGGGAATTAACTTTGACTATGCTGAAATTAGGCAGCAGAAAGTGATTTGTTACTTTATAGGTAAGAGTTAGACATGTTTTAAAATAAGCATGTATTTTAAAGGGCAAGCTGAAAGATAAGACTTACGTGGGCTGTATCCAGAGGCAAGATTCAATGCCAAAGTGCTTGAAGAAAGGACAGACATATCTGAAGCAATGCATTCTGATGATGGTTCAGATTGTCAAAAAAATTCTTGGTCTCATACCACCGATGACACTTGAAGGGACAGAGTTCATAAGTTCATTCAAATATGTTCAATGCAATCTTAACTCCTATTATTTATGCATTTCATTCCAGTTTCATTTGGTAAACCTCTGTCAGTTGTCGTCTCACAGACTGTACCCAAAACAGGTGAAATTAAAACTTTCAGCTGAGCAACTCTCCAGGAGAAAACACTGGAGAGTGATTTATTTTAAAATTATGTGTCTGACACTTCTTTCTGGCTATACATTTCTATTTTATTTTAAAATTTTGTTAGATTCCTGCTGTTAAGTACTAGATATTTTTTAAATGTTGTGAATGTAAATATGCCTCTACTGATTGGGATTGGCATATGGCATTGCCACATCTTCAGGTCTTTATGATAAACCAGAAATGCTTAGGAACATATATGCTATGTTATCCACCCCATTTAAATGCTTTTTGTTTTATTTTTCTGTGTTTATTGTCTTTATTTTCTTATATGATGTGAAAGGACTAATGAATGCATCAATAGAAATTTACCTTCTTCTGCAGCTGGCTTTTTAAGAAGCAGACCTTTTATTAAGAGGAACGCTTGAACTCATACCTGAGTACCCTTGACTACTGTAGTTTAAATGCATATTTCAGTGTGACTGTATTTTTCTTTTTTAGCAATGTGCTTAATGCATTCATTATTCTGAAAAAAACATGCCATGTTTTGTTCGGTTTAGGGGCCTATAGGAAGGTAATATGATAAAATCATAAAGTACTTAAGTGTTTCAAGTATTTTGTTTTTGTAAAAGGGGATTGATAGCTTGTTATTGTACTAATACTGGAGAAGCAGGTAAACAATAATATTAAATATCCTTGGTTTGTTTTTTCTTGAAGGTTCTTGTTTTGCTGTTATAATAAAGGAGTTTCTTCAGCTTTTATATATCTATTCCACAGCACTATGTAAACATAGTTGCATTTTGCTGTGGAGTTAAGGTAGAATGTGCAAGTATTTTATACTTTCCAGGCAGAGGCATTCAAGTCCAAGTAGCAAAATCTGGAAACGTGGTGGCTTATAGCTGACTGCTTCTTGTGATTTAAAGAGCTCAGCAAGACTGGCCACACATCTAGTTTTGTTGGTCATGCATTTTCATGTATGTTGTTCAGAATGGATGAGATTAAAAGCTATGATGACAAAGTGGATTGTTGGATCTATTTGTGGCTTTTGGTTACTCCACGCAAGCATTAAGCTTCTGGAAGCTTGATATTCATTTTGGTATTGTCTGTGAACTTGAGTTAGAGCAACTATAAGAATATAAGAATAGCTTTTCTGGGATTTTGCCTTCTCTTTTTCAAAGAAAACATTATGAATGTCTATCCCTTTGAGTTTTTTCTTCTATAGTCACACAACAGTCTATTTCCTGGTTGCTGATCTTCTGCATAGAGTAGAAGCTTTTCAAGGAAGCGAGGTTGTGATGATATTAGAAATGCAGCTCTTCCCTCTTTCGAATGCCAGACAAAAATTATTCTTGATTTTGCACTATGTGATTTGGATAAAGTTTTATTTCCAGGACTTGAAGCCTCATCAGTCAAGATGAGAATTGTGTCTACTCAATTTTAGTTGTGTGGAAGGTTAACATTGGCCCACATAGTGGAGAAACCGTATGCAGGTTGATGTTTAATTTTTGGACTTCTCCTAAAAGACCAGAATTTCAAGCAGTAGGGCTGGGTAAGATTTATTTTCTTTGAAGAAGAACTATTTTCTTTGTTTCTTTTGTATTTGATGTTTCACATGTATTTGATGCTGTGCTTGCTCAGAACCCAGCAACAGTTAATCAGACCAGCTCAGTGTCATGTGCTTTACATTTGGACTATCTGAAATCTGCTTTGAAATTTTGGGATCGTGTGGAATGTATTGCTTCTGTTCATCACTGGCTGTCCAGCCTTCTTGCTAATGTTCAGATAAAAGATTAAATACTCGTTTTGAACTGTGCTGAGCTCTGTGCATGTAGTTTTGCTGTCCACAACTGTAGATACATGCCACTGTTGTTGTTAAGTTTTAATATTTCTGTATAGGCCTGCAGATGAGATTTAGACCATATATTTAAATATTAGGGATGTGTAAAGGAGTAGCTAAATCTGGTACTCCAGCAACACTGTAAGGGTGTTTCTGTTGTCTATGATTTTATGGTGGAGTATGGATTAAAGGTGGAGAATGGGAAAGATGGCTGTCATGAACTACTGTTTTTAAATGTTTTTAATACAATACTTTGGGTATTAAAAATAAGCAAATAAGTTAATCGGTCATACTGTATTTCCTTTCTTATTGCAGTGCTGCTAACCTTTTTACTTGCTATCTTTTCAGGTGCTTTGATATTTCTCTTTGACATTACAGTGACTAGAACTAAATGTAGTGCTTTTAAAAAAATACTGCAGACAGAACAATTTCATCAGGCCTTTCAGCTTCTATTTCTGTTGAAAAAGTTGAAGTATCTTATGTGTGCATTTGCCTTTTGCAACTTATTTTCTTTGGCTGATCCTTTGGAGGCATCAGTTGCTACTTAATACCATCTCGTAAAATTTTCCTCGTGTATCCTCCTCATATTAAACTGCCTCAACAACAGCTTCTAGTCAATTTTGCATGATTTATTGAGAGGGCATATTCTTTTCTGTGTTTTGGCATCGTTCTATAATACATCTAAATCAAATTGAAGGTCTTTATTCCACCATCCATGGCCAAGTTCAAGTACAAATCCCTATACAAATCTACTCAGGCCTTCTTTTGAAAACATAAAGCTTCTCATGACCATTTTGCCTATTTTGTTTAATCAGTTGTTTATTCTTCCTCCTCCACTACTTTCTATGTTCCATTTCTGATTATGTTTACGTAGTTTTTTCTGTTCCCAAAAGGGATATCCTCTTCTACTGTAACACATGTACGTACCTATTGTTTATATGCATGTATCCTTGTGATTCATGTAAGTCCCTAAATATGTTTTCCTTGAGGCCTCCAAGAATCCGTGCATATACAGCAGCACTTCTCAGATTGGCATGGGGGACTGGAGAGTCTGGAACTGTCTTTGTCTTTGGACAGCACCTAGCAAAATTGGGACTCAACTGTGACAGCAAATGAAGTGCTAAAGAAGGGCTCTTAGAGCAGTCTCTGCGTGCATCTTCTACCTTCATGTTATTCTAGGAGGCAAAATCTGTTTAATTACACCCTCTCATGCTGGGCTGCCCAGAACAGGTAGCATATTGCTCACCTCTCTTGCATCTTTCTTTCAGTGTCTACTACTGCTAGGAAAATAGCTGCATGGAGCATTAATGCTGATGCACACAGTCTGATCCACTCGTCTTCATTCTTGCCAGTGCTTGTGGGAGAGGGGGTGGAGGAGGAGGAGGAGGAGGGAATTATTATTCTGCTGCTGACACAGGGAGAATGAGAGTGGCTTGATGCAACAGAAGATTATGTTCCCTGAGGATAAACAAACAGAAGGAGATAAATTAGGAGAGAGGATAATCCTGTTAATATGTGCATTCCTTAATTCTGATCCAGTTTTTCAAAATGTATGATTTCACAGAGGTTAGAAATTTAATTAATACCTGTAAACCATTTCTCCAAGTTTACCTTTTAGATTGTGGAGTAGTGTTTGGAGTTGGCATTTGAGATGCACAAATTTGCTTATAAACAGGAATTATAAGTAGTAATATGAATATCATGTGAGAGAAAAATAATAATGTGCACATCACCATCCTTTCCTTAATTAAAAAACAAACAAACAAACAAACAAACAAACAAACTTTGGCTCCCTGGACTTTTTCACAATACTGTTTGTTAGGAAGTCAGGGCAGCTTATTCCTTGCGATCTTCTTGTTGCTTTTTCAGCAGAAGCTGGGCTATTGTGATATTTATCTGAATTCAAACAAGGCTAATTAAAAGAGCTGCTGACAGTTGTTGTGATCTGACTTTGACTGGAGCTTGATGGTCATTATGGGTAAATAATGAACTAGGTCTGCAAATGTAGCAGCTGCCAACTTGGGATAGAAGAACAGCTATTGCGTCCAATTTAAGGATCTATCGACCGCTTCCCTTTTCCCTGCAGATCTTCTTCCTAGCAGAAAACTAATGTTTTATACTGCTTTGTTTTGTGGTTTCAGCTATTTCTGATATAGTCTATAATTTCCTCTTAAATATTTAACCTAGTCCATTATTAGCTTTCAGAGTTAACAACTTTTCTATTGGGCTTTCTTTGCATTTTTATTTTGTTTTGGTTTTTTTGTGCGTGGGTTTTTTGCCGTTTGTTTTTATGTACAGTGTAACTGCTTAAATAGTGATGATCATGTGTATTTAGTTTGCCTGTTGCTGCAGAATAAAAATCCACTAGGTTTTTTTCTCTGTACAGCCATAATCTCACAAATTGTATAATTCGATTATGCTGTAAAAGAGATGTTTCTACTTCCTTAAGCGTACTTTTGTCTGGATTAATATTTGAGTGCTTGCTGTATAAATCCTGAAATCACTGACCTGAACCTCCATTTACATTTTTGCTCAAAATTCACTAGTTTATGAGGTACGGTGATGCAAAGCTCTATTTGTCAGAAGAGAGAAACAGCAATGACTTTCATTAAGGGGCACTTCCAAGTACGTTGTCGCTTCATCATGAGCTTTGCCTTGTCCCATTAGCAAGTAGAAATGGTACCTTAAAGGGAAAATGGCAAATTTTAATATTAGATTAATTCAACTTTCTTCTAGAATCCCTGTCATTATAAATGCAGTACAAACTGCGGAATTTGATATACAGAAGAACTTAGTGCATCTACCCAGCGTTTGCTCAGCTGCCATTAGAAAAGGCAGCGTGCATTATGTAAAATGTACAGAGGCACTTGTGCATTAGTGCATAATGCGGCAGAACTAGGGATCTTGCTGGGAAGAAATGATCCCAAGCGTGCCCCTAAAAGACAAGTCTTGCTTTGAGATATAATGATGAAAAATTGCCCATTTATTTGTGTCTTTGCGTTTCAGCAAAAACGAAACTTGGACTCGTTGACTGTCGTGCTGCCGCAGGGGTTTTGCGCATGTTTGTATGCATCCGCGGGCACGGGCGTTTCTGTGCCTGCTTGGAAAGGCCAGCGATACGTTAACAAGGGGCTATTTTATGCTGGTTTATGTTAAACCAGATCACCCCCTAACATGTGCAGGGCCATTCATCTGTGTCACCAAAACCCAAGAGAACATCTGACATGGACTTTGAAACAGAAACAGTGATCACTTACAAATCAAACATGGCACGCTCTAAACCGATTGTGCACGGCAATCTTTTCTAGAAAGGACAACTAATTGAACATGATAAAGTGTAAAGTTAATTAACACCCTTAAATTTGTTGATTACTTTCACGGGATTATATTGTTCGTTGAGGAGCAGCTTTCTGTCCCAGCTGTCGCCTTTTTAGCGAATGTCGTGGTAAACAATAGAGACACCATAACAAGTCGTAAATGGTCCCTGTGACAGCAGCCCCTTGTGAGGCTGCATCTGTAGAAAATGATTAGAACAATTGCATTTTAAAGACGGCTCACATTGCAGCCCGGTCCCATCGGTCCTCTTCTTTATCTCTGCTGATGGCAGACTGGTTAAAACATTTAAGTTCTTTTGAGCAAATTAAGTGATTTACTGTGTTTTAGTTATACGGCAGCAGAATAGCTTCATAGGTCTAGCTTTGATGCTGATTTTTATAATAGGGGGAAACACAAGCCCTTGGAGTGGTGGTGTGCTGTGGGGTTTTTTTCTGAGTCTGTTCCATTTACTTGTTTCCTGGAAATAGATTGATGATGGCAGACATTGTCTAAGAAGCAAGTAGAAAAAAATTGATACTCTATTTATATTTTATAAAACAACTAGTCTCTTAGTGGTTATTTTAAATTTATAGTATGGTTTTAAATATTGTTTTATTTCCAGTAGGGATTTATAGCTGATTTTGCCTGTACATGCCTCTTAATTGGTTTTTGATTTATATATGTAGCAAAACAATAGTAACCTTTTCAGTTAATCTTTCCTTGTGTATCTTGGTTTAACTTTTCGTGAGTCGCAAAGACAAAGTATTTGGTGTGAGCTGGCAGGTACTTAAAAAAATCTGCTTAGTCCTTAAAAATACACAATCACACAAGGTACACAGATGCAGCCTCTCAAGCTGAGCCTATCTGAAAGAGAGCAAACATGACAAGAACCTGCTTGTTTGAGGCAGCTACAGTCGCTTAAACTGCATTTTTTTAAAAAAAAATCACAATAAAAGACCAGTGTTCCCGTGCACTTCCCAAAGTGTAAGAGGCAAAGCCTCAACTCCTGTGCTTGAGGGTGCAACATTGTAAAACAAGATAGAGGATTAAAACGTTAGCAATGTTCTTCTTGTTTGGTTTTTTTAAAATCTAGTTTAGATCACAAAATTACTTGTTAAAATTGCAACTAAATGTTGAGTAGAAAAATAACAAAATAGATGATTTTTTGCTGAAGCTTCTTGATATTACAGCCTTCATCTCCTACTTGTCCTTCGGAGACTCTGAAACAGCTCAGTTCGTATCATTTCAGTCTCAACTTTGTCAGCAATTAATTTTTTTATCTGCAGGTGCAGCACAACAGTGGTTTAAATATGTTGGCACAGGGATGTGCTTGGGTGCATTGTCTTTCCAGCAGCGTTACTGTTTTCAGCATTGCCGCTGTGATGTTGCTGTGTGATGTAAGGCTCATGTGTAGCCTTACAATATCACTTCTTTTTAACTCATCTGCCCCTCTGTTCTTACAGAAATGTAATAAAGCTGAAACCAAAAGCAGATACTTTCATATAACACCTTTACATTAACATCTCTTTTCTAGCAAATTGTTTTCTTAATAATAAGCAAACTGATAGAAACGAAGCAGTTTTAATGATGTAGCTATAGAGCTAAGATCTTTCTGGGCTTTTTTTGGAACTGGAAACATCAGTGGCAAATTTCAAGAGTTTTTGCAGCAACATGAAATACTGTATAAATAAGCACAGGAAAGTGAATATGGAAGGGCAACGTGTCTATCAAACGAGGCTGCTTGGCCTGGATGCTAAAAGTTGAGGTCATCTTCAGACTGTTCCAGGGTAGCTGCAACCAGTTGATGTTGTCATGTGAGGGTTCCTAAGTCTCCATTCCTATTTTTGTCTAAAATGTTGAACTTAAGAACTGCTCTGTATCAGGTTCCCAGAGCTATCCACTGGGAGTCGAATGAGAAGCACCTGGATTGAACTTGCCTCACAAGTAGCACGGCCAGATGTGACAGGATGCTTTGAAGTGCAGTTCTTTATGTGCTTCTTTTGATAAAAAAACTTAGTTTTGCAGATCTTCATCCAAAACCTGCTGGTACACAAGTGGGAAACCCATCTCCGGGTGGATATTGCCATACTGCAGTGCTACTCTGTAACTTCTCACCATATTTTTTCCCAGTCATTTTCTTGCATATCCTCTGAACTAACTAGATCTCTTGTATTTTTCTGCAATCCTGTTGCTGTCAGTTTATATCTCTGGGACAAACTCTGGTGCTGTCGTGACCAACAGACTGGGAGTTGATCTGCTCTGTGGGATCTGCTGGTGTGATGACCTTGCAGGATTCTGCACATAGGTGTGGGTTATCATCCTAGAGGAACCAAGTATAAGACTGCAGCCATGGGTTCCAACAGTCTTGCTTTGCAGCAGAAGAGGAAATCTTAACACATGCTAATCATAGATACAGTTTCTCTGAAAACCATACCCCAAGGACATGAAGAGACTTTTTGTATTTTAGAAAGAACAGATAGATTCTAAATGACTTTTGGCCCTCACAGCAGCGGTACATAAAGCATTATCTTAGGTGGTAAGACTTCCTTAAAAAAATAAAAATATGAAAAATAATAGTTAGCTTATTTAAATTGCAGTAGCTGCTCTGCATCTCCACTGCTCTCTTTAGTGTTAGAAGCTGAAAATACTTTACTGGCTTGTGTTGTTGGTATGAAATCTGTGATTGTGAAATAAGGCTGTGCATTCTTGTACAATGATTTTTTTTTATTTCTATTTTTAGCTGAAGTTACAGTTCTTGTACTCCTAGACTCCATGCCAATTTTTTTTTAAATTGCCCGTCTTATAAATTTGCTGCGTTGCTCGTTTGATTCTGATAAAATAGCAGATAGTTGGCAAGGACCCTAGATGATAAAATCTACCATGAAGTAAATAGGTTTTTGTTTTTAAAACAAGAATTTTCCAAGCCTTCTGCATTATACAACAAATTGCTCTTTTTTTTCTACTTAACTAATTTATTTTTGCTTCTTGAAATGTGTTTGAACAAGTGAGAGAGTGCAGCTGTCAGAAGATTAACCAGCTGAAAACTATTGTCAGCATTAATTTTGCTCTAATAAATGAATCTCTGAAGCTATTTAGCAGTCTGTAATCTAGATACAAGGCTATTGACCTATGATGGATAGTACTGGATTTTGTTTGTAAGCTTTGACTTAAATTGTCTACTTAATTTGCTGCAGGTCAGATCACAGGATTAGTGGTAAAGGCCATTATGTGGTTTGAATAAAAATAGCTAGAGGAATGGAATGAAAATCATTGTGTTTATTAATGTAGCAATCTTTGCGGTCATGTACATAGTGAACTGGTAGCCAAAAAGACAACAATGACCTGTTTGTGCTAGCTAGTTTGGGCTTTGCTCTTAGCCCAGTTCCTGTGAGTTGCCTGGAGAGGAGTTGTTCAAGTGAGATCAGGGATTGGCTGCAAATTGCATGTCCCTCAACCTGGGCAGGAAGATCTTCACCACTGTATGTATTTCGGTACCTCAACAGTGTTCTGTATATAGACTGATTGTTTTGTTAAAGCTATGGGTCTGAGTTCTTCTGGATGCTCCAGTTCTGGACTTAACAGCACAAGAAAGACACAGATTTACTGGAGTGAGTCCAGCTAAGGGCCATGAAGATCACAAAGGGTCTGGAGCATCTTTCATATGAGGAGAGACTGAGAGAGCTGAGACTGTTTAGCATGAAGGGAAGGCTCAGGGGGGATCTTATCAATGTGTATAAAAACCTGATAGGAGAGAAATGAAACAGAGGGAGCTACACTTTTCTCAGTAGTGCCCAGTGACAGGACAGGAGGAACAAATCAAAACACATGTAATCTCGTCTGAAGCACAAGAAAACCCTTCTTTTACTGTCAGGGTAGGCAAATAGTGGAAGAAGTTGCCTAGAGAGGCTGTGGAGTCTCCATCCTTGGAGACACTTGAAAGCTGACTGGACATGGTCCTGGGCAACATGCCTCAGCTGGCCCTCCTTGAGCAGGGGGGTTGAATGATCCTAAGAAGTCACTTCCAACCCCAGAAATCCTGTGATTCTAGGTTCTAATATAGGTTGAGCAGGTCATCACTGGGAGCATCTTTACTGTTGCCTGGTTTTGCATAACTGGTAGGTATTTACTCTTTTTGAGACTTCGATCTGTCAAATTTGTCTGAAATTCTTCAGTGACTTCAAAAGATGGTATATGTTGAAAGGCAGGATGGGGAAGATAAACACTTGGGAGATACAGAATGGGGCATTTGTAGACATAGCCACACAGAGCAGTTGCACAGAGAGATAGCATCAAATTTTTGTTGAAAAGCAAAGTTTTATTGAAAAGCAAAAGAAAATTCATCAAATTCTTCAGTGTGAGAAGCTGCAGTGCAACTGTCCTTGATGTTGTAAACAAAGTCCAAAACTGACCACTTCCTTAGCTGTGGTACAGCACTTCAGAGCACTGTACCTAATTGAGCATGTTTAATTTGAAAGTCAGTTGTTATCTGCAGCTGTACACCCTAACCAGCCAATGTTTGATGCATAGCACAGAAAATTTATTGTGGCTATGCATCTTGCCAGAGTGAAAATTAGTGAGGAAGCTGATTTGTTCATCAGTTTAGGCCGAATTTTCCTAGCAGTTATACCCATTAAATACAGGGGATGAGGAGGTTAGGGATGTAAGAGTAATTCATATTAGAATTAGGCTTCTTTTAAGGAATGGAATATTTCGTGGAGTGGAGGTAATAAATATCACATGAAAAATTTGCCGGTGTTGTGCTTAGGAACTGTGTATTCAAAGAACTGCAGGTAGTGCTTACTGAACTGTGGTAAAGACAGGACAGACTACAGGAATAAAACTGGGAATAGTGTGTTTGTGTGTGTATGTGTATGAATAATTTTTACATTGTCTTTACATAGTAATTGCATTATTGTATATGCATCAAGTTTATGTATGGGAAACTAACTTAAAGCTCAGACTACGGAGAATTTTGCTTCAGATTAGAAACATAATAAACTGCAGAAATTCAGAAGACTTGTTTTTTTATATGCCTGTGTCTTTTAGCTGTTCAGTTGTGTGAAAATCAGGAAGCATTGATAAAAATTAGCCTAGGTTTGGAAAGACTGATAAAAGCAGAGTTAACTTTGAGCAGTAGTTTGTTAATGGTTGTATATGAAGAGTAGTTTGAGAAAAGACAAATTTTATTTAGTAATTCCAATACAGTGAATTTTGTGGAGTGCAAAGTTGCAGGAGAAGTTGATTGTTTCTTTGTATAAACTATAAAAAGTGACATTGCCAGTTTTATGCAAGTCTTACGACTTATCTGCTAGTGTGCCTGGAAGATAAGGTGGTTTTATCTCCATCAGATGTTTGAGAATTTAGATTGCTCATTCTGTGAGTACCAAGAGTGTAGGGTTACTTTTACATAGAATTTGAGAGGTTCATCATAAGTGAAGTATTAATTTTGCATCGTCAGACCCTTACTGGTAAGAGAAACTGCCTAAGTTTTGAGGTTGTTTAATAGTGTTGTTAAAACCAATGTTATCTTGATTCAGGTGTTGGAGCTGCTCGAGCTGGAAACCTTACTTTCATGGTTGGTGGAGTGGAACAAGAATTTAATGCTGCCAAAGAGTTGCTGACATGCATGGGTTCTAATGTGGTTTACTGTGGAGAGGTTGGAACCGGACAGGTAATGCTTTCTGAAAGGCTAATAGTTATCTCAGTCTTTCCTTTTTCTGGCTTTTTATTTATTGGTGCCTACTCTTTTACTCCAGAACTAAATGCATGATAATATATCTTCATACTTGTTTGCTTGTTTCTAACCTTGTGTTTGTAAAATAACTTCAAGGCACTTTTGTCCAGTAAGTTGTGTAATTTAGCATCCAAAATCTGACTGGTATTTCTCCACACTGGCTTGTTGAGACTATACTTCTTAGGGGAGAGACATTTTAATTTTGTTTCGTCTGAATTTAGATTTACTAGATGTTCTGAAGGAGAAAGAGCCCCCACATGTCATATATACTAACTGAGCAGTACTAAGACAAAAAGGTATTTTTTAATCTGTGAAGGAGCCATAGAGCAACTTTCGTTAACTTTGTGCAATCATAGATCTGTGTTTACTCTAGAAGAATGCTGCCAGAACATACTTGATCATATTGTCCAAGGCCTAGTTGATTCCTATATGTTAGTTCTATGAAAATGCATAAACTAATTGATGGTTTCATGTCTTTTCAGGCTGCAAAGATCTGCAACAACATGCTCTTGGCCATCAGTATGATTGGAACTGCTGAGACTATGAATCTCGGAATCAGGTTTGTTTGACTATTGTGGTGGATTGAAGCACTTTTTCCGTGTTTACAGTTTTTATGTATTATGGTTGACTTTTGCTGAGATGATGATAAAAAGAAATAGGTAAACTTTTTGCCAGAAGTTGTCTTATAAAGCCATTAACAGGCTAAAGAGATTATATAACTAAAGGAGGTGTTTTCAGCGTGGGAATATTCTCTTGTATTGGCTGCGTAGGTTTTTACATTCTGCATCTGAAGTTAAGAGTTTATTTGTTCTGCTGTAGTGCAGCGTACTATAATGTTTGTCTTTCGTTATAAACACCCAGAGTTAAAATAGAGGTAAGTTATTGTTTGTATTCTAAGGTTATGTACAGTTTATTCAGAATATTATACCCCCATATGGCTCTGATTGGCTTTGTTTACTTTCTTAAATTGTTCCAAGATATATTGTGAAGTGAAACTTCTACTACAGTGTGTATATCAAATTAAGATCAAAGCATAAAACAGAACATCTACCTTTTTCTGACTTTTTGAGAGCACTTTGTCCTAATTGCCAAAAGTCCTAGTTTGTCAAAAAGCTGCAGTATGCTCCACTATACTCTTGCCTATGCTGAGACTACCATTTCTTTTCTAGCATGTGGTACATCTGACTTTTAAGTGACATCATATTTGAGCAAAATTATTTTTACTTTCCAGTTGTGATGTATTTATTTTGTTGTGGTCTTTGTCATTTTGTTTTATTTTCCAATAGAGTGCATGCAAGTACCAGTTCAGTATCAAGGTATTTGAACTTTTAATAAATTCTTTTAGCCAGATCAGAATAATTTGAAAATTTATAGACAGAGAAATCCCATGTTTGAAGAGATTGTCTTGCAATTGTGTATCTTTTAGGAGCTTTTAATGAATTATTTATCTGCACAGTTGCATCCTTAAAATTTGCCTGCTAAAGCTACAGATATTGTAGGTACTTATCAGCTGGGATCAACTGTGTTCGTGTGGATTTGATACACTATAAAAACAGCAAGAGGGCATCAAATGCTTAAATAAATAAAAAAGAACACCTACATATGCTCTCATACACAAGACAATGTAATGGATTCACATTTCCTCTTAATTACCATATCAAGATGCAGTTGTTTTATTGAATTGCCCTTGTCTCAGATGTTAGACTATCTTGACCTATTAAGTTGTCATGTTGTAATTGAGATAAAAGAGGAATTTGCTTTGCATCAGTGCTAATTGGTTTATCAATATCCTGTACCATTTACATTTTAAAATTGAGAGTCTGTAATATGCTGAAGCAAGTCTGCATCAAGCCATAATAAAACCAGTAGAATTGTTTACAACTTTTGTAATCCAGTGTAATCCAGAAATCTTGCATTGGGTTCTGCTTTAAGTCGTGATTCACTTAATAAAGCATATGCAACTCATTTTTTTGTTATAGTTTTATCTACATTTGTAGGAATGATTAAAATAAAATGAAGAGGTTTGGAAGAGGAATATTCTGAGCGTGTAAGCCCTGTGAAGAGCAAGTTCACGTCTGTGGTCACTGTAGCTTGAAGATGTTTAGAATTTTTTCGTTTTTCAGTTTAAATTTTGGCTGAATCTGTATTCAGCATTTGTGAGCAAAAATCCAATGTGAAAGTAGCAATATATAAACCTCCCTACCCTACAATTAAGGTTATCAAGAAGGAACTGTATTTATTGTAGAAGAAACCTGCTGATTTTAAACCAAATTATAGAAAGAATCTCCTTTAGTCAAAAACTGCACGAAGTTTAAGACAGAGGCAGTTATTTAAAGCCTTATGAAGTAATTTAGAACCCTTGCATTGATTTTAATTTGGTGTGATTTAAATCTTGAGAAGATGACTTCTGCTTATAACCAGAATAAGATCTTTCCACTTGGAGTGTGTAAAAATTTCTAATGTAGTTTACAGTTGTCATTCTAATTATTAGAAGTTTTGCTGTATTAATAAATTTAGGGGTTTTTTTCCAAGTCTAAAACTCAAAGGATAGTGTGGCTGCCTAGTCTGAAGAGAGTAGGAAACTCAACTTGATTTATTAGATTGATGCTTATCTGGTGAAGAAAGTCTGACTTTGATTTACTAATCGTAAAGGATACTGAAAATCTAAAAATTCAGAATAGGAATTGTGATACTTAGATGTGTTCTTAACTTTCAGATAGAATATAATGTCATGCATGTCTTTATGTCATGCATTGTGTATATCTGCTACCTCATTTAAATTGAGTTCTAGGGACTTTCAATAATTAATTATTCAAAATACTGCTGTCTGAACTAAATGTAGCTACAAAATCATATTACAACGCTTCTGTAAACCAATATGTACTCTTAACTTAAGTCTTCAAAAGTGTGATATTAATTCTATTAATAAGCCACTTCTTCTCTAATGTTTTCATAAGCCATGCAGTCTAAATTTTCATTTTCAGATTTTTAAATTACATCTGCCATTGGTTTATATATTCTATATTTGAAATCATAGAATTCTTCCCAACTTCAGCATAGGTAGCAAATAGAATGTGGTGAGGAGAAAAGAAAACTGACATTAATGAACAAAATTTCCACAATAAACTCCCAGGAAAATAGGCCATATTGCTATGTAATTTGTGCATTTATATTTCACTAGCTTTACTCTAACATCATCTTTATTTACTAATGAAGACGTCCATTTTCACTGGAAGTTATTTGCATTAAATTGCATAAATAATTTTTTAAAAATATTCCCATCCTTAGTTCTGACCAATGAAATGCTTGTTATTTTCAGTTTTTCCATTACTTTCCTGATGATTTATGAATGTTACTAGTAGAAGTTAAAAGGTGTGGCAGACATTGCGGAAATTAATTCACATTGTCATTTATATTTTCTTTTCTTTCTAGCATGTTAGTGCAACTTGTCAGTAGAAAAATCTTGATCACATTTTGCTACATAGTTTTATGGATAGTGTGCATATTGCAAAATACTGACTTACTGTGTCAAACTGACACGCAGAGTACCTGTAAACTGCACAAATAAGAAATAAAAACATTAATTGATACTGTCCACAGTTGGCAAATATTTTTCATTTTGCTGGTCATCTCAGTGCCAGTAACTTTGTTCTGCTGAGCCCTGAGTTCCAGTGGAACCATTTCTAATACTAGCAAAATAAAGTTCAGAAATGAAATATTGCTGGTACCTGGTTTGTGTTTAGGTCAGATGGAAGTTGCTGCCTGACAGACAGTTTGCGGTCCCGTCAGAAACTGCCTGCAAAGACTCAGGGAAGGGCTTATGTGTTGACACAAGACAGGACAAGATTGCTTAATGTGGTTGGGATATAAAGGACCAGGAGAGGAGTAAGGGCTCTATGGCAATAACCTCGCTGCAAAATCACTTTTGTACTTCCAATAGCAGAGAAAATCATCTCTGTGAGGACGGACTGCAGTGCCACCCAAAATTTATGCCAAAACCTGCAATACAGCTCCTTCCTAAGCAATTTTACTGTGTAGATTTGTGCCCACTTGCTTTTTTAGATAAATAAAGTGAAAAGACAGTGAAAGAACTTTTTCTTCTCGTGCTGAGTTTAAACGTAGTCTCAGTCTCTAGGTCTGGTTTCTGTAAGGTCTCCTGAGCTGTGGATGTAAGATAGGAGCAGAAATGAGAGTTGACTATGTAGAGAGGAGCATGTGTGACAGGCTGAGGAATAATTAGCCCTGGACACATCCCCACTGCAAACTTTAGAAAGAGTACCTTAAAAAAGAACTCCAAGGAACTGTGGTTCTGCTGTCTTTGGCATGGGGCTATAGCTAAGTCTCATGAAGGTTAGTAATGACACTGGAGAGCATTTACCTTGTTCGAAACGCCAATGGCAAAGTAATTTTTAACTGTGGTAGAAGGGTTGTAAGGTTCTGCTTGAATATTTGCACCTTTATACAGTGTTTACCCAAAGCACCTTGAGATGGGTGAGACCAGGATGTATCTTTCTTGTGAGACACTATTTCAATTTTTTCTGTCTGTTCCAGTCTGAACTTTTGGAGGAGTGTATGGAAAATTCAGTCTGAGGCTTTATCAGAGCTCAGCAAAACTTGAGTTTTGAGCAGTGGTGTGAAAGGATTCTATTTAACCTTTTTTTTTTGGTATGTGCATCTATTGCTTAGTTTCTGCTGTTCACTTCATTAGGAATGTTATTGAAGAAGCATTGATTTGAGCGAAACAATTGTTTTTGTTCTATTATAAGTACAGTTAATACATGGGCTTCTTTTCTGCTTATAAGGGAGAAGAACATTTTGGTAATTGTAAATTCACACGCACGTGCACAAGCTCTTGCCACGTCCAATGGCGAGTTGTTATGGGGACTGGCAGACTGTCATCATTTTGATAGCTTGAGCAGTATATCTCCTGAACAGCAATGGAGCTCTTATGCAGAGAGTATCGTATGTTCCCAGCCAATTTACAGGGAAACAGCAATAACATTTTATCATGGTTGAGAGCCCAGTAGCTGCTTCCTATTAAACTTGCCCTTTCAGATACCTGTCTTGGATTAATTTGTTGATTTCAAATGGAAACTCAGTCTTCTCCACTGAAGCATGACTTTCTAGGATAGACTCTTGCTGAATGACAATTACTGTATATTCTGGCTGGTTTCAGACCATTACAAGCTTTGGGCACAGTGGAAGACAGAGGACTTCTTCAGTAACTGATTTTAATATATGTCTAATTTTAACTGTCAGTTATATATGCACCAGTGGATGAATCTTCAGAAAGATGAAATGCAAAGCACTTCTAACTTGCTCTTATTAATGATACACTTGCTGCAAAGGAGAAAAAAAATAGGTTCAGGTCTCCTGAAGAGAAGCTGCGTGGTGTTTAAGAGCAATGAATTTTGAAGAAGCAGGGATACAAACTGACACTATCTTCCTTTTTCCTTTCCGGGAGCGAAAATATGTCAGATCTAGTGCAAGACAATATTTTACATATCTATATAATACATGCATATCTTTTAAAGTATACTTTCACAGAGAGGTAGTTGGAACACTGTAAGAAGAGCATTCTTTGGAGAGTTATATGTGTTTTGAAATAATAAGCTCTCTGTCTGGTAGTATACTCACAGCTGTAATTGCAGGCCTCTCCATGCAGCTGGAAATGGCACAAGCAGGCATTACATTGGTAAAAATACTGATCTGGATGTAACAATAATAAGGAAAAAGACAAGCCAAGAGATTTGTTTGGGGGAAAAAAAAGCAACCTCTGTGTATTTGAAAGCTCAAGCTTTGAATGCTCCTAGTGCAGGTTTTTTTGATTACAATAATTAAAGCCGTTATTCGGAGTTGCTCTTGATGAAGACTTTTCTGGTGAAGACTTTGATGCACTATGTACAATAAAAATACAATTCAAATACTGTGAAAACATACTGGTGCTGAAAAATACAGTTTATATTTTTAAATACATAGTCATTATAAGCATTCAGTTGAATCAGAGGGTTGGACAAAACATGGGGAAGAGCATAGAGCTTGATCTCATTTAGGCCAGCGGAGACTTTCCATTGAATTCTAGGGGCTGCTGCAGCAAATCATGAATAAGAGTGCACAGCAGTACTGCTAAAAAGCTATCTGAGATACAGAAAATGATCTTGCTTTGCATTAGGAAGGCAGACTTGCAGGACACCATGCCACTATAGGAGTAGGAGCCATGCTGTAGGGCCGACTGTCTTAAACAGTTTTTCATATCCAAAATGCCTACTGGAATAGATAGACATGCATTTTAGCAACTGTTCCATTGGTAATGAGCTTTTCTCATGTACAAATTAAAACCTTGAATGCTACAGTGCCTGGAAGCTGTGTTAAGCTATGGAGATCTGCAAAAGTCTGTGATGTGAGAACTAACGTAAAGAGCATTGAAATCTATTTAAATAAACTTTATAGAACGCTGTGATATATCCCTTTTAAAAGTCCTTTTCTCATCTTGAGTTGTTACTGGAGATAGTTCCCTAGCTTTCTCTTTTGTCCTGAGTGTAGCTGAACATTTTTACAGTGCCAGATAAACTGCTGCTACTTGTCCTTGGTATTAATGCAATTGATGTAAAATTACACTTGCAACATACTATCAGCATAAATGTGAATTCATAAGAGGGTTAATTTCTTATAATATTGAAGAATTTTCAGGGTCTGCACTGAGCAGCAGTTTATGCCATCATCTCCATGGTAGAACAAATGACGTTTCTACTTGGACAAGCTTTGTTTTATCGGGATCAGTAACCTTATCAGCAGCTGACCCAGAACTATAATATATGTTTGCGAATAGATAACATATGTCACAGTGAAATGCAGACTTGCCTCATAAGCAGGAGCATATAATGAAGATTTAATAATAGCAAAGACAAGAATGCACAGATATATACAACAGTAGTTTTTTTGAGAAGTGCAGCATTTTTATTCACATTATTAGAGCAGAATCAATTGTGTTATCTTGTTTACTTCAGAAATGCACTAGTGTTCACATATAAACACACTGCACAACAATTTTCATGTTGCCACGCTTGCTTGTGAATTTTTTGCTATTGTTCAGGGAATACGATTTTGATATGAAGAACAAGTATGTGACCTAGTAGGTAGCAGAACAGAGAATGCCTTTTAGTAATTGAAATACAAGGTAACTATTGTTCTCAGAGGACCTTTAATTTGCTTGCACTTTCAAAATTGCTAGGGGAAGAGGATTTGCTTAGTGCAAAAGGAAAAAAGCTTTGAAAACCTACTGCTTAAATGGTGGATTGATGCTCTTTAATTTAAGATACAGCATCCCTGCCCCCAATATCAATACTCTGTCATTTTTCATGACTTATAATAAAGGGAGAGGAATGATGGTAGGGTCCTAAGATATAAAACAAGTCACCCATGTCTTGTGCATTTTGACATTAACACTTCTCTTCTTTGACCTTTGACAGATTAGGCCTTGACCCAAAGCTGCTGGCCAAAATCCTGAATATGAGCTCAGGTCGCTGTTGGTCAAGCGATACATACAACCCTGTTCCTGGAGTGATGGAAGGAGTGCCATCAGCTAACAATTATCAAGGTGGCTTTGGAACAACACTGATGGCTAAGGTACATAACACTTGCATGTCAAGTATGTGCAGTTGCTTCTCTCTGGGCTTCTAGCAAACGGTCTTCTCAGTGAAAATTTGTGATTACAGGATAGTATGTAGGCATGAATAGAGGGGAACAGAGCTCTTCCTGTAGCTCTGAATTAATGACTTGTTTAGAGGGCTTTTCCTTAGTCTCCGGCTTCTTTCTAGCCACTATTACTTCTGAGCCACTCAATGAGATTATATGCATGGTCTTTTTGAGTTCTGCCTTAATAAAGGAGTCCCAATGGACTTGTGGGTATAGTGAGCGTTCAGCAGGCCATTTAGGTGCCTCTTCCATGACTGCTCTGGAATTTAGGAGCCTAAGTTCAAGAGAGAATTCAGGGAAATCCAAGTGACTTGATTAGGTGTTGATAGTGGCATTAGCATCTCAGATTTTGGGCCCACTTTCTTCCAGATATCTTTAACTGTGCTACTGGACATGCTCCCTAGCAAACCCTTCCTTGCTAAGCCAATTGCTTGTGTGCTTGTCCTTCTGCCTAAGGCCATCTGGAATGCAGAAAGCAACCCACACCACCACAGGCTGGTCTCCTGCAGGTTTCTGCACCATTCTGCGAGCGCTTCTGAATTGTCTTAGCTGGTGACAGAAGAAGGGCTTCTCATGAGTAATTACCTAGTAATCGAAATTGCTTGTCTACAAGGTGGGAGATCTGGGGTTTAGGTCCTTCTCAGCATTAGGAATTTGAAAATCTATTGTTATCCCGTCCCAGGAGAATGCGCTTATTGCCATGCTCTTGGCTTTTCCAGGAAAAGCATTGTCCTGAGTCACTCTGTGGTCAGGAAGGCGAAGCTTTTAGAGGCCAGAGGAAAGTAGGCAAGGAGGTCAGGGCTCTGCATCCCACTGATAGGACACACAGTTGGAGGAAGGAGATGCAGAACTCTGACTCTTGAACTACTTCTGCACTGAGCACAGTGATTGCCTAAGGTAAATTATAAAACCAGCTCTGGAAGAGATGTCCCATCGAAGTGCAGGAAATAATTTCACACCAGATATCTGTTTCATGGAGATACTGTCCTGAGGGAAGCATTTGAGTTCATATAGGATAGGTTTTATGCATACCAGTTTCTTGAGTGCTCCCAACTGGTTAAGCATTCTGTACATTTTCAGCTCTTCCATGTAAGTGGAAATGTAGCACTTAAAACTAAAACAGCATTCTCAAAGCTGGTGAACAAACTCAGATATTACCATGCAAATCTCTGAAGTGCTGGAGCTCCCGTATATAATACCTGCTTGCTGATACTGTTCATGTCATTTTGCAGTTGATTTAGGGCAATTGGTGCATTTGCACAGTCAGTGAAATTAGCCAAATTCTCTTCAGGGTGGGTCCAGAGTGTTTTGCATGTGGTAGCACCAAAACACTTTGCTAATGCTGCATGGCTCACAACCCCTCAATGGCTGCTATATTTTATGTTTATGGACCAATGACCAGGAACTTTAATTTCTTTGAGGGATGTGTTAAAATATTGAAAAGTAGCAGTTTTTGCATTGTGCTCATGTCATTGAACATCAGGGACAATAAAGTGTTGTTTAAATCATGGATTTATAAAAAGTATTAGGTTATTGCTTGGAGTTTGCCAGGGCTATTGATTAGAGGTAAGCAACCTGATCTTGGCCCTGCCTCAAACCTTGTCTCCATCTTGTGTGCTGTTTTCAGAATCTATTCTGCCTGTTGTGCCATGTTTCATGCTGCAGTCTCTGTTGTCATGATTGATAGCTCTTAATCTTGTCCGGAATAACTTCATAGTATAAATGCGATAGGGGCGCACATTTTCTTCCCTCCCTTTTAAGTTTCTTTCTAAACGGTTGTTTTTTTTCCTTTGGTCGGCTTCTAAGAGGGACCTTCATCTCCCTTGGAAGATGCCCTGAAAGATCTTTCTTTAATTGGAGGAATAGCAGCCTGGTTTGTGCCTGTTGAAACTGCCAGTTTTTGGTTATAAAGCATCAATGATAACCAAGAGAGAGTTGCTCAGAGAGATTTGTAATTGCTGTTCACCTCTTCTGACTTGCCTGTCCTGACAGTCCTGAAGACTGCCTTCTTTAGGCTAGAATCCTCAGCAAGAAGGAAAAACATTAAATTCCTCTCATGCCTCTTGAACTATGCTATGTTATTCTATATAGATGGAAGATTTCTTGAATAAGTAGCCAAGACAGCTGATCATGTTCAGGCTATTCTTTGGTGCAGTGGTGACACCTTCTAAGACACTGCTTTTTAGTTTGTTGAAAGACTTTTGCTACTATCCATTTTATCCTGGTGTGTGACATACTATGCAGTTTGTGAATTGTTTGAGATGAGAACTTTTTTTAAGGGAAATGCAGAGTACAGTTTTGCCAGTTAAGAAATAAAAAAGGATGTATTCAAAGGAGAAAGAGGTAGGTAAAACCCTGAGGTTGAGAAGAAAATATTCCACAGTGAAAATATCTAGGAGTACGTCAGTAACTGTCACTAAACACAGTTACTAAACTTCAAGTTCCTGCTCACATATCAGAGATGGTGGAAGTCAAAGGCTTACTTAAAAATATTTTGTCACCAATGGATCTCTCAAACTAAGCCAGTGGATCCTTAAGTGTCTGCATCAGAAAAGTTTGCCAGACACCTCTGAAAAGCTCTTTGATCTTAAAATTTGATACTGAAACATAGAATTTAATCAACTTAATGTGAAACCTGCTCTAAAGATTTTGCATTTTAAAAAATCTAGTTTAGTTTACCATGCCATGTTTGTGGCCAAGGCATTGGCAAGCCGGAAGTTCCGTCTTTCTTTGACAGCACAGTTGGTGATTAAATGTCAACTTTGGATCCTGAGAAGAGCTAGATTTATATCATTCTCCTCTCAAGTCATGTCAAGACAGCCTTTGAGCTTTATTCCAAATGGCAGTTTCATTTACGTCAAGTGCAAAATAAATGTAAGGAATCAGGTAATTCCAAAGTGGAAGCAAATTGTGAAAGAGAATCTGTTTCCGTATTCTAAGCTAAGGAAAAGTGTTAGAATAGTCAGTGCACTGAGACATCTGGAAGATGTTATCATTTCCAAAGAGTATGAGAGAAGCCATAAACTGTGCTCTCATGTTTACTTTTCCAAATAAGTCAGCAAAGCGAAATTTCTTTCAGAGCTGTTTTGTAGTATTTCACTTGAGGAATCTCCAACCCCAAGTGAAAAGGTGCAAAATACTTCACAATCTGAAGCTAAAGATAAGCTTTACTTATGTTTTCTTGGTTTTCTTTCCATCAAAGCTCTAATTTATAGAATGGAGTTTTAAAAAAGCAAAATGAAAGTCCCTCCTGCACCTCAGTCAGGAGTCCTTGTCAATTTGACTATTGAAATGTTATTGAATGTTTCAACCATCTTGGAGCCAGACTTTCATTACTGAAGTGAACAGAGCTACTTTATTGCCTTGGTTTAGGAATGCTATTCCCCAATTTAGTACTCCCACAAAAAAATCCCTGCTAGCCTCTCCCCTCCCCCTCCAGTCAGAGACAGGAGAGGCAGATCATGGGTTGAGATAAGAACAATTTATGGGAAGCAGCCATGAGATAAGAACATAAACAGTAACAGCAAGAATACTAATAACAAAAGTGTACAAAGAGAGGATGATTTAAACGCAAAATGCTCACCAAGCCCAGGACAATGAAAAACAATGGTGGACACCCACCACACTTTTCCACAACCAGAAAGGAGCACTCCTTCTTCCAGGAAGCCAGAGAGAGAGTCCCTTTCCCCACCCTAGCAATGACATAGGATGGTATCAAATAACATTGAGGTCTTAGCCATGTCCACATGGTGCAAGGCTCCACCCCCTCAGGGCTATGGTGAAAAATTAACCCTGTCCTTGGCAAAAACCAGGACATTTATGAAATTGTATTTGTGCTAGCAGTCCATTCAGAATTCTCAGAGATTGTTTCTGTGAATATTTCTTCAGAGAGAAATAGATCACAGTCACCACTATCAATACCAAGTACTTTCACTAGTTTGGAGTTGGATGATTTTGCCATTTTAATATTCCATTGCATGACTTAAACTTTCTTGAATAAAATGAATAATATGGGTACAGATTTCACAAAGAGGGTTTGTATATGTCATGAAATATCTTATTGTCTGCAAGGTTAAAGTAAGCGTTCCTAGATTTGTCAGCTCATCAATCTTTCAACAGAGTTGCTAGACATGAAGAAATTATCTGCCCTGATGCAGATGAAAACTATTTTGGATCCTGTGACATCTGATATGTATGTTTTTCCCATTTTCCTAGAGCTTGAAGTCATTCGAGGGTAATAGGAAAAGTAACTATAATTCTGATTTGTATCAGAATGACCTTTATAGAGCCGATTTACAGATCGAAGTGACATTTAGAGAGTAGAGTAAGATCTTGAATTTTCTTGTGCTAATTCAAATCCAGACACACAGAAAGTAAAGACCTGTCTTGTAAGTCGTCCCTGAGAAGTCAAAGGTGCTCTCAGCAGTACTGCAGTTTCTCAGTTCTTCTGTATCAAGCATGGGGACCATCTGTCAGAGTAGGGAAAGAGCATCTTCGCTTACAGGCTTGCAGAGCTGTGATGAGGAGGGCTTTAAGCTAAAGTTGCTGAGGGAAGGGGAACCTACATTCATCCCACTCCTACCAGTTTGATGACAGTGACAGCAATAGCTGTCCAGAGCCTGCAGATGGATCGCAGGTCCAGCAGGAGAGCACCTGAAGAGCAGCACAAAGGAATTACAGCCATTCCAGCCAGTAAGTCAGCTTCATCAGGCCCCAGTTTAAATGCCCCTATGCAAATGCTGTGTGCGTGCCTGCAGGGCTGTGATCTTACTGGCGTCACAGAGACGTGGTGGGATGACTCCTCTGACTGGGATGTTGGAGTGGAAGGATTCAGGCTCCATGTCAGTGACCAGCTGGAGTACATGGAGCTTTGCCTGGGGATGGATGAGGAGCTGACTGAGAGCTTGTGGGTCAGGATTAAAGGGAGGGCAGGGACAGGTGACATTGTAGTGGGGGCGTTCTACAGGCCATCTGACCTGAAGACTGAGCAGGTGAGACAAATATGGAAAAATAGGATCCATCTCACATCCACAAGCCTTGATCCTCACAGGGGACTTCAACCACACTGATATCTGCTGGAGGGGCAACACAGCAGGGCATAAGCAAGTTCTAGGAAGTTCTTGGAATGTGTTGGTGAGAACCTCCTTCTCCAAATGATAGAGGAGCCGACAAGGAGAGGTTGTTATGATGGGCCTTGTTCACATCAGCGAAGAGGGGCTAGTGGGGAATGTGAATCTCAAAAGCAACCTTGGCTGCAGTGACCATGAAGCGGTGTAGTTTGAGATCCTGAGGGCAGCAAGGAGAATGCACAGCAAATTTGCTATTCTGGACTTCAGGAGAGCCAACTTTGGCCTCTTGGAGAATCCTCTTGGTACAGTACCATGATAAGGCGCTGGGGGGAAGAGGGGCACAAGAGACCAGGTTAATATTCAAGGATCACCTCCTCCAAGCTCAGGAGCAGTGCACCCCAACAAGGAGGAAGTCAGGCAAAACCATCAGGAGGCCTGTGAATGAATGATGAGCAAGGAGTTCCTGGACAAATTCAGTCACAAAAAGGAAGCCTACACAGGTTGGAAGCAAAGACAGGTATGCCGGGAAGAATACAGACAAATTGTCCAAGCAGCCGGGAATCAGGTTAGGAAAGCTAAAGCCCTGATAAAATTAAACCTGGCCAGATACTTCAGGGGCAACAATAAAACCTTCTATAGGTACAGGACCTTATATAGGGTTAGGACTTGGTTGCCCAGGATTTGGAGAAAGCTGAGGTACTCAAAGACTTTGACAGGTGTGAGAGGTGGGCCCTTGCAAACTTCATGAATTTCAATAAGGCCAAGTGCAAGTTGCTGGACTTGGGTTGGAGCAATCCCAAGCACAAATACAGGCTGGGCAAAGAATGGATTGAGAGCAGCCTTGGGGAGAAAGGCTTGGGGGTGTGGGTGGACCAGGAGCTCAGTGTGACCTGGCAATGTGTGCTTGTAGCCCAGAAATCCAGTCACATCCTGGGATGCATCAAAAGCAGCGTGATCATCAGGTCGAGGAAGGTGATTCTCTCCCTCTGCTCTGCTCTTGTGAGGCCCCGCATGGAGTGCTGTGTCTTGTTCTGGGGCTCCTAACATAAGAAGGCCATGGACCTGCTGGAGTGAGTGCAGAGGAGGGTGGTGAAGATTGTCAAAGTGCTGGGTCGTCTCTCCTATGAAGACAGGCTGAGAGAGTTGGGGTTGTTCATCCTGGAAAAGAGAAGGCTCTGGGAAGACCTTACAGCACCTTCCAGGACTTATAGGAACCCTACAAGAGACCTGAAGTGGGACTTTTGGCAGCGAAATGTAGTGACAGGATAAGGGCTAATAGCTTCAAACTGAAAAAGAGTAGATTTAGATTAGATATTAGGAAGAAATTCTTTACTGTGAGGGTGATGAGGCACTGGAACAGGTTACCCAGAGAAGCTGTGGATGCCCCATCTCTGGAAGTGTTCAAGGCCGGGTTGGATGGAGCTTGGAGCAGCCTGGTCAAGTGGAAGATGTCCCTTCCCATGGTCAGGGGCTTGGAATTAGATGATCTTTAAGGTCCCATCCAAAGCAGACGACTGAAAAACAGGAAAAAATCAATCACATGGCAGATTCTATAAACCACCATAGTTCTGAATGGACAGGAAATCTATGTATTTCCCAATAACACCTGAGAGATTCTTTTGCAACTTTTTTGAGATATGGACCCCAAACATTGATTTCATTACCAAGATCTTAAAGGCAACCTTCAGTGCAGGCATTACTTTCCTACTTAGTCAAGAGATCTTTTTATATATATCCAGGCCCTTGTTAGTGCTTCCTTCTTTGGGTTGTTTCATGTCTGATTCAGCTTAGAGTTCAAGAAGTCCCCCAGCCTAGCTGGCAGCTGACTATTTCTGGCTAACTATGGTTAGTCATAGTACCTGGTACTCACCTTTGGATTCTGTCCTATTTATTTCAGATTATAACTGTAGTTGACCAAGGAGGACATATTTCAAATTTGTCCTCTTTGAACCTTCCCTCCATTTTGTTGACCCAAATACAGTATTTAAAAACACTATGGAACTATTCTCTATATGCCTCTATTAAAGAAAGTCATGAAAGAAAAAGTCACTCAAGAAGAATTTGAGTTGTAGCAGATGCAGGACTGCCCCCTAAGCAGTTCTCTAATACATCTTTCCAATTAGGCAGCAAACCAGTTATATTCACTAAGTGGCCTATGCCTTTCGTTTTGCTATTAACTGTTTACATTATAGTAAATGTATGTTTGCTAAGTGGCTTACATTTTCTCGTTCTTAAAATTCCTTCTGCTTGATTTTTAACCTGTTTATAGTAATAAAGAATTCCTCTTGCCAAAAGAACTAAATTAAACTCTTAGAATCTACATGAAATGCTTCAGTGAATAGCCAGGGAGATTTTCTTACTAGAGATGACTCAATGGGGAAAAAAGAGTCTGAGTCTTGTTATCAGGTTAAATAGTGATCTAGAATCTTAAAATTCCTCCTGTTCTTCAGGTGGTGTCTGCCTGGCAAAGTTTGAGGTTTTTATGTTGAATAACATTGAATTACTGTTTTAAAAAATAAATACTACACGAAACCTAGTTCTTCCAGGTCTGAAATTTTAAGGCTGGAGTATTGTACTTATTGGCAGTAGAGTTCTTGTTACAGTGGAAGCCAAATAACCTATAATATGTACATGGCTGTTTATGTCCTTGTTGTTTCTCCCCTGACTTTTTCTCTTTTTCTTTACTTCCATTCTTCTTCTCTGCCCTCTTCCTCCCTCTTCTTGCCCCCCACAGGATCTTGGCTTGGCCCAGATTTCTGCCACCAACACGAAGACACCAGTTCCTTTGGGCTCCCAGGCACATCAGATCTACAGGATGATGTGTGCCAAAGGCTATGCCCTGAAAGACTTCTCAGCTGTGTTCCAGTTTTTACGTGAGGAGGAAAGCTTGTGAGCTGTCCTTTGGAAATGGACACAATAACAAACCACATTTTTTTACCCTTATAGCTCGTTTGAGAAGTTTGTGGGTTTAATCAAGTACTGTGCATCCTGCTCCCATACAGACTAATCATCTTTGGCTGTCTAGATCACAATGAACTCCAGAGTTTCTTTATAATTCTTGAAAAAGCAAGCCACAGGGAAGGGATTGTTTGGCAATTAGCCAACAGCAAGTCCTTTTTTTTTTTAAGAACCATCAAAATTTTTTTCACTAGATGCAATAAATAAATATTTTTTTTATGAAACACTTAACTGTTTGCATATAAAATAACTTATGGCTACAAACTTAGTTAAATCATGAATAATAAGAGAATGTTTTATTGCAATTTTATCATATATAGTGATCTATTAAAATTTAAAATGAATACCTTATGGAAAAAGGGAATATATGTTCAGTGAGGAAACACATCTTGAGATGGATTTCTTTTTTGTTTTGGACCTACTAGCCTTGAGTTGATCAGAAGTGAATTTTTCCTGGGATTCAGGTTGTAGATTAAGTTTATAGGCATACGTTCTAAGTGGAAAGCTGTTACGGCATGTTTACCTGATAGACGTAATTCAAATAATATAGAATGTGTGTCCCTCTTGTAAAGCTCCATAATTGTATTTTGTTAACCCGATTTTATATTTTCTTGTATTCTGTCACGCATTTTCAGAACTCCAGATCTGCACTTACCAGACGTTCTAACAAAGTGTACATTTGTTTTAGGTAATTACTAAAGTATTTTAAATCTAAACAAACCCCATTATTTTGAAAAGAAATAAAATCTATACTGCTAAATACTTGCTGTATGATTATTTGCTTTTTGCTTTGGTGCAGTCTTGTACTCACAGTATTAACCAAAACTTATACTAAGTGATCTTATTTTTCAGTTTGCTGGGTTTTCTATAGATTATCAGATCGTCTTGCAAACCGAAGCCTTTCAAAAGCTCTTGTTGTGAAATGCAGACAGTAATATATTTGCATATGTATTACCTTAACTGTTTACATCTCACTGGTCTTGCCAAAGTACAGGTACATATTTGGCTTTATAAATACTCATGCTGACTTTGCTAGAACTACTCACATTCCAGCTCTAGGCTTAACGATCAGTTATGCATCTATATTTCTGTTTTGGTTGTACGATGGATCCTTTTATATATGCACATTAGGTTATCAAAATTGTGTGCTTGAATTAGCTCAATTCTGTGAATAATCAGACAACTTGGACACTGTATTCCAACAAATTAGTAACATCATGCAAAAGTTATTAAACAGTAGTAGTTGATCTCTTCTCCTTTCCGCTTTCTTTGAAAACTGCTTGACATTCCAGGTGCTTCAGGGATTTGGAATTCATTATATATAAGTATAGGACTACTGAGAGCAATTGTACTTTTAAAAAATTGTTTGTCTCTCTTTTGGTAACAGTATTGTTTCTACAGGATTGCATTCATTTAGAAATTAGACAGAAAACTACCTGTGGCGAAAACAGCCACTCGGGTGCAACATGGCACTGTAGTTGCAGATGTGTGTTTTGACCTTCGCCAACAAGATCACATGCTACAACATTTGTTTCCTTTGGGACTCCTGCTTCACATAATACAGAGGGTGGGTCTAGTCTTGTTATGAATTTGGGGTCAAGTAGTGAAAGCTGTTTTTTTCGTTTGGAGGTTTTATAATGGATGAGGTAAGGAATTGTGGGAGTGTCCTGGTTATGTTTGTATCCTCTGTATTTGGCTTGGAGATCTGTCTGGCATCGCAGCACTGATGAGAGATGCTTCCTTCTGCTTCCACCCCAGCCTATAGCAGCATTTGCTATGAAAGTGTTTGCTGGTAACCCTGGATTTACCTGTAGGCCTGGGCTTGCAGGAGGCATGATCATTTCTTTTCTAAAGACATTATATATACATATAATTGTTGGGAGTCGTGAGGGAAGAGAATATGCTCAGTGAGACACAGTTTTTGAAGATTTTAGCCTCTAAAATCATAAAGCTTCTATTAAATATGTGGAACCCTCATTGTTATTTTTATGTTCCTCTCAAAGGCTTGTAGCTTAGGCTTCCTGATGTTCTTTTCTCCTCCCTCACAATCTCTCATCAAATTTTTAATTCTCACTCCAAAGCACAGGGTGCTTAAGTTGGAGGAAAGGCTGCCAGAATGTCATTTTGGCAAACCAAGAAAGTGTTCTGTGGTCTCCTTCTTTTAGGAGGATTGTGGCTGAAATTAAAAACAAACAAACAAACAAAAGAAAAAAAGTCAAAACCCCAGCTTCAGGGCAGACAGCCAGCACGTAAAGTTTTGGAACAAGCAGTTAGTTTGGCAAAGTCAGAAACAACTTTTTAAATAAATGTTATTTTAGAAAGTGCCATGAAAACTTCAATTATGTCCAATACCTGAAGCCAGTAATGTGATTTATATTAGAACACATTTTTTTTTTTACTAATTCTGCAGGGGAATATTGTTTGACTGTATACATACAGTGATGATAGTGCATGCTAGCTATGGCTATTCTGCATGTATATATGTTTGTAATGTATCTTTTGTTTGAGGTATACTTCTGCTCTGTGGAAATTAGGCAAATGCTAAAACAATTGTCACTGCAAGAGACAGGTGTTGAAAACTGTAATTTGTTGAGTTGAACAGAAAGATGGTAAAATTGATTTAATTTCTACACTAATTACCATCCAGTACATACGCATAAATTGGGTGCAATAAATTAATGGCATATTTTGTAAATGTCCCAAAGGGAAACTTGAGGTGACTTCTTTTTAAATTAGTTTGAATCTCAAACTAGCCCTCCCATCATGCTTGCTGTGGAAACTCACCTATATCAAATGCATTTACTGACTAATAGGAAAACATTGACAACCAATAAAAGTAGTGATTTTTTTTAAAAAGTCCTCAGCAGCCTTCTCTCATTTATGATTCAGTATAACCCATCTTAAGCGACTATTTTTGGTGGTTGTTTAACAGAGGAGGCCTTCTATTAAAATCGCTGAGTACTATATTGCATTAACCTTATTTATGGCTCTTACAAGCCTCAAGAGGAGAAGGAGGTGTTCTGACCGAGTGAAAGTATTATATGTGATAGTCTGGCTCTGCTTTAATAAATGGGAATTTGGCCATTAAGTACAATACTGCCAAAATTTCATAGTGTGTGTTGAATGCCCACGTGATTACACTGCAGATGTGGCCAAGATGAATCTGTGGAGAAGCTCAAGCACATCTCTCTGTCTGGGATTGTTCCATGTTACTGGCATTAGGATTATGGGGTGGTGGCTGTGAGAGGAAGAAGCCGGCACAGGTGGCTGAAGTTTGTATTGCCTGTCTCCATCCCAGCCTTGTCCCACACTGGATGAGAGAGAGATACTGAGAAGTACAAAATAGCTGTTGTCCCTGCCTGCATGAGCACAGAGCTACCTGTCTTTTCAGCTGTTTAAATCTTAGAGCTCTTTGCCACAGGAGATTTTATCAATTGCCTTACGGAACTGAAACAGTGGGGCCTCTCCTGAAGGAGGCAGAGAAGGGCTGCCATCATACAAGGGTTACTGTATTTATGCAGTAGATGTCTTTCTTTAAGTCTGCCACCTTGATTTGTAAGATCAAACGTATCCAGGCACAAGTCTGAGGGTACTAACTTGATCAGTAGTGATACCTGTTGCTTTTGATTTTTTACATCATCATAACCTTCTCCTTCATATAAAGATAGATGAAATTCAGCTTTCCTCAAGACAAGCTGAGAATATTGTCTGCCTTTATAAGACTGGCTAGTAAGCTGTAGAAACTTTGAAGTGGCTTGGAAACTTCTGTTGTGTTTCCTTGGTGCAGTGATGTAACATGTGGAGTTAGACTTCTCTGCACTATTTTAGACTTTAGGTTTACTAGGGTCCTTTAAAAGTTTGGGGGACTTTCAGACGTCATTGACTTCAGTATCAAGTTCTTAGACCTCTTACTACAAGCCTTGCAAAAACGAAAAATTACAGTTCGGGAGTGGGAGAAGTTTAGTTCAACATCTACAAGTCAGAATAAACGGTGCTTTCAAACAGCTCAAGCTTTCAGTAGCAAGAATGTCTTTGTCATTCTGTGGAATACCATAATGGATATGTGGTCTTTAAAGGCTGCTGGTATTTTTAAGATTTGTTGCTTTCTATAGATGCTTTGTCACAACCCGTCCAGCCTGCTGGCACAGTTAGTTACACATTAAGTTTTTTCCAAAAAGAAAAATAGCAATGGTTACAAAGTTTTCTTGGGTGGACAGAAAATTAGTATTTTTATGGCTGGTATGTTCAATAGATGTATGACATGGAACTAGGCATCCGTATGGCAGTGATTTTTTTTGGCTTTGGCATTCATCGTGGGTTGTGAGCACTTGGGGTAAATTGGAACAGGTGGGTAAACCTTTCTAAAGTACTAAATGTCTCGTAACAACTACTGTATAATTAAAAGCCGTCTGGCTCTTTCTGCATTTACACCTAGCTCTTCCTTTTGGCCTTGACCCTAAGATGAGGTCTGGATTTTCATTTGAAGTAAGAAATAACTCAGTCTGTTTCTCCATCTAGTTTTACTGAGCCTCCATTAGTGATGACAGAGTTTGGTTTGTTAGAGTAAATGCTGTATATGGAGATAATAAATGTGCTAACGTACATTTTATGAAGTTCATTGATTTCAAAAAGACTTGGAGCACTGGCCAAAACCAACTGAAATCCGACTGATAAAAAGATGTTTGCCTGTACCTAAAATGCAGCTACTCTGGAATGAAATGCAAATGTTGTTACAATATATTTCAGTCCTTACAGCATTTTGAGAAAATAAATTAGTTGTATTTCTGTCTTGTTGAAATACAAAAGAGAAACCAGACAAGTAAAACAAAAGTCGTAGCCTTCAAATGTGGCCAGGCAAAAGCTTTATTTGGCCAGAATCAAGTGTTGCTGCTGTATGTCTCCAGTTTTGAGAGCATGGCAAAAATTTATGCAGGCAACCTAGGGCACCAACAGCAGTAGGGAAGCAACTTAAAGAATACTTCTTAAATTCTCTGAGCTGCTTGCTTTGCTCTGAGTCTCCTTCCAACTGATTTAACAGCGTTAACTGGGTTGTGACCACTGGTTGCAGGCATACCTGAGCCAGCTGTAAGGTAGCTGGTTTATATATCTGCAGCTCCCTAACCCCAGAGACTTTCCTGTTTAAATACTGTTTCTAGTACCTAAACTGTCTAGTCTGTGGCTAGCAATAGCGGGCCATTTTTGCTTTTCAGTCATGTTATTCCATGGCTATAGAGCCTGGAAGCTTTGATTGACCAATATTTAGTAGGTTAATGCATTGGGTGTTGTAGCTGTTACCTGTTTTACAGCATCCTTCTGGCAGTCTGTGCCCTGTTGCTCGTTCCTCTGCTTGTACGATGCCTTGAGGTCCCCTTGGTGTTGTGTAATGGTGTCAGGCAGCAGTCAGGCCGCAGCCCACAAAAAAGACTGATGTCAGTCACTCACTGGTGATTGAAGCTGAAGCTTCAGCACTGGGATTTAAGATGTGCTTGAGTTCCTCTCCATTTCTACTTACAAGGTTCTCGTACAAGCTCTACTTTATTTGAACCTATACATTGCAAGGCACTAAGAGCCTGCAGTATGTCAGTTGGTTGGATTTTTTTCCTGTATTTGACTGTTAAAGCTACATTTGCTATTCATGCTCAAGAAAAAACAATTTCTGGCCCTTGTCAGGAGACGGGGAGAAAAACACCACCAAGCAAATGGAGATTGGTAGGTCACAGGACCTGATGCCAACACGTTACTCTCACTGGAAAGCCATTGGATCCTGTCCCCACCTCCTATCGCTATGACTTTTTTCCTCTGCTTGTCCCTGGGTAGATAACTGAGTTAGTTTATGTGGATGCAAGCAGAGTCTGTGTTTTATAAAAAAGGAGAAGTAAGCAGCATCTTGTGCTGTATGACCTGCTGGGTCTGTCAGGGGAAGGTGGTTCCTTGTAAAACAGATAAGGGGACCACAATCTGCTCCCTCTGGCACCATGATAAAGATGGAGACAGTGAGTCTGCCGACATCTGTAGATAACTACCGCTAAAGTCACAGCCTGCAGAAGGCAGTTCCTGTCCCACATCGCACCACCCAGCTCTGCTCTATGAGCAATAAACATCACACCAGCCTCTCCAAACTCTCCCTGGGGCTGCTTGTGGCTCTAGTTTTGGCAGCTTTGTCTGCCTTGGCCCTGGAATCTACTGCCTGGAGAAATCTTCCTGCCTGGAATCTACTTCTGCACTTCCTCCCAAAAATTCCTTTTCCAGTTCTGTGCCCGAGCTGACTGTAGGCCTTCAGTGTGCCTACAAATAAGATGCTAGGTCTCAACTTGTACTCCATGTGCTCCCAACAGTGCCAGAAAGCACATAATGAATGTATCTCCCTTGTTTCTTCCAGACTTAATAAGTAAACAAAGCCATAAACAGTAAGCCAAAAGGATGAGGATGGGAGGCATTTATGGGGCAGTAAGAATTTATTCATTGAACTGATCATTGTTCTGCTTTGTGACTGTGGTATCTTGGTGTTTTTCTGAGAGCAGGAGCAATGTGGGTTTCTTTTCAGATGAAGAGGAGCCAAAACTGGCTTGGTCCACTGACCTGTGGCTGTCACTTTGAAACAGACTCATTGTTTAAATTTACAGTAAAAATGAAAAATAGCCTCTTTTTTTTGTATTAAAATATAGCTAGTTTGCTTTGTTGGATTTTTTTTTAAAATCAGTTTTCCACAAATGGATGCTCTAATCTGTTTGCTAGTATTTTACTTCCTTCTCCATCTGTGTAACAGCCTGTATATTATAGGCTACATATAACATCTAAAATCACATTCAGGGATCTGTGAGAAACTCAAGTCTTAAGGTAACTCTGCCATGGTGCTGTTAATAACACATTGCAAACAAGAAAGTAGTAAGTGGAAATAATGCACTCATTTAGAAGTAATAAATCCTTTGATCTTTCTTTGAAGCAAGGGTATATGCTTAAACTACCAATTCAGGGACAACCAGATGCCCATAAAGAATGGTTCTTTGCTTTGATAGAAAATCGCTGAGGCCTGCCCAGCAGCTCTGGTCTGTAAACAGATTAGTTAAGTGCTCATCAGCTCCAATTTGCATAGGACAGTCTTTGCACACAAACCCTACTTCCAGCCTTAACAAGCTATTTACTTGCAGGAAGGCTACTGGTTTCCTTTTAGTAAGAAATCTCAGTAGAAAATTGCTTTGTGAGAAGGCACAGGATCCTGATTTGGAAATAGCACTGTTCCTCTGCATGGATGTTAATAGGCAAGCGGTGACTGGCAGTTTGGTGTGCTTGCTGAGCCTCTTTAGTGAACAGCTGTGGGAATTAGAAAAATAGCTCGTAGTTGAAAATTTGGAGAACAGTTACTTCTCTCCGCTCATTGGTGGCTTTCAGCCGTGGCTGGATAAAGAGTGTACATGGGAGAGGATTGGGAAGTAGACGTTTGTCTTTGCGGGAGAAGGATCCCAGAGCTGAAGTATTCACTCAAGAGGATTTCGCTAGGCTGTAAAATTCTCATCACCTTCGAATAAAAATAAATGCCTCGTGGATGCTTGTTGGTTTGTGTGCAGAAATTGTGTGCAGCCTGCGGATTTGTCACTCACTTTTTTCCCTGTTTAAACTTCATTTGATCCCCACAATTACTTTTGTCTGATACAAAGGGAGGTCAGTCTCAACCACAAACACAGCAGATGGTGAGATTCACCCTAGAGTATTGAAAAGCTACAAGTACCTTCAGTGTCTTTTGCATTTTAAAGTGTGTTACTTCTCAATTGATTTCAGCCTGGCCAGCAGTTTGCTTTTCTTTGACTCAAGAAAACAGTGAGACTGCAACTTTTTTCTGATGGGGAGACAAATATATCAAAAATTGAAAGAAAAATGCAAAGTATTCCTGAAAACAACTGTAAGCAGTTTCAGTGCAAACCTGCTGCAGCTGGAAAGGTCTTAAAAATTATAGACTAGATTCTTTATTAATGGTCTCACAAACTTTGGGGTGACAGGTCTACAAATAAGGACATAACGTAGGTGGGTGTGTTTTGAAACAGAACATTGGCATTAGGCACAGGAAAGTAAATTGTGTGGTTCTGCCTTGCCCTAGTAACAGTGAAATATGTTATGGATCTGTTTTTTCACTGATTACATTATTTCCGATTTGTGTCCTCTTTTGCTTGGAAAGTAAACTTAGGTTAGTGTCTTTGTGCTGAAAAACACGGGGTGAAGAGCTGGACTGAAGAAACTACTTGTCATTTTCACAGGCAAGCTAAATATAGTTATAAATTCTTCCCTGTAGTTTGGTTTTCATCATTTATTTCATCAGCCAGATGCTAGTTTTTCATGCAGGCTATGATAAGAACATTACCCAAAGACTTCCTCAAAAAATAAAATCGGAAATATTACAGGGCTCTCTGCATTAGCCCATCAACCGTCTGCCTTTGAAGGCTTGTGTTCAGCCCCTCCGTTTTATAGTGCCAAGATTCAAATATGGGATTGCTAGAGGAAATTAATTACTAGTAAATTTAGAACAAAGGAAAGAACCTGCAATTTCACAGCATGTAAAACACCTTTTGGAATTCTTTACTCTCTTCTTGGAAACCAGTGTATTAAATTCTTGGAATTATTTTAAAGGTCTTGGTAAAATAGTTAGCTATCCAAAAGGCAGAATAAAACCTTATGCTTAAGGATATAAATAGCTGGCAGAAAATTATTTTGTCTCTAGCCACTTTAGACCATGTCTATTCAATATTCGTTGCAAATCACTGCAGGCCTTGCTTTTGTGTTGTCCTGAGTGCTGAGTATGGCTGCAGGCAAAGAGTGGAACCTGAAAGGACAAAGTTGTGATCCAAGGTGAGACATCCTCACCCCAGAGATCTACAGCTACTGCCACCTTCCCTTCAACCCCTGTCAGCCACCTGTGTCCAGCCAGAGGCAGCAATGGGCTCAGGGACCCACATGGCTTCACACATCAGGTGTCCCACAAATCCAACAGTTCCTGCATTTTTCTGAACTTTCTGGAACTGTCTCCTGTCTTCAGCCACTTCTTATATGCCTGAATCTGCTGATACTGCTTCATGTCACCTCCAAGGTGGACAAAGAAACGCCTCCAGTTTTAGTGTGTATAAACCCAACCTTTCTGTTGATGCTGTTGCTGCTCGTTCTCTGTTCTCCCTCTCTGACAGTTCTTTTATTGTTGCCTCCAGATCACAGTCTGTAAAATGTGTCTCTCACCTGCCTCCTCCCATAGCCACTCTGTCATGTGTCTTCTGCTCATTTATTGCATCACACCTGAATGTGCATGTCTTCGTCCCAAAACACCATCCACAAAGATCATCATTCTCATCCCTAAAGGCAGCATATGGATCCACCCTAGCCAGTTTTCCTTTCTTTTTCCTTGTTAAGTAGTGTGGCTTGTCTCTCATGGCTCTCATGCTCCATTTGAAACTGCACCTTATTTCTTGTGTAGGTTTGCAACCCTTAATGCTCACAGAGGTGTTATGCAGGCTGTACAGTCACTTCGAAGAGTGATTCCCAAACCACTCTTCAAGTCATTAAGGAGGTTGGATTTTATGTCGCCGCCTTCACTCTTGTTTTCACATCTTGTATCTTACTCCTGCTCCCTCGATTGGCTTTTTGACTAAATTAGCATCAAGTGTCCTCTCACCTCTCCTTCAAAAGCAGCTGCATCAATACCAGTCTCTAAGGCTGTGCCTAAAGCAGTGATGTAGTCCAGAGCAGGAACCTGCTTTACAGCGTGTTTTCTGGCCATACCCATTTCCCATCATTGTATGCACATTGCAGAGAGATCCCGGAGTAAATGAGTGTGTTTTCTTTCAAATGAGGCAAAAGAGCAGGATGGTGCTCCAGGTCTGTCTGAGGCACTTTGACTTGCTCATGTGCCTTCTGAGTACCAGACCAGACTGCAGCTGGTCTGGGGAAAAGCTCCAGATGTAGAACACATGCAATGTGAGCATTGGCTCCTCAAAAACAACTGTGTAGTTTTCCAGATTTTCTCCTACTGTGCTGCTGGGGTAGGCAGATCCTGTATGTCCTTTCAGCAGATGTGATTTTTCACTGATGCTGTAAACCTCAGTTTATTATTTTAACGTTTGAGAAGTATCTGTGCCTCAGCAGATCAATGTAAGTTTGCAAGCCTTAGTCTTCCAGCAGTATGGAGCTGATCCTATTTTACTGACATTGATTTTATACCCAAGCACATTTATGGGCTTCTGCAGGGATTCCCTTTATGTCATCTAAACTGAGATCCACGTGGAAGTATGTCTTCTGTTTGGTGAAATGTCATGTCTGTGACCATATTTTACACTTTTTAAATGCTTAGTCTGGGAAGCATTCTGATACTGGCCTCAACAATTGTTTTTCTAATACAAGAATGGCAACACTCAGCTTTGTATTCTTATGGAGCTAACTAGGTTATTATTGTGGAAACAAGATATATTAACTTGATTTTGAAACTGTTCTCTGTGGGGGATTGTTTTTATGACCCTGGCTTTTAAAAGATTTCAAAATACATTTGCATTCATGAAAAATGTATTTTAACAACATAAAAGCTGACAATCCTGCTAGTTGTAAGGAATTCCTTTGATGGTGAGCTACAAAGTCCTTGGTAGTCCTGGTAGTAATACAGGGTTTCCAACACATTATTCTCCACCTTATTTTATTTATTTACTTTATTTGAAAGTTTTTCTTTCCATAAGCCACAAAGGAAGAATAGGAAACAGTCATTAATGTGGAGATGACTTTTCAACTTCCTTCTCTCTCATGTAGTTGTTAACAGTAATTTACAGTTGCTCAATTACATTAAGATGGCTGGGATATTTCTACATAAAGTAATAAAAATCAGTGTGTAGGTCTTATTAATTTACTGCATATCATAAAGCCTAACAAATTGTACTTTACTAAAAGTATTACAAAAGTATTTACTAAAAAGCATATGATATTGAAAGTAATTCTGTTTCTTATGGACTTCCTTACCTCTGTGGGAAAAATTATGATAGCTTTAGGCGTGTTCTTCAGCTGCACTGTATGGAAAACCTGGGAACTGTTGTGCTGTTCTGAAAAAATGTAACAGATATTTTTGATGCATGCACACATTTTTATTTCCTTCTTGAGTTGTGCCACGTGGGTGTGATTCTACCTTAAGCCAGTAAAAAACTCTGGGTGCTTCTGAAGTCAGTGGAAATTTTACCACATATTTCAGTAGGACAGGACTTTTTCTCCCATATTAATTTTTGGGGGGCACAATTAAAATTTAAATGTGGCTCTTCAAGTTTAAAAAAGTGTCAGGTGTTTTATAAAGATCAAATTGTATCATTTAATCAAATAATTTTGCAAGAAGTGGTGTATACGAAGAGTGAAGCTGACTCCTGATTTATATTAGTGTATGACAGGTTCTCTCAAAAATGGGGAAAATTGTCTGGACTTGAAAGTTAATACTAACAAATTTGTTGATGAAAGGTAGCCAAATATTAAATATTAGAAGCCAGGGGGTCAGAATTAGGATGGGCTATTTAACATGGGCTATTTAACATTTTCATAGATCAAGTGGTAAACAAGGACTACGCAGTGTTGAAAGTTGCAGCCACCACTGTGCTCAGTAACTGTCATCCCTATTGCTTTAGGTGTGTGAAGAATCGCAGAATCCCAGAATGGCTGAGGTTGAAAGGGACCTCTAGAGGTCATCTGGTCCAACCCCCGTACTCAGTTAGAGCCATCTACACCAAATTTCCTGGGACCGTGTCAGATGGCTTTTGAATATCTGCAAGGAGAGAGCATCCACCTCCTGGGAAACCTGTGCCAGTTATCAGTAAAAACATGTTTCCTGATTTCAAACAGAGCCTCCTGTATTTCAGTTTGTGCCCTTTGCCTCTGGTCCTGTCACTGGGCAGCACTGAAAAGAGCCAAGAAGCTCCATCCTCTTTGCACCCTCCCTTCAGGTACATGTATACATTTGTAAGATACTCACTTAGCCCCATTCCAGGCTGAACCAGCTCGCTCAGCCTTTCCTCACTGAAGTGATGCTCCAGTCTCTTCATCATCTTCATGGCTCTTTGTTGGATTATTTTCAGTATGGTTTTTGTCGTGTATGAAAGTACACATTAGCATAATTCCAAGGGCAGAGCTTCTCTGGGGAGGAACAAGGACCAAGATCTGGCTCTCTGCACATCCTCTACTGAGGTGTTCCCCACAGACATCCAAGCATGCTGGTCTGCGGTGAGATGGTTTTGTGCTCCTCTACGCCACGGTGAGGTTAGAAACCTGTGGCTTCGCTGTAGCGTTCTGACCACAAAGGGACCAACCACTTCACGACTGTGTCCATCTCCAAGGCCTCAATGAAAGAGTAAACTACCCTTTCTAAAATAAAACTAACTTGTTCTATTTGTGCTATAATAACCAAAACCAGCAAAAAACAGGCTCAAGGTGAAAGAACTGTGCTAGTTCCCAACCCAGCTGTGTAAAAGGAGACAGAGGACTAAGGCAGAAATTTTTCCTAATGTGCAGTAGCTTTAACTGTGAAGTAAATGCTAATTACTGAGGGAAAGACTTTATGCCTGATACTCTACTGGGTGCTGTAAATTCATCTTTTCCTTTTGTTGGCCCTATGACTTGTGAAAGTCTTAATCAGGATGAAAGGCAAACCTTGCCAGGCCACCTTGAATGTAGTGGTAATATCCTATCTGAAAATTTTCTGCTAATGGCAGAAGAATGTACTTAGAATTTAACTGTCAATAATTTCATTTGCTGTAATTTGATGAAGTATGATGATTTTGCATGTGACAGCCTAAATCTTCCATTGGTCTAGGCTGAAATACTATCCCTAAACTGAGATAACAAATAGCAAACTGATCATAAACAAATAACAAACAGAAGGAAAATTTGAATTGACTGGATAGCTATTTGCTGTGAAATATTCACTCAACTCTATAAATAACGTTTTGTTTCTCTCCAGAGAAAGAATGCCTTACTTCACCAAACAGGTAAAATAGAAAAAATAACAAGACCCTGATACACTGAATCAAATGAGAAAATAAAAACTGTGATAGATGTGACCTTTGGAGAAATGTTCAATTTAGTTTGTCATTGCTTGGAAATAATGTAATGTACCTTACAGAGGTAAGAGCCAGGCAGCAGAAATGTCACTGTTTTCTTTTATTATCTTAATGTGGAATGCAAGTTTTTTAATAGATCCAATATACTTTAATAGATTACTTGTTTTCTTTCATTCATAGGGGCGTTTTATGTGAGATCACAAATGGGTGTATTCCTCCACCCCCTGCTTTATAGCTCATCACTGTCACACATGACATTAGTATTGCTGTAATGTGTGAATGTATACAGTTTTTCCTCAGGATTCCTGAGCCTTTAGTGTGCTGATGAGCTGCTTTTATACTTTGTTTCTTCTGATTTAGATGAAAAGAACTTGCACGTGGGCAAGCCCCTTGCAATAGACTTGATCCACTTCCAAAACTGTGCTCAGTGACAAGTCTCATTTTTATTCCACAGGTAGTTTGCATGTTCCGTGTGTAGGCATTTTCCAGACACTGTGCCCCCCAAAAATTAAGTCTCTATTCTCATAAAGACCCTCCTCAAAGAGCCTCTGGCTACCTTATGTCCCCCTTCAGTTACCATCCACCTTTAAGGAAGGAGCATGCTATGTATTGACATGCAAAACCAAGCTCCAAAGAAGTGACCTGCTGTGTCTGATAATTTCTCTACCAAGTAGCCTTTAAATTAGAGTTAACCTGAGATTTCGGAGAGTCTGCTCATTTGCACATCAATATCCTAGTGCTCCTCCTTAGCACTGGTGATGTCCCAGTGTTACTTTTAGGATGAGGTGGCTAGCTTTGATATTTAGAGGTATGCGCACATGAGAAAGTTGGATGTGATCCTGGATAAAGTTCCAGGAGTGATTTGGCCAAATGCACGAGGGCATATGTTAGTGATACAGTAAGAACAACAACCTGGAAAACACTCATCACATGCATGCACTATGATAGGCAAAGATGTGCTTTGAGCAGCTGCAGACAGATTACACCAGCAAATGTGTAATTTTACTGCTGGAACATCATCTATTCTGGAGCTTCTGCCAGTGCTGCTACGTTGGTCAAGGGCACCGCTCTCCCTGATCCTGCCTGGAGAAACCATGCCAGTGGCATCCTGCTGCACAAACATGGTCTTGGTGTGTGGAAAAAGGTTCTGAAGAGCAGTGCTGAGGAAATGTGAGTCTGCTGGCTTTCAAAAGATGAGGTGAAGAACAGACCTGTTATAACACGTTTAAGACTGGCAGTCCTGTAGTGCCACAGAGATGCATCCTCCAGTTCCCCTCCAGCTTTTGACACTGAAGCCTGAAAAATTCAAGTGAGAGAAATAAAAATGCTGTTTGCTGAGAGCAACAGTAATTTATAATCAAACAGTTCACAAGAAAAAGTGACAAATTCATCCTTGGGAATGCTAGCTCAATCACCCAGCTACTGGGTTTCACAGTCAGGATCACCGCAAGCTGCATGACAGCACCTTTGGATCTTTGTCTTCTTCTTTGCCTTCAATATTAAACAGAGGCTCTGGCCTTGTTAAGATGTAGTAATTACTGTTCAATACATTTGTCCTTTAGGATTTGGGGTTGCTTTTTCAGCCTTTGTACTAATGATTTGTGATACTAACACCCAGTGATAGCTAAATGTGGGATACAAGTGCATTTCTGATAGATTTTGGCACTTACTGCTATGTCGTAGCAATAGAAATTATTTCTGGGTCTATCTTCTTAATGATACCAAGAATTGAAGTTCTTAGTGACATTAATTATGTTCTCAGCTGTGTCTCCAGTTCTTCCTTCCTCCCTGGTTAGACTCAGGAGTGCTTATAGAATTGCTTGGACAAGAAATCTGTAAAAGTTTGAAGCTTGCACCTCGTGGAAATAAATGCAGTGATTTATTTCCTATGTTAATGTCTTCTTATATAATTGAAGTGAAACAATTCCTATGAAATAGTTCTCTTTGAAGAGTGTAAGAATTGAAAAGTACCAGGTCAGGTGCACCAGGTAGCTCTGCCTCCTGTCATACACAGGAATAAGTGGTGGATGTGGACAGAAGAGTATGACAAGAAAAGCAAGCCAGGAAATTACTCCAGTCTCCTCTCCTACTCTCTCGCTGTTTTATACACATTTTTCCAATTTTCTGCTGGCCTGATCCAGTGAGTGGAGGGCGCTCAGCACCTCTCACAACCTGCTTTGCCTGGCTTCATGATAGATATATTAATCTAGTCAGATCCCAGTCATTTGACCTGAAAGTTGCAGAGAAAGGTGGGCCTCACAGGCAACACTGGGTTAAGACAGGCTTCTTTTGGAGTCAAAAGCCACAAAAGAAGTGCTCATGTAAGTTGAGGAGTGTAACATGAGTGTGACTATTTCAGTGTTTGCTATCAGGGAAACTGCTTGTTCCTAATCCCACTTGTGTTACATGTACAGCAATAATGTCTTCAGACTCTGGAAATATTGCATTTCCTTTTAAAAGCCCAGGGGTGTAACTCAGGCGCACAATCAACGCTTGTACTCTACTGGTCTCGATTCCCAGACTGTTTCCAACATTTAAAAGGCTGCTTCATTCATTTTTCTCCTGTACCTGCTAAGCATGGAGTAACCAACATCTGAGTAGAGAAAATGTTAACAAATTCTGCTGCTGGCCCTCTTTTATCAGTTGTAGGATTGTGGTTGCTGGATAACATTAAAGTAAATTAACCCTTTAAAGACAAACAAAAAGTCCCAAGAAGAAACCCAAAGGTTCTGAAATACAAATAATATGCTGATATTGCCAAAGCATTGTGGAATTGTAATGAATACTGTTGTTGCCAATAAAAAGCCTTGTCGTGAGTCAGGAACTATTCCTAACAACCCGAGAGACGTCCTTTGAGCATGGAAATGTGTGTTACATTGTTTTCCTATGTAATTGCTCTGATTTTATTTAGAGAGGAGGTATTAGGGAACACCTTCAAAGCAAGCAAAAAAGATCAGTTGTGGGATAGGTAAAAGGCTGTTTTCTCACTGGGATCTTCAAAAAGCAAAGATTTGTAAAGCTTTCAAGATGACTGGGGACAGGATTGACTCCTTGTTAAATCAGATAGGGACCTAATTAGAGATTTATGAAAGCAACAAAGCACCCTGAAGCAGGCAGTTTCCCTGCTGGGAGAAAACTCACTGAAACATGAGGGTAAGGCTAATAGCAGCTACTAAGAAGAAAAAAAAAGGAATAAAAATCCCATGTTCCTTTTAACTGTTTTAAACCCTCAAGCAATTGGGCTTCACTTGTCAGGGTTGAGAGGAGATAGCCTACCTTGTCTGATATGAAGACAAGAGACTCAAATCTGTTGCCAAGGGCCACAGGGAAGGGTTGAAAAAAAGACTAAGGTGGTCAGCAGATGAGCAGATATTTCCCCTCTAAGCAGAGGGATGAATTAACCTTACAGCTGTTAAACTCGGGATAACAAGTCTAAAAGCCTAAAAAGAAGCCTAAAGCTTTGCTTCCTCATTGGGAAAATAACCTTTGAATGGATCTCTGGAGCAACAGAAAGAGATCAAGGAAAATGTGTCAATTTGGGATAATAAAGGAAGCAGAAGGGCCATAAACAGAGCAGATATGCATCCCTAGGCAGCATCCACCTTTTTTTCTTTTAGCAATTGACAGTGGCCCTCGAGGTGTTGTTACACATGATGGGTTCTCAGACTTGATACTGCATTTCTTCTTATTGCCATTTGCATAATATATGACCCTTTGCTTTTGTGTATATGAAACAATCTTGTGATAGAAATGTGAACACATGGGGAAAATTATCCACATTCTGTCTGTTTTGGTGCATTCAGATTGGAAACTGATATCTTTCTGAATGCATTTTTGCAAATTANGGGGGGTGGGGGGGGGTGTTAAATGGGAAATAGTAAACAATGAAAATTAATGAAAAGTCACTTACCACTTAGCATGATAATGTCTCTTATTTAGCACTGAAGAGGTGATAAAGGTCATGCCTGTGTATGATATCATTCTAGATTAAAACAAAACTTCCACTATTTTCCTTAATAAATGTTGAATGCTTTAGTAATGCTTTCATGCTTAAGTAATATATGCAGGCTCTGCTAGTTTAATTTTCATAAACTTGATTGATCCAAATGTTGATTTTACTACCACAGCTTTTATATCCCTGTCTAATCAAACTACATGTTTATTATTTCAATTTTACGTATTTTAGTAATTGGGTTGTGTACCTTAATAGTACAGTAAGGTTTTGCATAGTTTACTAAGGAAAAAGCTGACTTGATACTCCTTCTCCTGTTTTAGTGCAGTATTTTTAATTTTTCTGGATCAAGCTAAGCTCTTAAGAAATTACTTTGCAGGAGAAGTGTATGACAAGTTGAAGGAAATTAAATGAGACTCAATTGACTCAATTCATTAGCTCTTGCATTCCAGCATTACTGCTGCTTATCACTTGGGATTCCTGCTCTGCAGCTGCCTTAGCCCGATACAGTGTTCACGGCTTTCCAGGTTCATGCAAGTGGACCCAATTCCTGTATTGTTCTTATGTATAATTGTTCCTGTATAATTGTTCTTATGGCCTTCTACTTGGAAAATAGCTGAGTCTCAAACTTGCAACAAATACTCAATTTTGTCTGCTGCTTTTCCATCATAGATACAATCCACAAAAATAATTCATTCTTTCTTGCCTGGAATTTCACTTATCAGACAAAATATTCAAGTAGCAGTTGCAATGTGAAGTGCTAAATTCAAGACTGCCTGTGAAAACTAGAGGTGTATCTAGTTGGACATATAAAAAACAAGGCTTCCCAACTTGATAGTTAGCCTTTCTTAAGCCTCCAGCTTTAGCAGTTGCAAGTCTTGTCCTTTGAAACATGTTTTGGTTTTGTTTGCTGGTCTTCTCATCTGCCCTTATAACAATTTTTTTTTTCACTTTCTGCTCCTACATTATTTGACTTGCACACACATATACATTACAAATATTTCAAGGATTGCTTTTCATCTCTGCATATTTTTAAAAGATTGGTAACTGAAAAAGTTAGGGTCCTAAGTCTGAGTTTTAGCACAGTGCAAAAAGGTTTTTTAGGTAATTTGTTATCAAAATACTCAGGTTGATTCAGGAATTTACTTTTGCTGATGCACTCCATTAAAAAATAGACAGCCTCTGTGAATTGCCAATGTTATTGGATGAGCCTAGGATTTCTGGGGAGAGGGATAACTCAGGTATCATTTGAAATGTATGTTTGTTCATGTTTTATATTACCAGAGGGGCTGTTATGCTTATTTTTAAAAAAGATTATGTGATCAATACATGAATTAATGTAATTTATTGATTGAGCTTTATGTGTTAATAGCTTGACTTCTGTGCCTCAGCGATACTATGTTTTAAGCAAGTCTCTTTGTGTGTGTTTCATAAACAGGGTGATGACTGAAAGTAGAGGTGACAGGTGGATTGCATGTTGGCAAGAAGAAAGTGTAGATTGGTGGCAAGTATCTTTTCTCTGATATTCTTCTCCCCTTTACCACCCTTTTGTACACTTTCCAGCACAGGCATATTGCATCTCACAGGTTAGAGTGGATTTGTGGCTGACAAGGGCTTGAGTAGAAGGGCTCTGAGGAATGTGTTGGCGCTGCTGCGAGTGGCAGCTGTGATTTAGTAGATGGCAGTCTCTCTTTGGAGTTAGAATTGAACTGCCAGCTCAGTCTGGAGTTTAGGACACTGGTGGAGCTGCTGTGTTTTGGGTGAAACTTAAAACCAAGGTTTTGTTTGTTTGTTTGTTTGTTTGTTTGTTTGTTTGTTGTCATTAAAGACTTCTGGTGAGCACCCTCTACTAAGCTGTTGTATGGTAGTGCATTAAGAGTTGTTTTTCAGAAGTGGATTAAGAGATTCTTTTGTCTGGTTTCCTAAGCACTTAAGAATTTGATGAATAAAAAAATACCATATAAATGAAAGGTACTACAATAATAATAAAATGAAAACATGTTCTTCTTAACTTTACAATCAAGAGCATATCAACAAAAAGGGGAAAAAAAATAGCTCAAGGCTTCTTTAATACATAAATTCAGAAGTTGTTGACCAGATGTGGGTCAAAATAACCTTTAAGTCAGGGTTTGGGCTTCAAGTTAAAGGCTGAACCTTGTCTAAGATTCAGATTCTGGCTTAGAGGCAATAAAATTCCATAAGGATCTCCAGTGAGATTTCATCTCAACATTGTGAAAAGTCCAGAAATCACCTGTTTTCCTGAGGTTCTCATATTTTTCTTCATTTTGAAATAGGTTTTTTCTCACCAGCTTGTGAGAGATGAGGGAGTGGAGGAATTTAAGTTTTCTAATATGACTTAGTGCTAAGCCCTGGACAGCAGGGGTTCATGCCTGGTAGTCTCTCTGGGGCTTGGTTTTAATGCCAGACATAGAAATAGGTTTGGAAGGAGAGAGAGGGGACACAGTCTTGTATGTACAATACCCTGTAGCTTTACTGATCTGTATTTAGCATAGTTCTGCAAGTCTTCACTGGTCATTTTTAAGACTCACTTGGTAAGCAAAACTGTGTAGGTACTTAGGCAAGTACCTCAAGTTCAATCAGTTTTAAAAGAAGGAAAAAATTCCAACTCAGAAGATCCAGCATTTTAACAGCTGAGGCAAACCCAGGAAACGTGTTTGTTTGGGAATTTCATCCTGTGTGTTCACAACTCACCCTATTCCCTCTGACCAGCCACTCCATTCTGGGTCCCTCAAACCTTTGTAAAATTTATGGAAATGGCATCTTCTCATAAAACGTTCCAATGGATGGATCTGCATTTTTCCATTAAAAATGGTTTAAAACATTCTTTACCCAATCTTACTTTCATTTTTATGAGTAGGTGAGGGATGCAAAGGAATCTGTTGTTTGAACAGTAGGACAATATTCTGTAGGAAAAGCTATCAGACCCAAAATTATATAGGTCATTAAATATGCAACCTAATCTGGTTCATGATTTTGGCCTGCTGCCAAATCATGAACCCAGTGAAGACAGTAAAAAAAACTTACTTAAAGATGCATTCAAGCTCTTGGTAGAATGCTAAATAATTTTGATTTCTGTTAAGGATACAACTTTCAGCATTGCCTACCGTATATAATGGGCATAACTGTGGAATAGTTGCATGACTTTGTCTCTGGAGATAAGCAGAGTATTTGGGCTGAGAAAATCACAAGACTGCAACCAGGAACATCAAAATATATGCATACACTTTAAGTTGTTCCAGCAAAGGAAACTCACTTTCATTGAAGTACTGTAAGTTGATCTAAGTGAGTTTTCTGATGTAATGAACTTTATCGCTTTGATCCCCATGAAGAATCCATCTGAGTCAGAGCCACAAAAACATGTAAATCTGACACTACAATAGGAACATTTGTTTAAAATGAGTAACACATCTTGACAGAGTTTTTTCGATAGCTAAAACAAACTTTATGCAATACAGTTTTGAAAACTTGTTGAAAAATGAATGGATAAAACATGTTTCAGCTCGAGAGTCAGCTATACAGTCAGATTGCTTCTTTCGTTTTGATTCAGTGTAATAAAAAGCTAAATCCTCTGAAGAGTTGTTGTACCAAACTGATTAGGTCTGTTATGGTGGAGCACATATTACTGTAATGAACCAGTTTCACACAGATAATTGTCATGGCAATAGAAACCAAAGTGGAGACACAGATGCTCGTTGTGTTCTGCTAGTCCTGCCAATGGTTATTTGAAAGTCTGAAATCAAACAGAGAGATGAGCATGTGTGCATTAGGTTGCTGCACAGGGTTTTCTGGTTTCCTACCAGGGTTTATGCAAACAATTGAAAACATATATTATCAAATAAAGCTTATGCTACTTCTTTCCAGCTATACCTTCTATGAATACACAAAAAAGAAGGCCCTGGCAACTGCAGATTTTGGTAGTAAAATCTGATAGTCAGGAATATGTTTAGCACATTTATTTCAGAATATTTAAATGTCCGTCGGCTAATCAGATTTCTTTACCAAAATACAAAACTTAAAGCTTAATACATTCATAATGGTCATCACAACTCTCAAGGAGAGACATCTGCAGCCAGTGGCCCTGCAGACTGTCAGCTGATATATTATCAATTAGCCAGCAGACTGGCCAAACATATCTGTGCTGTGTTTTGCCTGAAGATTGCTGAATCACATTGCCTCGTATTCTAGAACAGTGATGACTAAGTGTATTAGAAAGGGCGAGATCTGCTCCCTATTGTGGAAGAGACCTGTTTTCACACCGTTGTGTACACAGTTGTGTTTATAACCTTTTCTGTACGGCTCACATTGAACTTCCCGTGCAGTGAATACAAGTAGCCCTCAAGCAACACCACCAGATCTCTGCAGTATCACTTCTTACATGGCAGCTATTTAGAGAAACCTAATTTGTAAATACATTTTAGAAGATAAAGAATCAAGATACTATGGTTTCTGGAATAATCTGTGTTAATAATTTCTGAAATAACTCAATGAACTGAGTTAGATCCATAGCTCACATTTAATAAAAGTATGAGACTTGAATGAAAAGGATGTGATGTAAAAACTTAAATTAGAAACACTCATTTTTACAAGATGCTGTGAGGGAAATGTCAGCAACAAAATTCTGAGTGATTTTTTTGGCTCAATGGTATATGAACCTCGCTACATGCCATAATTTATTATTTTTTATGTAACGCTGGCATAGCAAGAAACATCAGCTGAGGTGAGTGGCTGGCTGACAAACCAATTTAAGATGACAATAAGCACAGTGATGATGAGAGGATGTGCAGGGGTGAGATTTCCCCACATCTTAACTCCAGAAACGCTGATTAATTAATTCAGTGTAAGCCTCTTGCTTTCAGATGAGATAAAGTATGAGCAGATGAATAACAGAAGAGGGCAGTGAGGGAAGACAGTAAAGAGACTAATCTTTCCCAGCTGAGATGGGAAGGCTTTGTGGAAGGGCTAATTTCAGGCCAAAAATATTATGAATAATAGAGATTATTTCTGTAAAGAGAACATTAGTTTTAAGTCTACAGGGAGGATTTCTAATAATAACACAGAAAGAAATCTAGCAGAATGCACCCTAATGTTTTTTTTCATTTATAGGATCAAAACCATCAATGTGTATGGGCAAAAAGCTGATGAAATGTTATCTTCCATAATACGAATTTACTTCTTGATCCAAACTGAAAACAAAACTCTGAAAAAATATGTTTTATTGTTTCCTCTCTCTCTTATGTATGGAGTATAATCTAGCTGTGGTCTTGTCCTTTTGGTGTTTGAGGAATTCAGATTTTTTAAGTCTTTGGTCTGCACCAGAACCACTGGGCCTTCTACAGAAGGGAGCACATGGGGAGACACGGCAAGCCCCCCCTGCAGTGTGATTGTGGGAACATCACTTGGCATTGGTTTTCACAGAACCTGTTTGCTGCAGGTGGTGCTGAGATGTTTTACTAGGCAGTGCCTCTTGGAGTGTGCGCGCACATGTGCACGCCTCGTGTGTGTGTGTGTTTGTGCTTGTGTATGTGCATACACTTGGGCGTCTCATTTGCAAATGTAATCAAGCTGATCATGGATCCTGCCTTCTCCTTACATTACTTTGTTGACTTGACTGACAATGGTGTCCTCCACGATCTTGTGGAAGGCTTTCAGAGCAGAAAGGCAAACATCTTGGGTTGCCACAACCAAAACGACTGGGGACATTCACAGATGCAGAATGTTACCCACTTGGTTCAGCTTGGTGCTAGAAGTTGAAATGCCAATAGGTTTAGATGAGAGTTTCGAGGATCATATTCATAGACTTGAATGCTGGTGTTCCACCAAGTCCCTTAAGGGGCTGTAAAAAGACACACAGCTCCTTTTGCTGTGCCTACCCTGGCAGGCAGAGCACGGCAGCAGCCGAAGGCCGGCAGTTGTCCATGCTCTGTAATTCCTGCACGCTCCCAAGCACAGGGATTGCTGTGCTGATTGCCCTTCTTCCAAACAGCACACAGACACAGGGGAGAGCATGTGCCAGGGTCCATTCCCATCAGGCGATTTCAACTCAAATACCCCACCCACTGGGGGGTGGGGAAGGGAAAGAAGAGCCTGTGGTATGTAGAGCTGAGCCGTGCTGTGCTGCCTGGCCTCAGGGCCAGAGCATGGTCCCTGGTTGTTTTACTCACTAGACATTTCCTGTGTGTCTCAATTCTCTGTCTGTTTAAGAGCAAGAGAAGAACTTGCCCGCTTTGCAAAAAATAAGTGCCTTTTTAATGTGCTACAGGAATAGGTGCTATTTTAAGTATTCACCAGAGATGAAGCCAGTATTTTTTCAGTCTGCTGGGAGAGTGGATCCTTGGTAAGAAATCTTTGTCCTGCAATCCAGATTCTGTCTGAGTTTCAATCTGCAGAGATCTCCAAGTATGTAGTTGTTTGAGTTTTCTGTTCAAGTCTGGCCCACTCTTGATAGCATCTGTGCAAAGCTGAAGCTTGAAACTGAACCCGACTGGAAGGCGAGATGGGTTCAACTTCATTGCTCTGCCTGTTGGGTTGCTTCCTCTCTGGGCAGTGTAAAAAAAGTCAACTGTATTATTTTTCCTTTTCCATAGCCAGGGCCAAGGAATGCAAGAAAATTCGCCAAGAGTAGAAAAAAAATTGAGTTTTGCTATAGCTTCAGGGGTCCAGGATACTTGCCTTTCTCATCAGAGAGAGAGCAACCAGACTGATATACTATTTTCCATTAATCAAGTCAGCAAAGCCAGGCAGAGCACTTCCTTTGACATCAATGCAGTGGTGACAGTTGTAGAGTTAATGCATTCCTTCTTAATGGAATACCATAAATCTAGGTTCGATGCTGCCAAAATAATGGCTGCAGTTCTCACTGGTGAAGTCAGCTCTCTCCCTGCATTCCCATGGGCCTAAAACAGTTTGGATATAGAACTAATAGGATTATTTACTGGTATTAATAAGAATTTCTAAGGCAGTTTACAAGGGTGGTTTACCTGTTCAAAGTGATGCCTCTTGGTTGAGCACACATCTGCCTTTTAATAATGGCATCATATTTAACAGCTTCAGAAGAATTACATTTCTTGTTTGAAACTACAGGACAAATTTAGAAAGGAACAATTTATGTTTTTTTCTGGGAAGATGTTTGGATTGTGTCAGAGGCTCCGTAAAGCAAACACAGGTTCCTCAGGTTTAGTGTCTTATTTCAAAGGAAATATGTAAGATAGAATTCAAATGTGACAGTAGAGTGTAGTGCTGATACGGGAGGAAAAAGTTCATTGATTAATTCGCTAGCTGTATTATATTTGGGTACCAAGGGGGGAAAAAACCCAGATATACCTGCTCAGGAAATCATCAGATCAGAGTCAGAGATACATCAGAGGTTCAAATGAAAGTCAGAAGACCTCTTTGCAATCTCAGAGAATGGCTTTGCCAGTGGGGTGTGTAACCAAGTGGCCTGCAGAAGGAGGAACAATGGACGCACAGGCTGCGTCACAGGGAAAAGCCCTGACACCACAGGCAGCAGAGCATCTACCGAGCATTTTCCTCACAGTATCTTCCTCCTCTCCCACAGGAATTTACTCAGCCCCCAAGGGGATGTTATTTGGGATTGTATAACTTGCTGGAGTTAAACAGCTTTATAGCACTATTCAAGCACAAGGTTTTACCTCTCACTTACAAGTTTATTTCACTCTGCAGGGATCATAAAGCAACTTTCAAATTACCAGCCAGTACTGCTGGGGCACAGAAGAAACCATTGTGGTACAAAGTCCACTGAGCATAGGACGTAAGTGTAGCAATGCTTTTAACCCCTCTCTGCATGGGAATCTGGAAACAGATGGTAAATGCCCAAAGGATAGCTGGTGCTGAGGGGTGGGAAGGAGGTGGACCATGAGCATTTTGGTTCAGGTAATCTGTATCTTGGTTCAGTGGACTTCCAAAGTGCAAACATGTGACCAGGGCTTCCTCAGAGGGCTCCTCCAGTGAGAGCAACAACACCCCTGCCTTCCTACCCACTGGAGGGTACCTCACCAATGTACAGGTGGTGACGAGAGCAATGCCCTAATGCTGCCCACCCTCTAAAGGAAATGAAAATTATTGCCCATATTTAACAGCAATCTATTAAATTTGGTGTTTGACTTAGGCATCCACAGGTAATCATACAAAATCTCAGCTTTGGTTGTTCTTGCAGACCTAGACACTCACTTACAAAGCAAATGTGCAGGATGCAAGTAAAACATAAGCAGAGGGTAGGCTAGGGGGTCCAAGCCCTGAAGGCATATAATGCGTTGATTCAATTTTCGGAAGGGATTTCTTGTTTATTATACCAACCACTTGAAATTAATTGGAAAGTAAAGTCTCAGTCTTGGCACATCTAAATCATAAATATTCAACTTTCATTTAGCTCCTAAATAAAGCCAACAGTGAAGGTCAGACTTGGAGAGGGATAACAGGACTTGCATGCTCTCAGTCGGGTGAAAGCTGTTGGTGCTAGCTCAGCTCACAGGACACGAGTGGAGGATGAGTGACGCTGGCTCCAGTTGTAGACACTGTGGTCCGGGTATGTGGAGGTTGGCCTTTGGTCCAGACCTATGAAGACATAACAGCAAAGAAGCAATGCACATGAGGTTGCTCGCGGTACTGTGCTGATGTGAGTGTTTGACTTCTGGGCCAGACAGACTCGCATCTGTCCAACTAAGTGCATGGGCTCATGCAGACAGGCATGCACTAAATCTGATCCCAGGGCCATTCCCCGACAGAACCACAAAATAAACACATGCGCATTCACTGCTTTCTAGAGCATACCGGCTGTTAATAAGCAGAATAATTTGTAGTGGCTTGACTACTGCCTTTTTTTTTTCAGCTTGTGGCTAATGTATGAAGGCATTTCTGATCATAACTATGCCAATAACCTATTGTCACGTCAGCTATTGCTAACTGCATTTACTCAAACACGATATTGATGGAGTTCTTTTTTATTGCACAGAAAAAAACCAAGTGGGCATGCTTTCAAGAATCACAGTCAGAGTACAGTATGTCTGCATTTAATTATAGGGTTGGAGCAATTAACACTTGGGCTCTGCTTTGTTCTGTATTCCATGGCTGGTTGTTGAGAAAATACAGTTCTCAAAAGCTTGCCATTTAAAATGTATTTAGACTATTTTTAGTTAGCGCGAAGGGGTTTACCTACAATCGCTTAGGGCCATGAAGGCTGGGCTAAGACTCAGGAGACCCTGGTTCAATCCAAAGTGTTCTTTGTGACAGTGGAAAAGTCTTAATTTGTGCTGCTATCTCACTGGCCTGCTGGAGAGTAATTCCTTGCTGTAAGGTAGGGATTCCATTAGCTCCAAAGTGCTCAAAATCTGGGCTACTTAAAACACATTGGTGTTTTCTCAGGTTTTATTATTAATGTATGTCGCTAATAACAATTTACATCAGACTTATTCACAGATAACTAGAGACCCTTAAACCAAAATATTACACAATATGCAACGTATATAGCTTTGCCTGTCTTTCATGAATTCTCTTAAACATCTAAGTCTGACCTAATTCAAAACTATATATCTCAAGTACGTATCCTAGATTAAAACATGTGTTTCAGACCCACTGAAATAAAAAAAAAGTTATGATACTAAAGACCTCCTTTTTATTATTTCCCCTCACAACTTCACCTTGCAACACTTTCTTAATTGCAAAACAATTTTGGCTTGAACTTCTGTGTCTCGGTCTGCTGTACTGTGACCTAAAGAACAGTACATACACATGCAGAAATTAACTGGTCCCTTAGGAGTACTCTTGTGCTGGAGAGTGAAGGAGGAGAAGGCAGATTTGCAAATAGCTATATTTTCTTTCACCAACTTAATTGCTTCTGTTTGGAACTTTTAAAATCTCACCTTACCATGCAGTCGTTTTCAAAGTGAGCACAGCATGACTGACCCCAAAAAAATCTGTTTGCTTTTTTATTATAATTTTGGTTGTGATATTTTATTAGTGGAGGCTACAACACCTCAGAGGAGTAACAGTCGGCTGGTTGTGGCGCTTCTGGCATTTCCTAGATTATGCTCTGATTAACTCTGCTATATTAATAAAGACCTTTTAATATGCTTTTGTGAGAGTAATTTCCTAGGGATTTCAGGAAAGCATATGGAAAAACAAACTGCATCACATGGCATCACACTGACATTTCTATGAGTCATCAGCAGAGTTGGACCTTTGGCTCTCTAGCAGGTGAGTTAATCAACCAACCAATAATATTACTAAGCCACCATCATTCTTGAAGATTAGTACTAGAAATATTTACTAGTTTTCATAGTTATTTGTTGACAGAAGAACAGTGAAACTCAGGTTCAGCTTTTCAGTTATCATTTATGGCTCTGAAAGTATCTTCTCATTCTCAAGTGCAAGCCTTTGCTAGACCAGTGAAAATTAATGCCTTTTGTGGAAAATTGTCCATTTTAACAGCCCTCCAGTATTATTTTTCTTTCTACAATCCTTGATATTTCAATTCAAAATAAAGGTTAAGTGATGATAATGGTGGTACAAAACAAGTTATCACAGTCAAAAGGGACTCTTTTTTTTTTGCAGCCACGCTCACAGCATTTCTTATCCAGCAGAGTGCATAAACTGCACACAGATTCCCACATGCACACAACCCTTTGCACAGTCCTTTGATCTTTGACAGGAATCTGCAGACACCCCTTGGAATGGGAGACACTCTTGTAGTCTGTTACAGTTGTGGGTATATTTTTGGTTTGGAGTAAATGATCTAGTTAGAAAATGTTTTCTTATTCTTAAAATGACATGAAGTCCTCAGAAGGAGATGAAAGTACATCACTGTAGCTTTGTACTTGTGGGAATATTAGCCATTTATATTTATCTGGAATAAAATAAAAATGGAAATACTGAGAACATGATGCATAGTAAACAATCACAGACCTGTAAGACGTGTATTACTCATGAACACAGGATCAAACAGCTGCTTTTCCTGCCTTTTACAATGTGTTCCTGACATACGATTAACTGTATTTATTGCACTAGTATCTCACTTGATGTCGATTCCCCACCTCTGTCTGTAATTTCTTTTGTTGAAATTCAAGGATTGATCAGGGCATTTTGTCCTGTAACATCTTACCACTGTTTTATAATCTCTGGGGGTCTAACTCTCTGGAAATTCCTACTCTTGTCCATGCCTGTCTTCCAGTTGATAATGTGTTTTTGTCTAGCTCTCTAAAACGGACTTTTACTCCCAGCACAGGAGGCATGACACTCTGCTCAAATTAAGGATTGCAGCATCAGGAACCAGAGTTTGCAAATTTTCACCTGATTCTTTTCATCGGCTCTCCGGAGCTTCCATGCACCAGAGCGTGACCACAGCCGACTCCTCTTGGACCCAAAAGGGACAAAGCTAAAAGGCGGCAGAGAAACAAACTATCGTTGCCTTCTCTGATTACAGCTGCAGAATGATTTTGAGAAATTGCTATTGAGAAATACATCCACATATTGTTGGTGCCTTTGGCTTAGTGAGTGATGGTCTAATTTCTGTTCAATTGACCAGCAGCCAATTTACGTTTGGATCAAAATTTGAAGCGTAGCTTGTTTCTTATTAGTGTGAGCTGGTCATTATAAATGTGAATCATAACAACCCTTAGTAAGGGATTAATCCTGCAAGATGCTGAACACTCTGTGAGGGAGGCCAGGTGCTCAGTATTCCACCTACCTTGTTCTTCACATTACCAAGTCACACCATTTCTCTGAATCTGATCTGCCAAATTATTCATGAAGCCTTATCCTGTAAATACAGACATTCATACAGACAAATATATTGTACTGTTCACTGAGGAGGGAAAAATTAATTATACTCAATGATCCTCATTCACAACTGCATTATCAAAGACTTAGGTCAATCTAAACCCATTGCCAACTCAAAACTGTGGGAAGCGGTCTTTCAATGATTTGTCTATTTTACTCTGATTTCTGTCACGGATCACCAGAATAAACCAAATGCCTTGGCCAGTCACAGATAGCTCTATCCTACTTTTTTCTAAGCTGCTTTAACTTAATCAATAGTAGCAGTTGCATGACACAAATGAGAAAATTACTGGAATTAGTTAAGATGATAAAAATAGTCTGTGTCCCTCATTAAAAGTCTTAATGAGAGTAACTAAAATGGAAAGGAACAGTTGAAAGATCAGGGTCAACATCTGTTTAATTTTTAGCTACTTTAATTCTAGTTCATTATTATTTTAGAAGCTATCCTAAAGAGTCAAAGGAGAAAGAGCAATGGGAAGAAGGCAGAGTTCTTCAGGGGACAATTCATCAGTTGATTCAACATATGGTGTGTGAGAAAAAAAGCAAATAGGACAGAGTTCTCTTAGTCATAAGCTAATAATAAAGTCTCTAGCCACTGTCCAGGGTAGGGTCAGGCCTTCAGCGCTTTGAATTTCTGACTGGTGACATGTTGCTAGAAATCCAGTGTACGTGGAGAGCAGGTTGCTGTCTCTGGCGAAAGTGGCACTGACGAGAATCACTCGCAGTATCCCGGAAGTTCCCATTTTGTCGCTCAGTGTCCCCACATTGACAGCACCTTAGTTCAGCATGTAGCTAAGGGACTTCCAAGAGGAAGAATAGCTGATGAAGGCCCTTGTGCAGTCAACAGAGGCATAAATGGGGAACCTTTCAGAGGATCAGTCGTATTTCTTGTGGGCTAAGAATAGCTTGCTTTCTTTACCCCATAACCAGTCCAAGGTCATTTTGCTTACATCAGTGCGTGGTAAAAAAGCTTTAAGAGACATCAAATGACCTCTTCCTTATGGCCAGACCAAAAAGAAAAAAGTAAACTCTTTTGTCTTCTCCTTAGTTTAACTTCTGCCTTAGATGTTGTCTGGGGCCTGAGATCTCTGAATTCAAAGATGAAAAATGGAGCACACTAAAAAAGATGAGTTCCTTCTCTTCTTTCTCTCTTAGGACTCCTCAGGCTTTTCTTCACTACGTAGAGTAATCCAGCTGCCCTTTTTACATTACAAACTTTGCTAATAAAAACCAAAATCAGACAATAAAAGCACACTTTCTCCTGATGCTCTGTTTTCTCTTTCTTTCCCTCTCCCTGGCCCCACCTGTACTAACACAGTCACACTTTCAGTAGCCCTTACTGGCAGCAATGCAAGCTTTCAGTTTTTATTAAGAAGGCTAAATCAGGAGTTTATAATAGTCCTTTTATACTTTTAATGTTGCCCATTTTACTGCTGCTTTAACATTCACTGCCCAGACCTGGCTTGTATTCCATGTTCCCAGATCTGAACAACAGAACACCCCTATTAATTTAACCATGTCCTTTCTATTCCTACATTTCTTAAGTAGTACAGCTGTGATTTTGTCTTAATTTCCCTAGGGTCCTTAAACATCTTTCACATCCATACCTGCAGTCACTGCCAAGGTAGAAAGTCAAAGGGGAGTCTGCAGTTCCCTGTGCCTTCAAGACATCTGCAGTCATACATTGGCTTTGCATTGTCAGTTGGGAAAACATCCTGTAGAAAAGGGGACTAGCTATTGGGTGTACTTGATGCTTTAACGAGCCGAAAACAAGGCTCACCCAGTTATACTGGTGCTTGAAGGAGGGTCATGGCTTTTCGTACTTAATTCTCACCAAAGAACAGGGTTTGACTGTTTTGCTTCCTGATTTTGGTATCTGATTTCAAACTGCAAGCCATGCAAGGACCAGCCTTCTTTCATGCACCCATCTCTCAGGTTTGGATACCATTCAGCAGCCTGGTGAAGATGTCAGAGACAAGGAGATGGGGAAGAAGAACAACAGAAAATCTTGTTCGTGTCGGCTGCCTGCGCTTTGGTGATGGGCTTTAAGATCCTTCTTTATGCAGTTGATTATGGAGCCAGATTTCCAAAAATATTTGAGGCCTCTAAAACCAGAAGTGGCTGGGATATTTTCCAGAGCTACCTTGCTTCAGAGCTGTAACCAGTAGTACAGCTAGTGGACGAACCAACACCTAAACTTCAACTCAAACAGGATTTCGGGTGAGAAGTGATATTCAGAAAGCCACTGTTCAGATGCTGTTTCCTGAGGTGCCTACATTTGCACTGGGGCTGCCATGGCTCTTTCTTGTATTTAAGTCTAGCCTTCTACCTGTGTTTGCTGATATTCATAACCTCAGATAACTTGCCTGTCTGGTCTAAAGAGCCTGAAACAAATATTGATCGAGTTTGGGATGCACGCCACTCCTTAGGCACACTGTTGTTTGAGGCGGGTCAAAGATTCATCGTGCTCTTTGTAAAGCTAGAAAGCTCAGAGAAAAAGACATTTGCACAGCACTGTTCCTGAATGGAGGTTGTTCCTGCTCTGGGGTTATGCACCAATGCACCTCTTCACCCTCACCACACTAATGAAAAAAAATAGTGTGGTACAGTGTGACCTCCCTGCAAGCAAAAACCAAGCACCATCGTGTACCTAAATGACAGTACATTAAGATCATTATTGTATTTAATATAGTCAAACTTATCATTAATCAGTAAAACCAGCAGCAGTATTATGTTCTTCCTTAAGTGACAGATTTGTTAATAGAATAAAAAAGCCTTTCTATTGAGACAGGGGGACATAGACACAAGCACCTTAATGAAATATCAAAAATAGCAAGAGGCAGAAAGGAGATGTCTTTTACCAATAAAGAAGAAAAAAGCTCATGTATTGACTAATTTGCTGTAAATCTGTCTTTTGCTTTCTAATCAATCGTTAACAATCAGAGACCACCTGGCTTAATTGAGGCTAATTTTCAGGAAGCCTGATCTGGCATTCCTTATGCACTGCTTGGTTGAAATGAATATAGGAATAGGAAAACCATGGCACTAGTAAAGGAATGAAGAAAACCTGTGACTATAGTATTTTTTAAACATCCATAAAACCTTTTTTTTCCAGTGGCAGATGCAAAATATGACAACTGGTGATCATTTAACAAACTAGCAAGAAAATAATGTTTTTCTTCTAAAGGCTTTTAAAGAGTGCATGGACACATACAAAATCATAGTTGTATTTATTTTTTAAAGCTGAATGGCATCAGGCTAGAGAAGTCAATGGTTTTGTACAACCACCATCACAAAGATATCTTCTGGCATGTGGGTCATAGAGAGATTTTAGAAGATTTCAGCCTAATAGGGTAAATGAATATCCTAGACAAACACACTTCCTCTTTGGCATTGGGAAATATTTTAGTGAAAGGCTAATTCAGAGCCCTATCAACTCTCTCTCTTCTCTGCAGGAAGATCTCCCCCTATTTGAATCCTTTACCTGGCTCCATCTTCCTTGTAGAACCAGACGAGCAGCTCCAACACTTGCTTCTGGCAGGACATGACACCAATTACAAGGGTTGCAGGTTTTGGGGGCTTGGTTTTGGGGTCATAGCAATGGTCTGACTGGACTCTGCTGATGGATAAAGCCTGTGTTTTACATTCTGCCTGAGTATTTGTAATAAATATTGATAGGTGTGCTCTGTTACTAATTTTTTTCAGGCAGAGCTTGTCTCTGAAGCTGTGGAACGACCTTGACAGAGCAAGCAGTGCTTACCAGGCATAAGTATCTCTGCAGAGGGCATGGCAAAGGCCAGGGGATCCTGTCAACACAGCTGAAGGATACTGCTACTCAACAGGAGCTTCCTTGGTGCTACAGAAAGGTAAGATATTGCTTAAAGGCAGAAATTTAAAAGTATTACTTCAGTATTTTTCAGGATTTCTCTCAAACAAGGTCGTTGAAAGATGAAATAGTACTGAGGCATTGGAACTGTAAAATGAGGCATTTCATTCCTTTACGGGGAAAGGGTGTGTCATTCCTAGCCTGGTCTTCTTCCTGAGGTTTGATCCTTAGATCTGGGTTTACCACCAAGCCGGCTGGGGCTGTGCTGTCCATGCCGGCACACCACTGTGCTTGTGTGGTGTGCCACAGACAGATCCTGTCTCTGTAGGTACTGTAGAACCCTGGTTGGTCTCATGTTTTTATAACATTAAGCTTTTAATCTCAATTTAAATTTCCTCCATAAAATTTGTATGCAAATACTTTCCTAGCTCACAGACCTGTTATGAAGGGGATTGCCCTCTGGGTGGTTGCCATTCAGCTTGGCTGCCTTTACTATAGACTTTACTGGTTGGCATCAGAGTCACTTTTCATGTACAGACCCATCTGCAGTTGTAGCAGCAATTTTTCTCCCAACTTTGCCAGGTATTTTTGGATTTCAGTGGTAGCAACCTATTTGTAGCACTTGGTTCATTGGATTCTTAGAGTACCTACATAGCTCATTTACTCATAATATCACTGAGTCTGAGCTGAAACTCAGAAACATATTTCCTCCTCCTCTGCACCAAAGTGGAAACACTTTGAGAACAGTCTTTTCAGACCCTAGTTGTTTCTCTGTTGATTAATATTTGACCATGAAATTAGCTCTGTTGATTACATGGTGCTAATAACACCAAGGTCGTGGGTTCACGCAGGTTTGATACCTGTATGGGCCGTTCACTTAAGAGCTGGACTTGATGATCCTTGTGGGTCCCTTCCAGCCCAGAATATTCTGTGATTCTGAATACAGTAAGGGTTTTGGTTTTTCTGTTCTAGCTGACAAGATCAGCCCCTCTGTCTTGAAATATGGTACTCATAACTCATACACCATCTCCCCAAGCTGACTGTTAATTTAAATAACCAAAATGATCGTGCTTTACATTACGGTTCTATTTGTGAGCAACCGATAAAGGGCTAATAAATTTTTAATAGATGTAGTAATAATTTGTTAATTGAATGTTATAGAGTACAAAAGGCTAACAGGCTTCAAATAACCTGTTGTTATTCTTTCTACTAATGTCCTTAGCAGGCACGTTTAATTTAAGCCATAATACATGACCCTGGTGGCAGTGATACGTGTATCTATGTAGCTACACCTCTAAGTGCTTCAAATATAGAACTTTGCAACCCCAAATATCTTAAAACAACAACACACACGCACAAAAATCAAACACAAAAAATCAAAATACTGTAGAGTTTCATGGAAATCTTCCTCCGTATCTTGTAGATCAGCTTCTTGATGGTAGTGAGACATTTTGAAAATGGATAACTTACGGCTTCTCACACCAAATATAACAAGTGCACTTTCTATGTGTGTTAGAGGCTTTGTAAATCCTAAGTGTTTCTCTGAGGTACATGTCACTCTTTTAGTGACAAGCTTCTGAATGCTGCAGAGAATCGTGTCAGCTGCACCCTCTTTATCTGCTAGACTTCTAAGTGTACTTTTGGCTGATAAACATAAAAAATAAAATAGTAGTGTTAACAAATATCTCCCTCCTCTCCAACTTCTCCTCCCATATCAGCTTTACTATTAGGAATGAAAGTCTGGAACTTCCGCATGACTGTCGATGGAGACCAAGGTGGCAATGAGTCAGAACAATTTATTTCCTGAACAGAACTTATACCAATGGACATCTGATCACACGGAAGTCTTGTATATTCCAGCCCCAATGCACTGTATCAGAGATGCTTCTCCTGCTCTGTATTTCTTGTGTCTGGGTTTTTGTCATGCAGCCCCATTTTACCCAAACAATGCAAATGAGCCATAAAATATTGAAAAATCTTCTCTGCACTTTTTCACCTTTGAGAAAGAGCTTGGGATAAATTCTGATCCTCACTGCAAGTAGCAACTACCTCCACTTAAGCCAGCATGATGCCGCTACTTTCATGGATATAAGACTGGGATGATTTTGGCAGAGACAGAGCAGGGGAGACCCTGTTATGCAGTAACACCTCTGTTCTGGAAAATTATCCACTGTTGATAAACAATAACCAACTAGCCCTCACTCACTATTGCAGACTTCCAGTAAGATTTATGCTGATCCTGCTATTGAAGTGGTTCATTAAAAGTGACAGTGATGCTGGATCACTGGGGCAGTCGTGGTAGTGTTCTGCAAAAACACCTCGGAGAGCACCTCAGCATGCCCGCTCCAGCATAACCAATGGAAGGTTTTTTCTATGATGAAAAAAGACAACTGCTGCATTTTCAGTCCATTCCAATGATATGCTTCATTCTAATCAGAAGGATAAGTTTACACTAAACAAATGCTCCCTTTCTTCACTTCCCTTTTCACATCAGTCACTGTCAGCTTGATATAGAAAATATGGCTGTTAATAGCTTGCAGTGGAGCAAACATTTGCATAACTGTTACCTCAGAGCCCATAACTCCGAGCTAATTGGCTGATGGTGATTAAAATGATTAAGTGACTGTAATTTATATGATTAACCAATTAAGCCATTCTCCTGTGATTGGCCCAGGGTAGGGTCTGGGATGCGAGCTTGTTTCCCAGCATGCATGCCGGCAGTGCACAATATTAAATATTCTTTTAAATACTTGCTGTTGTTCCTGCCAACAGCACTCAAGGTGCTTTAAAGGTATTTTAATTACTCCATATCATTTGTGTAGCACAGAGAGTCATAAGTTGAAGGCAACTCATGAATTATTAACAAAATAAATCTAGCACTGGCTAGGATAACACAGAATTACGGAAGGCAGTAAATAGGACAGTGAATTTGATCATCCAGAACTGATGGATGACTGACTGGTGTAAATACAGGCAATATCACTGCCTCGAACAGAAGTTACGCTGATTTATCCCAGCATGACATCCAGATTTTGATCCTTGGAAACTGAAAGTTCACCAGCAGGTCTGAAAAAAAAGGTAGACAAAATTAACTGCACATCCTTCTAGGTAAAAGAAGCAACAGACTTGGTTAATTTGTAACCAATTCCATTAGGAGTGAGTTTGCCAAGGGAGTGAATGTTGTTTGAGTGAGCTCTGGTTCTTGAAAGAACAAGGCAGGTGGGCAGGAAGCAATAATTAAGCATATTCTCTGTTAATCTCCTGCTAGGTACACTGAAGGGAAATCTTGCTGTGGTTTCAGCCCCCTCTTTCCTTCTCCCTACCACCTTCCTGTGGGCTGCTGTTACGAAACAAGGGACTGCTCCATTTCCAGTTTTTTCCCCTCTCACCTCCTACCAGCAGACAGTTTAATTCCATGCTTCCTGAGGCTAAACACATCACCTTCATTCACATTACTTTCAATTTCAGCTGCTGTGTGTCCTGAAACTTTAAATCCGTTGCCAGTTAGCATGGACTCTCAGGGCTAATTCTACAGCATAGCAGTCTTTTAAGAGCTGAGAGCAATATGCTTTTCTTTTCAACTTACCTGTGATTTGCTTTGCGTTTTCTGATCTTTCTTGACTGATAATTAAATGTCAGCGTAATATAGAAGGCTAGTATTTTACTGTCATGTGGGTTAACTATTTCCATGTGCAGTTTTGTCCAAAACAGTGGCCTTTGCAAACAGGAAAATATTACACTTAACTGTGCTAAGCATCTTCGTGTTGTTGGCTGGGTATTCCCAGTGCTTCAGAGGATGGTTTCATCATTGAATTCTTAGGGTTACCAAGGTTTGAAAAGTCAATTGTTTCTTGGAGGATATAAAAATCTGAACAACCTCTTTTGATCTAAGTGGTTTGTTCAAAACGGCTTTGTGAGGAAGCCTGTAGCATCAGGATGTTTGTTTTACACTACCCTGCAAATAAATTAAATACACTGCCAATACTCCCATGCTGAGCCTACAGTGCTCAGCCTATGGTGCAAAGCCAGAAATCCATCCTCTGGCTTTTTGTCCATTGGATGACGTTTTCTCTATATTGCTCACAGAGAGTTCCAAGCAGTGCTCTGGGGGTGTCTGTGAAACAGCTTATGAAGCTTCAGTCCTGGACTTTGTGGACATGTGTACCTGTCTGTCTATCACATTACTGATATGCCAGAAACATTTTAGACTTAACCCTGAGAAGAGTCGTGAAAGCTTCTGCTCCCATCAAAGTAGACAGCTACAACTTAACCAAAAATGAGAGCAGTAGTTAAAGCTGAGGCTGGGGGACAAGAGACACTGTGAGTGACCTTGGCCCATCACCTCACCCCTCCTTGCATCCCTGTTCCCTGTTATCAGAGCGAGGTATTGCTCTTTCATCACTCCTAGCAAAGCTTGAAAACAAGGCCATTAATATACATAATGCACTCACACAGTAACGAGATGACGTCCATGGAAAAGCTTATAAATAAACATAAATAAGGACCTGATGAGTAAAAGGCTGGGTCCTGCCCAGGCTTCAATGAGAGTTATAAAGGCCACGCAGAAAATGCATCTTAAAATAGACTATTTGAAGGTCGTAGCCTCCTGCCCTTACCTGTCAAGACCTGAGTGGAGGCTTTGCCTGTGAAGTGATGGCACTGCTGATGACATCAGCACTCTCCATGCAGGTTTTGGCAGGTGTTAGCCATTCGTTTCACCTTTGCTACTGTTCACCCAGGAATTTCTTCAGAGTCATGACTCGCCATGTGCTTTCATGGCAACTACCATTTAGTTGTATGAAAAAACACATTTCTGCTGAAGATCTGCTGCCATTATATCAGAACTTGAGAAAAGGCAGAGCCTCTAAGTGATTCTTTTGACAGGTTATAAAATATTAAAGGAGGTTAAAGTTTTAAAATTCATTTTATGTATCTCTCTGCAGCCAAGTGCTGCTGGCCTAAGGGATCAATGAATGGAGCATTACATAGAAATGCTGAATTCATGTTATCCTTGATAATCTATATTTCAAAAGTGAGACTGAGCTCTTAAATGACCCACACATGGATTTGATCTCCTCCTCCCTTTTAACTTGCTCTTCAGTAGCCTGGCTTTAAAAAAATTAACTGTTTCAGTAATGTGGGAGTCCTTTCATTCCTACAGTCTTCTGATTAGTTCCAATAAAACTGAATAGTAATAAAGTTAAAATCCATTAGTGGGTACAAGACACACAACAGAACCTGTTCTGGTATTTAAAAAAATGTAAAACCATTATAGCCTCCTGTGCAACTTTGAATTTAGCACAATTATTTTTCACTTTTTGCTTCCTTGCTTTTTTTTCATTGTTGTTATTTTGAGTTTCAGTAACATGAGCATCATTTCCCCATGTAATACTATAAAAACTATTCTGTCAGAGTACTGCAGTAGTGGTTCAACATGACTGAAAAAAAACCCTTAAAAAGACCAAGCTACCTTCATAAGAATTATACTGATTTGGAACATTTAAGACTTCACCTACATGTAAAGAGATACTAAAGGAGAGGATCTGTAGAAGGAAATTTTTGGTGCTGAAGACCCAATGTCCACATTGTCCGTGTCAGGGCTGGGGAGCAACTTGAAGAGTTTTCAGACCAGCACAGGCAGGTTTCTGTGAGTTACTGGAGCACTCTGTGCTCTCCCAAAGATGATCTTGCAGTTTGGTTTTACCCAAAACGGTCCAGATTTTGCTATGAGGCAACATCCCAGTGCAGTTCCAACAGCCTGTGCAGGAGCTCAACCTTACACCTAATGCTGCCGCACAAAATGGTGGAAATGCACCCTTCCAGCTCCTGGTTCCTCATGGTGCTTCCTAATCATCAAAATCTCCTCAGAGATGCAGTGCATCTCTGAGAGTAGTTGTGGCCCAGTGTGATGTTTGCACCAACTCCACTCCCTAAGGCAGCTGAGCAATTCCAGAGCCGCAGCACGCAGCAGCAGGGTCAGGTCCCCCACAAAATGCTTTCTTAAAAAGGAGCTGTATGGAGGATTCTCCCCTTTTCTGGGCTTGACCCCAGGAAGGATGCCCAGCCCAAGAGGCCCAAAATCCCAATCTCCCTCGCTGCTGGGCAGCCAGCAGGGCTGCAGGGAACATTTCCTTGGACTTTTAGCACCCTCAGCTGAGGAGGAAGCTAGCCCTGGCTTTATCTTTCCCTGGTTAAATGCCTTAACCACTAAACACCTACACGAAAGGACAGGCAACCCCAAAATCTCCACCAGCAGTCAGGTTTTAAAAGGGAAGACAGATTAACACAGTGCACAGATGAGGTAAAAACCTCCAACAAGTGCTTGGATCAGAGGGTTTCCTCACAGGAAAAACAGTAGACTTTCTCCTCCTGAGGAATAATTGGGGGCCTGGCAGGTGTGCCTGGTGCTTAAAATAAAATAAAAAATTCCATGACTGCACTTTTCAGTGAAGTCCTCTTTTCCTGGATGAAAATCAATTAACTCTTCACTGTGCCTTGAGGCTAACAGACAGGAAAGAGATTAACAACAGGAAAGGAGACCTCAGCTTTATTGTACAGCAGCATAGGGCTCCCCATGCTTGAGCCACTCCATGAGTGCTCTGATCCAGGGTCCTGTCTCAGCTGTGAAAGTCCAAGGTATTTAAGCACATGCTTAACTTCAGGCATGGGAAGATTTTCAACAGCCTGGTGGAAGTCTGGCATTCACCTCTCCTCCTCCCCCAGCTTTGCATGGGAGTTACACACCTAATTGTTTCCTACCCCTTTGAACATTTCCTCTCAACATGCTTTCCTAGGCAGCGAAGAACTGCTGAGCTGGGGCCTTCTGGAATAACTGCTCTGTTAGGGAAGCTGCTCGTTAGCCCTCTGTCGTCTAGTGGCTGGCTTTTGTCCTGGGGTGTGAGGGTTTATTTGCATGCTAGCAAAAAAATCTTTTTAAAATTGAACTTAGGACGATGCCAGCCATTCTAGCTAAATGGTCTTTCCTTTTCCAGTCGATTAAGTACCTGGCTAAAACAAGAGTCTGTGTCACACTGGCTAGGCACTGTTAAAAAAAAATTTGAAATAAAAAGTTAAGTTGCCCTTTAATTACATTGACTGCTTTTCATTTTCCAGTTAGGACAGAGGGTAACCAAAAGTGCATGTTTTATCTTTACGCTAGGCATGATGCTGTATCTTGTTATGAGCTGTTAGATTCGTCTTCTTAATGCAAATCCTCTCAAAATAAGATGCATTTACATACTCCTTATCATTCTTAGCCATTTCCAAGGTCTCCGATATCTGTTATGTCATCTTTGAGATGGAAAAACAAAAGAATTCTGGCAAGATTTATACCATGCCATTATAATAGTCCCTGGATTAGTCCTTGTTCTCTTCTTTTATTTTTTTTCCTTTTTCTTTTTGCTGTTTCAGATGGTGCTAACAGGTGATTGAAGAACAGCTATAGTGAGATCAGAACCAGATATGATTAGATAGTTCTCATGCATTTATTAATTTATAATTATGTTCTGAGACATAACAGATAGGTAATTTTTAAGATTTTATTCTTATTGACCTGCATGCATGATATGTCAGTGGCCTGCATCTGGGAGTGAAAAAATACATTAGGACTGAAAATGTGGTGTTTTAATTAGTTCTTTCAAGAATTTGACTTTGGAAAAAGTGATTGTTGTCATCAAAGTTTTCTACTGAAGAGTCTTCTTTTTCGCACTAAAAAAGAGTTCACCAGAACTGAAAACTTGCACTTCAAAAAACAATTAAACAAGAACATTGCAAAGGTGCCTTCTGGGTTGAACTGCTTTCATTTTTCTTCTTAACTCCCTAATTGGTCCACGTATTTGACCTTAAACCAGGATCTCCCTCTGAGGTATGATGGCACGTTTTGAGAATCCTTGCTTTACTATATTACAAGCAAAACTGGTGAATCAACATTGAAAGGAAGGAATTCAGGTTATGAATAGCATGTCTGCATAGATGCATTTGGGGTTTGAAAGGAAAATTTACAGTTTTTCTGTGTTTGAGTTTTTTGAAGGAAGGACTACTTTCTCTGTGGAAACTCTTTGAAGTCTTAGTTTTTATAACATGCACCACTTTCCTATGTAGAAATACATTTAAATGTTGCCTGTTTTCTTCTTTTTCAGTAGAGTACGTTAAGCACACTTAAGCACATTTACTTCAAATTTAGCACCCAGTGCTGTGTTTATTTGTATGTCCCACAGATTTCTAGTCTTGAGCACTGAGTTGCTTTATGTTAATTTGGGTTTTTTCCCCACACGTTCCCCATACCAGCTCAAACCTTTCAAGTTTTGGTTGATTCAACCAATTTTCTTTAGTTTCACCAAATAGACTTCTTATTCCCACTTATCTCAAACTCTCTGTCCTCTGAGTAATTCTCTTCTCTCAGGGCACACCCACACTCACACCCACACTCACACCCACACTGTCCTCTTTCTCTTCTGGTCTCTCCCTGCTGCTCCACTCATGATACAATTCTTTAGAAACTATTGATAAGTGCATTTTCCTGTAAGTTTGTCAAATGGCCTAAATGGGGCAACCTTTTTCTCAGTTTCTTGGTGGTGTATGAAAGCACAAAGCCACAGGCATTTTATTATGCTGCAAAACTGGGTCAAATGCACCTTCTGAAAAAGTCAGCCTCTATCGAAAATAGGATGCTTAACACATCTGTGTTAGTTGAACAATTTCTTCCTTCTGTAAGAAATATTAGACCTCAATCTCTACAATTGCTGTAACAACTGTAAGAGAGGAATCAGGTGGTTTCTCACTCCACAACTGGCATTTTATGGGATGTTTAGCAGGCAAAACATCTAATTGAAAAGGCAAATATACCTTCTCGGTATGCACGAGAAAATTCAAACCCTGATATCATCTTATGTGAAACCAGTTTTACAACCACCACTACTGAACTGACTCCATATCTCTTTTGTGGTTCCCTTCCTCTTAACAGAGCCATGATACAGGCTTAACTAATGAGAAAAGATAATTTATTCAGACAAAATAATTTATTGGCATAATCAAGAGAACACTGATGGTGCTGGAACAGTGGTGACTGGAGCAACTGGAACAGTGAGGGTGCACCCTCAGCTGTGCTGGAGGAGTCTGCAGGTCTGTATGAGTAACACAAGTTCCTAAGTTGTGCCCTTTCTGTTTCGTCTGGACATCACCTGTCTCTTCCTTTTCACTTGCAGGGTGTGTAATTTATACAAGATACTGCTTAGCTTTACAGTATTTTCTCATTCAAGAGAAAGGTTATATTCAAAATATTGGTGTGAGTGTGAAGGGAAGTGCTCAGCGAATTAAAGTAAGTGGAAAGTAGCAAGGAAGAAAAACAAATACTTGGCATGTTTCATAAGCTCTGGACAGGCAAAGGGACAAGGTACAAGCTTCCAGGCAAAATAACATTAAGCATCATCAGTCTTTGACCTGGAAATATGGAAGGACAAGAGACAGAGTATCCAAAATTAGACCATCTCAATGGCACGATGGGGTGGTAATGCTAGACTTGGCTCCTAAATTTGATTGCGCAGTTGCATTTTACCTGCCCAGAAAAGGCTTTTTCCTAAGCTCTTGTGAAATTTCCTCCTAAATGAGTGTCCATGTCTTACCTAATAATACAGATGTGCTACTCTTTAAATGATTTTTAAATGATCTCTGCTTAACTTTGAATTTTTAGGCCACACCAAAGAGAAATACAAATAATGTTATAAAACCCCTTATAATCAACTTGCCCCTAAATGTTGATAAAGTATACCAGCTTAATTAACCTTATTCAAAAAGCCTTTAATATGGGGGGACATATAAATGCAAATCCGTTATAAATGCAGATCTTCCTGCTCTGAAATTGGAGCTGCCCGTGATGTTTATAGCTGTTTCCTGTGCTGTGGTAGACTTGGGTCTGAGATCAGCTCAGCTAGCCTGGATGGTTCAGAGTTTACATATATATTCTGGGCTCTTAAATACACAGCTAATAGAATAGAACAGAATAATGAGATGATGTTACACCTTAGTGCTTGGGGGTTTTTGCTGGCATTTACTACCTAGAACAAGAGAGGCCAGAAATTGCTCTCCTCCCTCCAGGTCCCTTATAACCTTTGACTGCATGGGCTACTCATTGTGGCAGGTGAAGATCAATTAAACTGCCACAAACTAATGGTCAGAGAAGAGCTCCCTGAAGAATAATGGAAAAAAGAATTTCTCAGAGACTTGCAGCATCTTATAAAAACAGCAATACCACCACTATGACCAATCTACACTTCATTAAGGGAGAGAGTCAGGATTAATATCTGAAAGGCAATCTCTGCAGTGCCTATTCCAGCAATTATTTGTAAATGCATACACATAGGAGATGGAGCAGAAATAGTGGAGAAATGGCACACAATGCCTTTTTGCTTCCCTAGCAATGTCACACTTGAAATATGAAGCACTCTGAGCTGATGACTTCCTTGTGCTGCTTATACATTATCCTGCCTGGGCAACAACCAAGTTCTGTGCAACAGTACTTCATTATTTTAATTAAGCTTATTGCAAGAGTAATCATCATTGCCATCAGTATCAATCACCAGTAATATTTCCAGTGATGTCTGTAAGTGATGAAGGTCCTAACTGACAATAAATAATAATGTTCCTGGCTTGAGTTGACACTTCATTGGACTTTGCTGGGTTGCTTTAAGTACTCCAGGGCTCACTACAAAAAGAACTATTTATCTATGACAAAAGCCAGATCTAAATCATACTTGTTTTGACTTCCCAAATGGATATGTTCATAATGTCAGCAAAATTTATCCTTTTGATTATGGCAGATACCAAGTTTGAAACACATTTTGAAAGAAATTAGAAAGGTCTCAATACTCTGCTGCAGACATACTTTCCCATATATCTTTAATTAGTATAAATTTGAGTAAGTTCTTTATTTTATTGGAAGAAGACAGTATAACATTGTTTGGATTACAAAAATGCTTTTTCCATTAGTAAGGAAAGGTCTGAAGGGATGTCTTTGCACTCACATCTAAATGATCCCATGGTGTCGAGATCTGATTGAAATGTATTACTTACACATTTAGTCCAAAATATCGGTGCAGTTGCTTATTCCTGTCATTATGCTGCTACAGATTAAATACTCTGCCTGTTTTGGTTTGTACTGCAGTTTTTCTTAGCTGGACAAAGACATTTTTGGCAGTTTGGAAACGGCTTTTCTATTTTTATTTCTTTGTGTCTTTCTTTTTTTATTTTTATTTCTTGTCTTTATTTCTCAGAGCTTGTTAATGCTCTGAGGATGTTCATTTGGAGTTCAGCAAGAGGATATATACACAATTGTTCCAGAAACATAGAACTTAAAATATGAACATAATATTTCCAAGAAGTTTTGAAATATTAATATAATGAACAGTAATCCTAAATTATCTTTTTATTATCTCTCATAAAAAAATGCAAAATCCAGGACTATTCACAAGCAGTCATCCACCTCAGCAATACCCAGACTCAGCTGTAAGATCAGTAGCTGAGCTGACAATCCACCCTTCTTTTTTCTTCTCTGTCCTTCTTTCACCTCTCTCTTCCCTACAAAAGGCAGGCACTGAGCAGATGTCAATGAGGTCTTTGAGGGGTAATAGCAGAGAGGACCATTTATTGCAGCAAACGTTAGACAAAACTGACATTTCCCAAACCAGATTTTCATGAAATGGCAAATTTTATATTTTGTACTTATTGATAGGCAACACAATATAAAAACTCTCTCCGATGGCACAAAACAGCAAAAAATACAGCACACGGCAAATTGCAGGACAAGAGTTGCTGTAAATACCCACCTCAGACTGTGTGTGGGGTGTAATTACTCAATAAGCTCCAAAATAAAACCTGTTAGAAACAGTTATCCACAGGATCGTCCTATACAGCACTTCAAGCAGGGTGCACAGCCACACCCCAGAGCTCCTCTGGAGCTCCAGGACTGTCAAACAGCTCAGCTCTCCACAGCAGGGAAGAGGTGGGTCTGAGAGGGAGTCCTGCCTCCTGCCCAGTTCCTGCTCTCCCCAGACAGAGACTGAAGGCAAAGGAGTGCACAGGACAGCCTTGGAGGCCTCTCCATCATAGTGGTATGAATTTAATTTTAATGGTCTGTATTAGAAGAAGCTGAAGATTTCACTGATTTTCAGTGTTCTCCATGGTAAGTAGTTCAGGCAACAGAGTTTCATATCCAAAGCATCACAAAGAAAGGCTTACAAAAGCAGACAGCAGAGAAACTGGTGACAGAGCAATTAAAAGAAATGGTACAGTTCTCCTGGATTAAGCAATTCCTTCTTCGATCGCACATGGTGCAAAGGAACATGTCTGCATGAAGCATTGACAACACTGAAGAACATTTCCCCATTTCTTTCTTGTCCCTAACACTCATTTCATGCATGCTGCCATTTTCCACATCCATTTTTTCTAGTGCCAGTATTTTATTCTGATGCCAGTATGTTTAATTTAGGAAACACATTCCTGTTTGCCTGTCTGTCTGTCTATCTATCTATCTATCTATCTGCCTACCTACATACCTGCCTTTATCTCTCTTCTTACTAAGTCATTCCAAAGTCCAACATAAGAAGAAGTGCTCTTTCTCACTTTCAAGGGGCTGAACAGGCAAAGTATTTTCCTAAGGTAAGGCAATTTGGCACTCGTGTCCCTCTTTGTGGCTTTTTTGCTGCTGAAAGGATGCAGCCTGGTCCATCCTGGGTGCTTATGGAAAAGAAAACCCTCAGAGGTAAATCTGCTGTATTGCATCAGGAGCTCATCACACCCTCTGTTTTCTGAACATAAATGCAACGCAATTTTGCTCTGAGAGGCAGTTCCTGGCCAATCCGTCCCTCTGAGAACTGTGGACTCAAAAACAGAAACATTACCATTATTATTTTGAAGCCTTGCTCAGTGCATAAAGCTATCATTGCTTCCCTGAATGAGAGTTGCTCTTTCTATTTTTTCCACTTCAGAGCTGCATCCCACCTTCACAAAGATGTCTCACTTCCCCGGTTTCATCTCCTTACAGGTGTTAGATATGCCACACATCCCTTCCTATAGATCATGTTACAGCGAGTCACATTCCTGGTGCTTTGGGCTCTTTTTAAAATTACATTTTACACATCAGTAAACTTGTAATGTAGGAACAGCTTTCTTAGTGTTATTTATATCCCCGTGTAGCAAAAGAATTTGTCAGAGAGTAATATGAATGTTATTTATCTGACGGCTCAGCTTTATTGGCTGCTACATTTCATATCCCTCAGTACTTTTTGGCAGAGGAGTAAATAACAGTGCTATTAACCTCTAACACCAGTATAAAAATAGGCATTTATTAAGGAGTAAATATTACTTTAATTATTATTGCCCTAGTTTCCTTTCTCTGTAAAAAATTAGATCCCTTTATGGCTCTAAAAAATCCCCAAATTTTATTTAAGTTGTAGACAGTTATCTGGCCACTTGCTCTGGGTAGTTTCTGGTACCTTCAGCAGTAATTAAGGAACATATCATGCTTCAGCCACCTGATTGGATAAAATTAAAAGAGGCGTATGAAAATAGTAAGTTAAACCAAGCTGTCCAGGGCTACACAGACACCTGTCTGTGCCACATCAGTGGCTGCCTTCTGTGACCTCTTCTAATCTCAGATAAACACCAAGCAGACCTATGAAGAGACCAGACCTATCACTATCTAAATAGCAGAAGTCCCAGACAGTAGCAAGAGGAAATTAATTAAGTCCTAAACCTTCAGCCCATTCAGCAAGAATTAAAAAGCACAAGGGGCTCACATCCTCAGAAGACTTTTTACTTCAAGCTTCCTTTGGTTTTGAAAATCAGTAGATGTTATATATGTAAATACTTTGGGAACTAGGGTTCCAGCACCTCACCAGGGTGTTAAGTACCCTGTAGGATCAAGACCTTTGTGTGCAATCCTCTAAATCCCCTCAAGTGGCAATATTTCGTTACAAAGCAGGGAGAGGAGTGTAAGTGGCATTTCTGTTTCTATGGCAATTGCAGCAGCAGGAAGCACTGGGGTTTGTTACTTCGGAGAACTCTATCTTCGGCTGCTGGATGCAACTTTCCTCTTCAAAATCTTATCTGCTTCACCCAGAGGAAAAAAATTAATGATGGATAGCATAGAGAGATTATCAAATATCTAGTAAATAAAGCAGATTTTAATATAATGTGCAAATGTACATATTGGGTTACATTAAAATGATGTAAAGAATTAGTATACCTGGTAAGCCTCTGATGTCTAGTCCCTCCCATCTCAGGTGTAGCCCTTCTATGTAAGAGATCAACACCAAGTTGGAAGTACCATTACTTCAGACTACAGAACATGCTGGATTTGTCTCTGAGGGGTATCTTTGCTTTGGTAGGTATTTTCACCCTTTTTATTTCATTCCTCAGGTGGCTTAAGACAAATGTTTTAGTGATGGCTAGAGTCAGCCTCTAGGAGCGGCTGTGAGCCTCACATGGGGTTAGCAGCATCTGTGCTAATGACGGTATGGGAGCTCACTCCATGCTTTTAACCACAGTCCTCTCTGTGGCTCAGTGAAAGTGTTCAAGCTTTTACACTTGAGAATAGCATCATCATGTAGCACTGGGGCTTAGCCTGAAAGAAAACCAAAGAAGAATTTCTTTGCCTGACAGACATGACAAGGTGAGACATTTTCTCATTTCCAGTAAGCCTCTGGATCCCAACGGGCCACAGGAGTCCTCTTTTTGATGTCAGCAAGGACTGAATTTGGCTGACAGACGGACTGCAGGCTCACTCCACAACCACAGTGGCAGTGGTGAATGCTCTTGTGCTTCAGTTTGCAGCTAGCCCTCCCATTCCGGTACCAAATATGTCATGGCAGGAACATGCTTCAAATGGCATATGGAAAGAAAGGCTTGTTAATCCTGGCCAGCGGAGCATCGATATGCACATGACCATTATGGTGGAATATTAATGGGATCACTCCAGTGGGAAATATATGAGACTACGTTTTGAGTTTCTTGACGCATATTGTGAACAAAACTTCATTTGGTCTTGCTGAACAGAATCAACTCTGTTAAAAAGGAACATACAAAAATCTATGGAAGCGTTTGTTGGGATATTTTTAAGAAAGTAGAATCAAAATTATTTGGTGGATCTGTTGGAGATCACAATAACTTAGAGATGAAATCGATTGCATAGTGTAATCAGAATGTAAAAACTTAGAGCTGTGACACTCAAAAAAACCCAATTCAGTAAAGAAGAACGGTTAATAGAAGAATTTAGAACTGGTGATTTTGAAAGCGACAATGCAGAATGATAAGAACTTTTATAGTGAGCCCTTAACACTTGGCCCAGTTTACTATGTCTTTTCATTGGGGTAGAGAAATCTTTTCGTTGGGGTAGAGAAACTTTTGCTACATGGCTTTCACACAGACTCACACAATGGTTAAGGTTGGAAGGAACCTCTGGAGGTCATCTAGTCCAACCTTCTCGCTCCCACAGGGCCCCCTAGAGTGCGTTACTCTGGAGTGTGTCCAGATGGCTTTCGAGTATCTCCAGTGAGGAAGACTCCACAATCTCTGGGCAGCATGTTCCAGTGCAGGTTAACCCTCACCGTAAAGAAGTTTTCGCATGTGTTCAGGTGGAACTTCCTGTGTTCCAGTTTCTGCCCATTGCCTCTCGTCCTATTGCTCAGCACAACCAAAATGAGCCTGACTCCTTCCTCTTGGCACCCTGTTTCAGAAAGTTTTGATACAGCCAGTCTCATTATATTCTTGCTGATCAGATAAGAAGCAAATGGAAAACAAAATTAACTTTAAGAAAGCAACAGCTAAAGCACAGTGTTCTTTGTACACAAACTTGCTTAATGAGGTATACCTCTTATAAGTTCGATTGCTTCAAGTCTTATCTTCATCCATTCCTAAAAAATAGGTCACTACTGGAAAGAACTATACAATGTTTGCTATCTCACTGAGCATATCTTCAGAGAGATTCCTGCAAATTTGTTGCCATTTATGATTATAAATTTGCGAGCTTATTTTGAAAGGTGGTTTCATTCATACACACTGCTTTAAAATCATACACAGAAAAAGACTTTCTGTATTGAAAATTTTTATTTTCCTTCTTTCTCTTAGGAAGAAGGCAGGAAATTAACATGTATTCAACAGGATTTGATTAAAATCAATTAAAATTGAAATGAAGCATGCTATATCTTAAAATCTAATTTAACTTAATATTTTTAAACAGACAGGGAACAATAACCCAAAAACTCTCTAAAATGAAATCGACATCTCTTTCCCAAGTAATTTGGCCCTTGCCCAAATGAATTACAGCACTGATCCAGATAACTGGATTGGGGTGTAAAGTGGCCCATGTATGATATATTACATTTATAGATTGGTATATGTCATAATACATTTTTTTGGTTGTAAATAAGGCAATTAATTCATATTGAGAGAGGAGATTCTGAAAGCTCTGGAGGGCATTTATTCTTGTGGACTTAGAGAGATGTCCTCCTCCCTCCCTCTCTCCCTTTTTCTCCCTCATTTGAGGTGAGACTCGAATCCCAGTTCCTAGAAAATTGTTAAGTATTTTTTTCCTTTCCTGGTTATCCGTTGTGATTTTTAGCTCAACCCTCTGCACACTGACTTTTTCAGAAATAATAGGTCATGCAGGATGTGTTGCTATGCATGCGTTCAACTGCTGCACAACTGCAGGGCACTGCAGAAGGTCATGTCCAAGGACAGGTCCATCTCAGGGGATTGCTATGCTCCAACCTCAGGAAGAAATTAAATACTTTCAAAGCTCTGGAAGTCACAGTCTACTCAAAAGGGTTTTGACCTACATGAAATTGTTAGTGTCCAGTGTCTCACGGATGGATGGATGGATGGATGGATGGATGGATGGATGGATGGATGGATGGATGGATGGATGGATACTGTGCACCCATCAAGTCTGAATCTGTCGTCACTCACAGAGCCAACAGCACTGTTGTAAGTACCCCCTCTGCCCAGCTCCTGCTCTTGGACGTGACTCATTTTTCTAGTAAGGCAAAGCCAAAGAAAACCGGCCTCAAAACAGATAGAGGTCTCATGGTGCAGGAGCTCAGGAGAGAGGAATATATGACCAGTGGAAAGTGAAAGTTCCGAAAGAGCTACATGGAAACTTGTGTAAATGTTGTGGCTTCATTTCTAAGCATGAGAGATCTTTATAAGAACATTGAGATATAATCTCATGCATTTTAATGCTCCCCAATAATACTCTTAGTTGCCTGATGCCCCGGACAGTTTGTGCCTCCTCAGAATCTGATTACCCAGTTTTGCTCTGTGAGGAAGGTGCATTCACAGGGAATGTTGCAAAGGAAAGAGCCTGGGGCAAGATGGTTATAGGTACAAGGGACTCAGCTCTTTGTAGAGATTATACGTCCGCAGGAAGTGAGCACAGCTCTGTTTCTCAATTCCTTGTGGTCATGGCAGGAAAAAAGAGATACACGAAAAGAAACCTGGAAGGAAAAGGGAGTAAAAGGGAGAAAATGGACAAACTAAGGTAGGAATTCCTCATGGTAGGAAATTGAAAATATAAGAGAGGGACAATTTCATTAAAATTTATCCTACCAGCAAATTAGCCATCAGAAAAGCAAAGAAATTTCATAATCACCAATTTTGTTGCCATTCCCTAATATGTCTTGCAATATGCATAATTTCTCTTTTAAACTCCCAAAGCATTAGTTCTAAGAAATGTTCATTTTATTTATTTAAAATATAGAAAAAAAAAAAATCCAGCCAGCAGCTACACCTTTCTCAAGTGCTAAGAGCCCTCTAGAGTCATCTTGTCTTTTCAGAGTCCTGCCTTTAGGAATAACCACAGTATATGGACACAGGAAACCCATCTAAGGAAGAATGGCATAAAGGAATATTATGTAGATTTGCATACAGTGACATCCAGTCTTTTCCTCTGTGCAGTTTTATCAGTCCATTTTTATAATACAGACATAGCTATACAATTCAGGAAATACAGTATTGATTATATTTGTAGAGTTAACTTCATCTTTGGAACCTTCCATAATAACATGGTCAACCACTGTTTTATTTGTGAAGAACAGACAAATCTTTTTAGGCAATTCCTTGTAAATTTAAACTTCTGCATTTAGCTGGATTGATACAGAGAGGTAACCAGCAATGCAATAAGAATGCATCATTTACATCTTCCTACCTTTAAATATATTATCCACGCAGAAAGTTAGTAAGAGCAAGTTATTTATTTCATGCTCAGGGTTTCTGAAGTCTGCAAAATCAGCAGTATGGAAATGAGTAATTTTTGCTCATCTCACATTGTTTAATAGGTTAAACTGAGCATAAACTCAATGGCAGCATTGTGATTCACATCTAAACTAAGCTGTTTCTGTTATGATATACTCTTCTACTCCTTAAGGGCCTCTCCAATTCCCATTGAAGTCAAAGAGAGTACTTCCCTTGATGTAAAATTGCTGCATAAGATTCTGTACATCCATTGTATGCAATAGCTGTTGTAGATGCACGTGTCACAGCCCGTGGAACTCGGATATACTATGGTGTGTATTCATTTCAGGGACTTTAAAATCACTTCAGGCAAAATCTTCCTACAGTAGAAACCATGTAGTTTTATTGGAAGAATTTTTGTTATCCTAATGTCATTGGATAATTTTACATCTTTTTCTAAATTAAAAATTCATCAATTATATCTTTAGAAGAAAATATTCATTAATTACTTCTTTACCTCCAAGATTTTTGAACTGTTAAAAAAAATCAATCACTTCAGAAAATATTTGCTATGGCATTTTTTTTGTCTCACTGTTTCTGTATGTTACGTTAATTGCTTTATTTGTTTTCCCTCTGGAAGATGTAAACACATGTATAAATACTGTAAACGGGTGTGCTTTTCAGGTAGCAGGCAATTACAGCTGGTTCTGCTAGAGGACTTAGGTGCCACTGTCACATTCAGTGCCTTTGCTGCCTTAAGGCCAAGGGGACCTGAATGGTTACTGTACAAGGGCATGGCCGCTCTCACGGAGCTCTGGGGTGGGAAAGCCTTTCTTTCTTCTACTGAAGCTTAATCGCTGCATGTTAGAATTAAATATTCTTTAGCATAAATGTTGCTATCCCCTGTAGAGATCTTGGAATGGAGAGACCACCCAGTCAGGGCAAAAATAAAGGGCCTGGAAAAGCTGGAGACTCTTCTTCCTCTCAGCTTCCACCCAGCCGTCTGCAGCACATCCTGCACCTCTCTCCAGTGATTCCCTGGAGATCCCAGCATCAGTTATCACTCAGTGTCAGGGCACAGACAAGGACCTCCAAGAAGAGGGAAGATGGTGACCTTGTGAGGAGCAGGTAGCAGTACTTCTGTTTGGCCCCAACCACGCATAGGCTGTACTTTCTCCTTTCTCCTTTCTTCCTCAGCATGAATATTTAACTACCCCACATGTAGCAGAGCAGCTTCAGCAGATGTGCCTGGGGCAATGGGGCTTTTCAGAGAGGATGTGAATGCATGTCCCAGCAGGTAGAAGAATGGTTTGGTCTCAGGTCTTTCATATCTCAGAGGAAAGCCCTAATTGCTGGATTCCCAAGCAAAAGCACAACATTGTCAACCTTTGCCAGCTGCACAAGAGGTGCTCACGTGCTGCAGTTATGTGCCTAAACATTAGGCATTATTATACCCACCTATCTGGAGACAGTTCACTGAATTCACATGGAAAATTAAAAGTTCTCCAGGAACTTTCAAGTAATCATCAATTTGGGACACTTAGTAGCCTCAAGGATTTTGTGCTGGTTCCCAGGCCTGGGTCCTAGCTGAGCTCACCAATTCAAGGTTCAAAAACTTATGGAGCCAACATGGTCTCACTGCATTTTGTTTTCTGCTTGTCCTGGATTTAATCAGAGAGCCACGTTGGTCTACATATCAAGATAGGATCAGGTCTTCTCCCAGTAGTGCCATTTGGAAGGATTATTATGAGCACGAATGGATTGCCAAAATATTTTTGCTACAAATTTCCACCACATGCATTATGGTTGCCACGGAGAGACGCTTTGCTCACATGTTCAGTTCAATGAGATTTGATAATTCCTGGAACACTCAGAAAAAATAGGTCTGCTGTCACCATGAAAGACCCGCTTAACATGCACAGTAGCAGTGGCTTAAGAGCAGATGGAAGCCTTTACTCACTGAAAAGTGTGGCAGGGAGTTGAGACTCCTCTCTACAGCAACATTTTCAACATTTTCAAGCATATTCAAGAAACATGGTAGTGTGGAGGTTCAGGATGCCTGGCACAGCTCTTGGCTTTCTAGCTGTGTAAGGATCAGCACCCTCAGCAGAAATGCCCCCTAGCCCAGGAGAGCCAAGTGAGATGGTTTTGCTTCGTGAACATGGTATATATTCCTTGCAACTGCATTCATGTTAGAAATGCAATCTAAATTCCTCCTTGTCTTCAGAGCTGACAAAGCAATGGATGAGTAAGGACAATAGAGACATGCTGCTTGACTGGATTTTTAAAAAAATGGACAGAAAAAGTCTATTAGGGTTTTATGACTTATTAATAATTGTTATTCAAATATAAGTGAGGTTCTTTATATACTTCTCCTTCTCCTCCAATACAAGCATTCTTTTACTTCAGAGTGTCTGCATTGCTTCCACATTCTGTTTCTCCTGGAAGATAAAGCTTTCTGTATTTAATGAATTGTCAGAAATACGCTTATAAAAAGTGCAATCAATTGCTTCAGAGTTTACCTCTTTATACATTAATTTTATCACCAGAAGAATGGCTTATTTTCCTACAAAAAGGAAAGAAGAAAACACCCAAAAAAAAAAAAAAAGCTTTTTAGTTGTCGGAATAATCTTTTAAATTTGCATATAACAAGTGAATAATATCAGGAGTTGTGTCATCCCCTGCCTTCTCCATTTTCTTCTTGTGGAGAGCTCAATTATAGAAAAGCTTTCTTTTCTTTATATGGGAAAGATATTTGCTGTATTTGGCGTGCAGAGTGAATCAGGTCCTTGGTGCTGCTGTACTTAGTATTAGGCCATGAGTTTTCAGGGAAACTGTAATGCATGAGCAGAAATTGCAAATTGGCATTTATTTTTTTTTAAGTAAGCCGCTTGGGCTGGTTTCTCTCTTCCTCTCTCCACTTCGCTCTTATCTTTCTGACAACTAATAATTTAGTTTAGTACAAGTAAGGTAAAAATCACACAAAGAGAGTTTGTCATTGAGTTTATTTAGTATTTAGAGAGCTGACGTATGTAGTTTGGAATTAAAAAACAGCTCATCAAAATTGAACCTTGCCCACCACATTTATTTTTATCAAATTAAGTTGATTGAAGTAAACCTAATTTCTTCCTACTCACCTGCCTTATGTGAAATGGCATGACAGAAAACTAGCACAGCACATCCCAAATTCACCACCATCATTTTAATGTATTTATTCACCTGTGTGTGTTGTTTCAGTGACAGAATATGAAGTTACAGTGAGGGCTGATGTACTGCAAACATGTGGGATATACCAGGGAAGGAGAAGATGGCAAAGAAAATAGATGGACACTTGTCAGAGGGATCATCTTTTACTCTTAGCAGTGAGGTTGCTGTTTTGGAGAAGAGAATCAGAAGTCAGCCAGTCTGCCATGTTCCTCAAGGCAGGTCCGTAAATCTGTCTGTTGGGTAGAAGATCCTAAATGGCGCAATCCCAACAGATGTTAGCCTACACCACCACAAAACAGCTAAAAGCTGGGTCTTCCTAGCTTAGTGGTAATACACCTGTCTCTCAGAAGAGTTTCATTATCTGGGGCATTACCCTGCCTATGGCTACATGGCTGGTAGTCAGCTCAGAAGTTGGTTGCAGCGAGCTGGCAGTGGCTCATAACAAAACAGCAAATGTGTAGGTGCTCCCTGTAGATGATCCAACAACTGTTAGCCAGCAGACCTGTAAGAGATAAATATAAAGGCTTTGTCTCACAGGTGGCTCCCTTTCTTCTCCTACATGATCATCAACAGTGAAGAACTTCCAGACCATCTTGTACTCTGGGGGGAGTTTTGTGCACGCCTGGTGATGTTTACCTCTGAAGAGAAAATAACCAGGTCCCTGTGTCTCATTTGCAGAGCATGAACAATGTATTTTTTCTTGTGAGTAGTCAAATGTTGAATAAATGAGCTGAAAATGAATATCTGGAACCATGCTAATTCACCCAGTCACCTTGGAAGGCCACTGCCTTGTTTGCAAGGAATGTTAGGCTCAAAGCCTTGCCCCAGGCTCCACGTATTGTTTCTATTTTTATAATAGTCTAAATCTGAACCTCTAAAATCTCAGAAAGTTCAAATCTGGATTCAGATTTTATGCTACAGCCATAAAAACTAATAATAACAAATTTATCAAAAACAGGATGCCTTACAAAGACAAGGCATGGTGGAAATATTAAAAAAATCTAAAAGGAACTGTTGGGAAAGATAAAACTGTTACTGATAATCTAAATCAATCTTTTGCATTTATGCTCACCAGGAGGACTTCATCTTACTATTAAGCTGTTCTTTAAATGAATGAATCTACAGAGAGGTTGTGGTTGTCCCCTCCCTGGAAACAGTCAAGGTCAGGTTGGATGAGACTCCGAGCAACCTGATCTAATTGAAGATGCCCCTGGTCATTCCACAGGGTTGGACAAGATGACCTTTAAAAGTCCCTTTCAACCCAAACCATTCTGTGACTTTTATGATTTTACGATTCTAGGAATCTGAGGATCATTTTCATATTTTAGTCTTAATAATGCAGGCTGTAGGGTAACTCAGTAAATGGAGCAATAAGAAATTCCCAAAATCAGATAATGTTTACACATTAGGTTGAAACAAACTGAAGTAAAAAATGGTTTAATAATTGTGGTACAGGTAAATTACTGATCAATATACCCTAACACCAGATGAATATAAAATAAGAAAGATAATATCAAAAAGGGCTCTTGGGGGGAGTATGGGAATTACAGATCAGTAAATCTGACTTCTCTGCCATGCACCCTGGTAGAGGTTATAGCAGAGAAGAATGTTAGTAGCTATTCACAGAAATGTGTATAGTAAGAGGGAAGACTTAACAAGGTTTTTGTCAACGAGTCACATCTCACAGATCTTTTAGAGTTCTTTGGTTTGTCAAAGTGTAGGAGAAAGGCACATAACTCGGTCACCTGCCAAGCATGCTCAGGAAGCAGCATGCCAGGGTGGGATACCACGCCAGCTCTCAGGGGTCTTGGTAGGGTTTCTCCCACTGCACAGATTTGATACCTGATTCTCCCCTGATTTACCAGTGCAACTTCATAATCACAACAACCAGGATCACTCCTGTGCAAAAGACAGAGTTTCAAGCATTTATTGTTTTTTCTGGTAAAGGCCTCTAACATACACTGGGCACCGATAAACAAATATAGGATTTCCAACTTCATGTCTGTTTTTATAGCCTTCTAGTTTTGAAGGTTTAGCATATCTTAATACTCTAGTAATTTTCCTTCTTCTTTCCTTAAGGCTCAATTTATAAACAAGCATGAAGAAATGAGATGGATGCGGAAAGATTAAAGGGGGGTGTGGATCATTAAGTTTCTGACGAAGTAATGATGTACTAGTGTATGCTAGGTGATGAAAGAAGTCAGACAAAAGTGGTCAGTTAAGATGGAAAAAACTGTATGGGAAAAAGGAAGAAAATTTAGTAACCTCTACAGAAGATAATCTTTAAACAATGGATTTTTAATAAGTTCCTCATGCCCCACAACAATTTTCCATTAAAAGTAATTTGCACTTCTGATCATCTGCAGTAAATAAAGTGTTCATATAACATAGAATTGAGGGACCTTACCTGATATTTGTGGTCTACATTTTTTTTGTTAAAGCTGCGTTGAAGATTGCATTTGCTTCGTTTAGTGAAATGATACAATATGCACAATTTACTCTCAAATTACAATAACACCGAGCCAAATTTTTGTACCAGTGTGGGCATCTTACCGTAACACACTCTTATGCATACACATTTGATGCTCTTTTTCCAGTGCCAGCCTGGAATAGAAGAGCCTTTGGAGAGGGAGAAGGGTGTTAGGAAGATGAGGGCTCTCCAGCCAGATGCTGTATGGGAATAAAACTCCATGGTTATTATTCCAGCCCGGGAGTGCTGCATGTGTTCTGTGCTGAAGGATTTGGTCAATAATGACAGACCCGTGTGTCCTGTCCTAGCACAATTACCCCACTCTCAGTAGTGCAAGCACTCTCCAACAGAGGCGTATTCTGTGGTTTAGGGGATACACTGCACATGTTTTTTCTCTCGTAGTTTAGCTTGTCCTTCCTTAAGTCTCTTGGCTCAACCAGGAATTTACCCCTGCATGCCAGTTCTAAGATCTTGTGTGGAATCTGTGGCTCTAATAAACATGCAGTGTGCTTCCTCCCTCTGAGGTGCCTGCTTTTCAGTGAGGAAAGAAGTGATCTGTTTATATTTACAGCCCATTTCCTTGCCAAAAATATCACAGAAGTGAAGGGCAGTTTTAACAGACACCAAGCCTGTTGACTTGGCACGCTAATAGTCCCACGACTGAACTCAGTGTTTTCACACAATTCTTTTTTGACTTTAGGCAGTTTTGCTGCCACTGATAGACAGCAAATACACATACTCTGCCTGTCAGGCAGTGGCCAGATCTTTTGGCTGAGGTTAGGAAGCTGGCGGGTTACCCGCCCTGTGGCTGTACTTGTGGTGTGCACAGCACACATCTCCCCCCTCCCTCCAAGAAACTCAAGCTGGGGTCTTTATGGTTTGTAAGCAGTAATTCTAGGAGCTGAGCAGCTATCAGTGAGCTAGCCCGAGCTGTGTTAAGCTTTCCTCAGTTGGAAGTTGTTCTATGTTATATATCACTCAACAGATCTATACACTGTGGTGCTTTAAAGAACGGAGCTCTGTCTTAACTTGTAATCATTTTCTTTGAACTCAGATACTGTGAGAAATGCCAATAAACCCAGCAGAGACTATTTCTTACCGAGAAAGTGGGACTGTACAGGAATGTGGATTTGAACAACAGGCTCACAGATCTCATAAGCAGTAGGGTTGCTGGAGGAGGTAAAGGGGCACAACCAGACTAATTTCTCTGGTGAGAAACAGACTAATTGCCCTTATCCAGATCACTGGCACTATGTAAAACAAACGTGTAAAAATGGAAACGTGTAACTGCTGTGTTGTTGTGCTAGCCTACATTCAAATTCTTGGCATGGGAGCATCTACTTGGGAGACAGAGAGCACTATTATACCTGTGCTGGGTCTGTTGAAGCGTTTCATCAACAGCCTAAGAACGCAGGAGGTTACAAGAAAGCAATAGCAAAAGGACTTAGAGAAGTCTAGACCAAACTGATTTGCAAATTTACGTGGAAGTTCACACAGGCAAAGCCATACAGCTTGGAGAACAGAGAGACAAAAAGCCTGACCCCTGGCTTAACTTCCCTGCTGTATTTCTCTAATGGATCCTAGCCAGAAACATTACGTCTGATCCTTCTTCAGTTTTGATCGGGTTTTCTAATTGAACTCACATCCAAATGTTGCTTTTCAGGCCTCTGTTAATACACGGTTGTGTGTATTTACAGTAAAGCTGCAGAGCTGTTCATATTCGCATAAGCAATGCCTCATAGCTGGCTGACAATTTAATGAGACATTCTGAATTTTACCTAAGGCATTCTCACCAGTAGGAAATCCTGTTAGATTTACAAGTGTCCATCTGTTAAAATCCTCCAGAGTCATTTTAGATGCTACACTGTTTGTTGGGTTTTGACCTCCTTTGCTGTGATTGTTCAATTAGTTCTGTTGTGTTCAGACCACATTTGCGTTGTGCATCTTGGAAAGCACAGTAGGGAAAGAGCTCTGCTTTGATGAGATTAAAATGCCAGCCAGGATGTGGCATGCATTCCTGCTCACTTATTTCCCAGGGAAATGCAAATTGATGCTTCCTTATTTTTACTTATGTAACTACCCCTGTAAGTAGAAGAGTTACAGTGCCTAAACTGAGCTTGATGCACTTTGATTAAACTTCTTTTTGTCCTGTTAATGCATCTTGAAGGCATTAAGTGGGATCAAGTGGATTAAGATTTCAAGGGTCTTTGAATCTATTCATAGACCTACAAATGACAATCTATTTACTCTTTCTGAATCAGTTAGCTTAGCCATAAAATGGGCATAATATATATGAACTGGGTGGAAAAAAAATGTACAGCATTTGAAAATCTTTAGGTGAAACAAATGTCAAATTCCAAAGCTGCCTCGATTAAGGGGGAAAAGATCCTGTTCTGGTTTCCCTTATGAGTTAATGACACCTACTGCCTCCCTTAGCTTTCCTCCCCTCTTAAAGTGCAAGAACAAACTTCAGCCCCTGGTGCCAGATAGAGCAGAGGGTGGCAGATCAGTGAGGTTTACACCTACAATTCACAAGCTCTTTTGGCAGAGACACTCAGCCCCCGCCAATACTACACAGCCAAAATGGCTCCACTTCGTCCTGCGCAGAGACCTCTCTACAGCTCTCTTATCTGCACTGCTCGAGCAAACACTACAGCCATAAAATACACCCCCTCTCTACGTTCAGCATGCTCTGCCTGAAAAGTATATTGAGCAAGGGTTACAGCAGTTGCATCATAAGGTCATAAACTTATAATTAACTGTAACTAAATACACAGAGCTAGTTCTCCTCCTCATGCTGCCTTACTGAGGAGCTCTGTATATACCCTTTTCCCCCCGCTCCTTCACAGCTGCTGTGTGATGGCTCGGTAGCATGGGAGGATCCTTGGGCTAGCACGTAATTTCAAATCTTTTGGAAGATGGCTGTGGCTTTTGGGGAAGATACTGTTACATGCATTTTGTATGGCTAGAGCAATGACGTCAGTCCCAGGGTGCAAGGAGCTGTACAAACAGCAAAAACATTTTTTTTCCTCTCTCTTAGAATACAGGAAACACCGAATAGGTAGGTGCTAATGAGGGAGAAGGGGTGCCCATTATAGGCACTGGGTCTAGTGGCGTTTTCGGGGCCACAACAGAATTTCAAGGCAGCATTCACTGCAGATAATGAGGTTGTTTGGAAAAGATTTAGGGATGTACCTTCCATATCTGAAGAAAAATAGATGAGACAGCATAAAATATTTTTTCAGGATGCATACTGATGAGAAGCAGGAGATGGAAGTACTAGAAAGGGATGTGAGAGAGAGCAAGCAAATGCAGACATTCCGTAAGTGGGAGGTGACATGGAAAAGCATTATGGGCACCAAGCGGTGCGCTGAGAAAAGAAACCCGACAGCAGTATTCCCAATAGCAAACAATTAGCCACTAGTCTGCTAGCCAAGGCCAGAAAACTAAACAGTACTCCCCCCATGCTATGCATGGGCAGTGTTTGGGGTTGAGCCTGTGCCACTCTCATTGAGCTCATTGCCACCAAGATGAGCTGAGTGAGGAAGAGTGTTCCGTAGTTATTTCCCCACGTGTAGCCAAGGACCCAGAGAAACGCCCAGTAAAAAAAATAGCGTCTGGGTTATGGAATAGAGTGCAGGCAGGGTGGTGACTTTCTTCATGGTACTTAAATAAGGAAATAGAGGGTAGAGGTTTGATCACGGAAACGTACTGAATAGTGGGTGTTCTTTTCATGTTGAGGACAGGTTTACTGTTGGGATTATTCATGGAAAGCCTCATCTAAGGCTATCATTATGTTGTTTTGTCTGTGGACTTTATATTAGTGGAGAGTTAAGATGTTGTACTATCAAGTTCTATAAAGATTTCACAAAGGTTTCTTGAGTGTGCTAGGAGCCCACAAGCAATTCTTGACTGAGCCAGTATCCTTTTTCACTGAGAGACTACTCAGTCTCAGAAATAATTTTCAAGGAGCAGGAATCTTATCTACCACGATCCTTTCATTCATTACAACTCTCTCCCTAGTCTTTCCTTAACTTACTACTTTGAATCCACACAACTCTGGCAGTTGAGAGCTCCATGTAGATCTCTTGATATGTGATCTCTGAATTTGGTCCAGTGAATTTAAAAGAACCTAAGTAGTTACCCGGGTGCCAAAATAGAAGAGTTAAGCAATAAAAGACATTAGTAAGTGAACATTAATGCCAATAAGTAACAGGCCACATTTTTATTTCAGATGCAATCCCCCAGGGGGCATATTACATAGTTGTGCCATTGCAGCAGGAACCCCCTGAGGCACTGTAACTCAGCGACACACCTTCTCCCCTGCTATTCCCTCAGGCAGTCCTTTACCTCTGGCCTAAATCAGAAATAAAATAATATTCCACCATTCCTCCCTCAACTTCCCCAAGCACTCACCATCTCAGCTGAGCTGGCCAGAGAGAATGGACCCCAGGCTCTATTCATTTCCCACCCTCCAATTTCTAATCCCCAGGGAGGAAGTAAGCAGATGTGTGGCCCTGCTTGTTTCATGCACCTGGACGAAGCCTGGGTAATGCATGTGGGGTTGTAAGTGGGTTCTTACTCCCTCAGGCAGCAGCGTCCTGCACACATGTAAAGCAGAGTATTGAGCTTTTCTTTCTCCTGGCTCTCTAGAATGCAAGTTCAACCACTATGTACCCTTTCTCCTACAGCCAAGAGGCTTTTTTATGTCTGAATTCAGGTACAACAATGCTTTTTAAAAAACATAACCATCTCACCCTGTCACCATCCAAAGAACACAGGACTTTCCCCTCATTCCCAAAATATTTTAGTCTGAACCTAGGTCTGGGCTCCAAAATGGTCATGTGGCTGCTAAGCAAAGGGCAGGGTCCTAGCTGGGAGGGGGTGACATTCCTCAGAAAATAATGGAAATATTTTGAGCAAAAATAACTCCCATTTTAAAAGAAAGTTATTGGAGAGGGCAGGTGGAAAGCAGAATTAGAAGAGAGTCACTGTGTGCCTGTAACAGTAGGGAAGCTGATGGCAGTGACCCAGAGCAGCTGGAGCAAAGCTGTCCCTTTGCTCACCTCCAATTTTCTGCACTCTCTCTGGATTTACTTCTTCTATGTTTCTCACCTGGGGTCTGGTGTATGAGTTGGCATGGTAAGGCATGTGTTTTGTCATGGCATTTGATCTTAGAAGAAAACCCTCACAGAGAAGCACTAATGCCTTCAAGTCCTCTGGCACTCTACATCTCTTGGGAAACTTGTATAGACTGTACTAGCAAAATCCCTCTGCTGCATGCGCTTCCAGTGGGAAGCATTCTAAGGATGTCTGTGTGAGGAAGCACCACCACTGCTTGTCTAAGAGCATAATTCTTTGCACAGTAGGTTGCTGTGGATAACTAAAGACGAGAGTGAACCATGAAAGGGCAAGAGGAATTGAACTCCCCCTATCTATGAAAACAGGCTGAGACAGTTGGGGTTGTTCAGTCCAGAGAAGAGAAGGCTTCAGGAACACCTTATTACGACCTTTCAGTACTTAAAGGGTGCTTATAGGAAAGATAGGGACAAACTTTTTGTAGTTCCTTATACCAACAGGACAAGAGGTAATGGTTTGGGAACTAAAAAATATAGAGTCAGGTTAGATATAAGGAAGAAACTTTTTTATGATGAGAGTGGTGAAGCACTGGAACAGATTGCCCAGAGAGGTGGTAGATGCTCCACCCCTCTAAACATTCAAGGTCAGGTTTGATGGGGCTCTGATCTTGTTGAAGATGTCACTGCAAATTTCAGGGGTTGAACTACATGACTTTTGAATGTCCTTTACAACCCAAACTATTCTGTCATGGAATCCCACCATGGGCCGTTAGATCATGTTGCCCAGATTCTATGAATCTATAATTCATCGAAAAAGAAGTTGCCATTTTTAACCAGTAAACGCCACTGCAGAGTGAGACCACAATACTCCCAATGAGGTAAATAAAGGCAGGTTTTCATCCTCTCACTGTGCTCCAGCAGACACATGGAGAGTCCACATGAACAGCAAAGGGATATCAGCATGTACAGTAGCACCACAGCCACCCAAGGAAATGGCAATAGCTGGGGAGGTGGATGAAAGCCCCCACTTCTCTTCCTCACATCACAGGAAAAGGTGGTGAGAGCATACCATGGAGGTCTGGTTTCAGAAGAGAAATCTAACAAAACGCAAGTGTGATGTTTTAAAAATAAAATCTTACACCTTTAGTAGGTTTGATTACAGTGCTTTGAAGGGCAGGGTCAATCAAGGGCTTATATGTAATCTCACAGCAGATTTTCAATATGTGTGGATGGAAAAACCCCTTTAAGGCCAAAATTCATTGGCCTTGCTGCAACTACCCTGAGTTACACTGGCCAGTGAGGTGGTCACAAGAATTTTTATAAACTTATATAAAGCTGCCAATCCCACTCTTATTTTGATCACTGGAGTACCCATTAACTCGGTCTGCTTCGTGCTGGAAATGGATTTAACTAACATTCAAAGTTAGCCTGGTCACTGAGGTGATTTTATTTTAATCTTAAGAATAACACCAGCTGAGCTGTGCCCAGAAAAGGCATTTGATTAATTCACCCTTTTAAACAAACAAATGAAAATGTCAAAAAGAATGTAATTGACTGATGAAACAAATATGGAAACACGCTATGCATGCAGAAGTATAGCGACTTATGAACATCCACTGAAGTTAGGGAAAAATACACATGGGAAACATTTCAGTGTGTGAAAAATAAAAAAAAAAAAGCAAAATAGGAAACTATCAAGAACATGGGAGAGTGGCTGGTCAATTAAGTACTGTGTAAAGATTTCCAATTTTCTTGTAGTAAATTATTTATTTAGCCCTTGCATGCCATCAATATATTTTACAAGTTTAATACCCAAATTATAGCTACCCACCCATTTATGGCCTTGTAAATGAGTCCTGACTTATCAATGTGAATTCTTGTTCTAGGCAATGTCAAATTTAGATTGGATTTGGATGTATTGCTTTTACCCTTATCAAGAAGGTTTGCTAGTGTGGTATTTTATTGCTATATTTAAAATGGAAAGTGCTTTTAAATAGACTTGCCTGGATAGCACAACTGATCACAGCTCAGATATGTCATTTCCCAGCTTAAAAACTCATCCTAATCCAGGCAGGAGGTCTTGGAGATGTAGCAGAACCCATTTATACTGAGTGCATTTCGCTGCAATCTCCATGCTTTGCGATGAAGTGGAAGAGCTATTGTGACAACAATGACTTTAATCTAAAGTAAGGATAGCTGGAACTCTCAAGTAATAAAACCAAATGGTAATCTGCATGTTTCCTAATACTTCACAAGAAAAGCAAGCAATAAGGAATTCAAATGAACAAGTGTAATGACTTCCTAAAGTACATTGCATTACATTTGGTTATGCTTGTGTCTCTTACTCATGTTTCACTCTTTAGTAAAGGTAGGCAGATATACAGCAAAGGTGAAGAATTATCAGTGGAGGAGAATAATATGTAAGTGACCGACTAATCTAAAAGGCACGCAAAAATAAGAACACCGTTGTGCAAAATTATATCAAAGCAACACAAGTATCTGGAAAACAGAAAAGAAATCAAGCAGAAATATTACTTTCTTTTGACTAACTAAAAGCAGGATGTGCCCCAGTACAAGAGTCATTTGGAAGGTTAATAAAAACAACATTTGTATTCATGAGATTGAAGCTAGCTGAGATTTGCATCTCTGCACCGAAGGGCGTATCTAGTAAGAGGACAAAACAGAGAGGGAGCAAGTATTGGATGGGTTTGTAAGAGCTGAAAATGGTGGCCATCTTATTGTTGGCTGTAGTCTGCAACCAATGTTTCTGGGCCACAATTCTTTAGAGCATAAACTTTCACTAGTAGAAGATCTTGAGGCAGAAAGCAGGCTGGACCGAAGGCTGCCAGGAAGGCAGGAGAATGTGAGAGGAAAGCCCAGAGGAAGAAAGGAAGTTCTGAACTGAGAGACATGCTCAGGGGAGTTGGAGACCTGGAAACTGCCAATTGCATGTAGGGCGGTCCACCAGGTTTTTGCACTCTGATGTCCCAGCGCTTATTCTACGTGCAGTCTTGGGGCTCAGCAAAGACATACAGCTGCAGCAAGGGTTGCTACATCCCTCCACGGGGCACTGATGGAGAAAGAGTCTATCTGACTACAGCACAAACAAAGCTTTGGTGAGGGACCCATCTGCTGATAGACAACCAGAGGAAATGAGAATTGCAACAGAACAGCACAGGTTTGGCTCAGTAGGACAAGCATAAGGGATTGGTGCAGCCTGTTTAGTGGGCACGAAGACAGCACAACTGGCAAAGCAAACAGAGCAGGGATCTAGGGACACAAGTACAGATCCAGCTCTCTAGCTGTTCAGGCTCGAGTTACCCATGGCTGCATCAGAATAGACAAGTATGCATAGCAAGGAAGAAGGGAGCTTCCAGGCAGGCATTTTGCAGCCATTTACATTAGATGCGTCTCACGTACCATGAGCAGTCCAAAAGCTTGGCATTTCAGCTGTCAAGACTCCTGCACTTGTCCCTGGAAGGAGACAAACTCCTCCAGAGTAGATTTCATCACACTTCTTTTCACACTTGTTTTACAATGGGATGAAAATCCAATGTTTTCTCAATGTCTGCCTTAGACTAGGAACCTCACGTTTTTTTAGATGGGCGACAATATAGGATTTGAATCCCACCCTTAGTACGTGTAGCTGACCTGTCAAAGAGGTCAGGATCACTGATATCTGCAGCCTGATACAAGCCACTCTCCTGGACCTGTGCCTGACACCTCTGTCATGTGTCTCTCACCTTGCATTCACCCAGATGATTTACTTCAAAAGCACTTTCACTTGGGAACACTACAGCGCTTACACAGCTCCGTTAAGTACAATACTTCTTCTTGAAATCACAGCTTTTGCTATTTGCATGTGCATTTGCTTTCTATCTCAGCCCAATACAACTGTTGACTGTTGGAAGGTACAGCTAACATTAATCAGCATAGACAACCCCTGTATATTGCAGTAATTTCTGGTTAGAGCTATTTTCTGCATCTCATATTGCTGTATTGTTTTGAGGGGTCCGCAATATAGATGAAAGCAGGTTAAATCCATTTTTTCTATCCCTGTCTGAAGATTTACAAACATTAAACTTTTACGATAAATACTAGAAGATTTAATTTTTTTTTATTTCATGTTTCCTACAGAATTCAGTGGGAGCACAATTGTTCCAGCATTCAGTCCTTATAATAACTTCATCCTAAGTCACGTTTATATACAGACCACTTAAAATACCCTTCCAGCTAATTTGTTATGGGCACTGTGTTATGTCACATTGATCTCTCCTGGGAATTTACAAATTCATCATAGATAACTATTTTCCAGACTTGTTCCTGCTCCCACTGAATTCAGTCATAAAATTCCCATTGTGTTTGGGGCCAAAATGATGGGGTCACTGAGTCCTACTATTATTTCAAGTTCAGGTTCATTCTACAGTTTCTATCCCATGTGCCTTTATTCTGTTTTGGAACTGCTAAACAACATAGTCCACTTGAAGGAGGCATGTTAGTTGCGACAGCTTCATACAAAGTCTTGTCAGGATCTACTTCTCCTCTGTTGCATAAATGCAGTGCATTGTTCATATGTTTCTAGTTAGTCCTCTGTATTTCATAATCAGCTCTCTTTTCGTTAATTACTTAACATGACTATATAACTGTGGTCACATGTTAAGACTAAAATCGTTCTATTGATGAACTGTAGGAGTGGGAAGGGATGGGGGGAAATCTCGTCTTGAACTATAAATAGTCCTTACAAAGTGAAAACAACCTAACCTTGTTAATAACAAATTAGGAAGGAACGTGCCAAAAATAGCACAACGACGGAGTGTCAAATCAAACGCCTCTGTGCAGGTAGTTTGTACAATGCCAGGTGACTATAGCTGTTGTGGGAATATCTTTGCTCAGGAAAACAGTCTAACTCCATGCCAACTAGCCATCAATGACTGGCTTTCTCAGGGACTCTGTTTAAAGGGTATCTAAGCAACAGAAATGAGTGATATGCTCTGTTCCTCCTGCATTACTTGGTCTCACTGGCAGTACAGTATAGTTGTTGTAATCTAAAACCAGACAGTTGTTTGTACAGTAGTGTAAGAATCTAACAATGGCTGTGCCAAATAACTCTCCCACACAACTTCTGAGATCACTGTGAATATAAGTTTGCATTAAAAATTCACCCTGCAGGGTTTGCTAAAATGCTTCCTCTCAGCAAGCTGAAGGTCTCCTGGATTTTCAGGCTTCATGACAAAGCCTTCTGGCTTGCACAGTTTGATCAATTTCTAGTCTTGACTATGTTCAAATATTTTATAATAAGAAACTGCATTTTTTCCACTCCTAGACTCCCATCAGAGTGTTTATTATATTAGATACATTACATAAGCTGGCACTTCAGGTGCTTTATGAGTTTTCCATAAACCCTTATTTGCTAATGGCTAGCCTGACTTTGTGAGTCTACTGCAATTTTTTGACCTTTCCTAGTAATGGGAATCTGGTTTGAATAATGTTTATAGTACCTTTAAAAAAAGGCGTCATAGAAGTGCAAAAAAAAACCCTAATAATTATGATAAAAATATTTCCTTTATATGATACTTTAGCCAACTTTCTTTCACAGGCTGAGTAGTGTCTTTCCAAAAACTTCCAGCATGTACCTTTATTTTTTTCAGCCGTGGATTCCGGGTTGAACAGCAAACCTCTTGGATTAAAAGCAGAAATAGACTAAATCCGGCAACCTCTGATGAAAGGTAAGACTCCTTGCCTTTGCTAAAAGTTCAATGCCCAGTAACCAGGCTCAGTAACTCCATCCAACTTACTCTTGATGCAGCCCAGGATACAGCTGGCTCTCTGGACTGCGAGTGCACATTACTGTGTCGTGTTGACCTTCTTGTCAACCAACACCCCCAAGTCCTTCTCCACAGGGTTGCCCTTGATCCATTCCCTGCCCAGCCTGTATTTGTGCTTGGGATTGCCCCAGCCCAGGTGAAGGACCTTGCACTTGGCCTTGTTGAACTTCATGAGATTCACAAAGGGCCACCTATCATGCCTGTCAGAGTCCTTCTGGATGCCATCCCTTCTCTCCAATGCCACAACCACACCTCACATCGTGGTATTGCTGGCAAGCTTGCTGAGTGTGCATGAAATCCCACTGTCCATGTCAGCAACAAAGATGTTAAACAGCGCCAGTCCCAATGCCAACCCCTGAGGAACATCCCTTGTCACTGGCCTTCACCTGATGGTGAACAAGAATTCAGAAAAACATTTGGGAAAAGCTTTCCTATCTCTCAAATAAGTATGAATATTTACCAGATAGGCCTGCTTCTTAGTACACTTGCAGCTAGTTTACAAAGATGCAATACAGGGAGATCTGCTTTTAATTATCTTAAAATACAGCCACAGGAAATAGCAGAAGACTGTCATAGGCTTTGCAACCTAGAACTCCTACTTTTAATCAGCAATAGCCATTTGAAATGCAGCTTCTTAAAAGTCTTAGTAAAATTTACCCTAGGGAACAATAAAATGGCAATTAGGTATGACAGAGGTACGGAGCAGAAACAATTAGTTATTACCTCAATAAAGTAAGAAAAGATGGGACTGTGAACTTACCAGCCAAATTCCAGGAAACAGGATAGGCTTCTTGACCTTAATGCAAAAAGCCCAGATATTTGGAGATGGTTTTTTGGTATCTCTCTAAAGAAACCAGGGCTTTTTTCCTTTTTTCATTGCCCTACTTACTACTGATACTACACTATATTAATTCAATTGCACTGATCAGTCACTCTGATAACTCATCCTATATTTGCTTGCATTACAAGTCTCCCAATACATTTCCACATTGTGAAGAGAGTGCTGCAATATACTCCAAATAGTCACTAGGTGGTAACATATGCAGCCTTGAGCATACCTGCAAATCCTGCACATCCTCATCTAATGCTTGTCCACATTAGACAAATTTAATTGATCTTCCGATGGAACAGCATCAGGTTTGTAGTGTCTCATAATGTTTGATAGAGACAAAACCTTGAGAGCTCGTTAGTTGACTAAAGCCAGCTAGGAGGATAGCTGGCTTTCATGCTGCTCTGGAGAGTCCCGTAGCCGTGTTCATCTCCATGCTTGCCTGCGAAGCCTGGTCTGTAGGAATCCCTGTGAAACTTGATATGAGAGTTCAGAAAGGTATGTGTTTCCTATTAAATGCTATCAGCCTTTCCCATAAGGATAAAGAAGTTGCGGTTTGCAAGTTTCTGCCGTGGTGCTTTTGATATATTTGCCGAGCGTTTCCTCCTAATACAGGGCAAGGTTGCCCTACGCACCCATGCCAGGGAATAAGGAACTGAAAGTCTCCCTGGGTGGCCCCTGCACATCGACTGTCTGTGCCTGACAGGCAGAGCAGGCTGCCAGGGAACCTGTGGAGCCCCAGCCCGCTGCTCACCTACCCCAGCACCCCAGTGGGAAGTAATTTACTGGTGATCTCAGCCAGGAGCAGTCTGCTTTGCTGTCTGATTAATGGGAGAACCACAGACAAAAGCATCATTCCCCAACTCCCAGAGCTAGGCAGTGGAGAGCAGCTCTTGCGTGTGTTATAGGAGGAGCTTGCTGTCTGGCAAGCACCAGGGCAGACCCAAACCCATCTAGGTGAAGCTGTGCAGCACTTCCAAGGCTCAAAATCTGTTTGTCCCGTTTGTGGGGCGCCTAGAGGGCATGGCAAAGTGCAGGCCAGATTCATTGCTCCTTTCTGAAAGCATGTGACAGTTTTCCTGCAAAATAATAGCGAAGAAGGGAGAGGAAGAGAGACATGAGCTTAGCTAAGAAGCTACATACAAGATGGTCCAGATAAAGGCATCAAGACGGCGGGAAGCTTATTCTTAAATTTTTGTCTGCACAAAGCTGGAAAGTTTTCTGCCTCTAAGCACGTAGCACTATTTTAAACCTTGGTCTCCCACTTCTGAGTTTATAAGTCTTCCCCGAGGAAAGGGAGGTGCCTGAAACAGGAGCATGTGGGCTTTATTTGGATTGTCCCAGCTACTGAGTCTGCCCTGCAGTTTACTTAGTGATTGGCACATTAATTAAAAAAAATGCCCAGACATTTTTAAAACAAACATGTTTTGTCCTTTCTCCCCCTCCTTTGAAATATTTGTTACCTTTCCAATAGGCTTAGCCAGAAAGAGGAACAAAGTGAATGAGCTGTAGAAATGCTAATTCTGAAGGCTTATTTCCTTACCTCGATTGTGTACGTGTGTGTTGCCTAATATAGCAATTTAAGAATGACATTTTCTAAACCATCTGATGCAATATATGACACCTGGCATGCTGAAAAGGAACTTGAGAGTCTGTAGGGGTATAGTCCATATTTTATCATCTGCTAGCTGTATCTATAAGAACATAGCAAATGCTCATTCACTTATTGTCTTGGTCTGCAGCTAGAGCGTTTTCTCTGCAATGCAAATGGAGTAACAGAAGACTGAATCAAGAATAGCAAATAGATCCACGTGGCCATTGTATGGAACTATGACTCCATGTTGCCCAGAGACGTTGTGGAGTCTCCTTTCTTGGAGATACTGAAAACCCACTTGGACATGATCCTGTGCAGCCTGCTCTAGGTGAACCTGCTTTATCCGGAGGGTTGGGCTGGATGATATCCAGAGCTTCCTTCCAGCTCCAGCCATTCTCTGTGATTCATGTTGACTAAGTCAAAGGACTTTTACCCGACTTTTTTATTCATGTTGGTTTCCCCTGGCTTCCATTTGTGTAATAGTGATCAGATTGTTATTGTAATCCTTGATTGTAAATATGGTGATTCAGTAACAAATACAGTGATTTAAGAAAGTAAATATTGATAGCTAGTTCATGATGGTTGGTACAATTTAGAGAGATAGAAAAGAAAACTCAGTACCTGAAACACTCACATTGGAAAACTCAAACCTGGTCAAAGTTTAAGTAAGTTAGAAACTGTCTGATCACCCACACTTAAAACAAAACAAAACAACCAAAACCAACCAAACAAACAAACAAACAGAAAACACAACAAACAAACAAACAGAAAAACCCCATGCTAGTGTAAACTTTTGAACAGGGAGGAGAATCTTAGAAATCATTTTTAAAAAGGTGGCTAAACCAGACTGAAAATTATCTAGTTCTTCTCCTGACAGTTTAAAACAACTTTCAGAGACGATGTTTCCACAACTTCCCTACATGGTCAGCAGCAATCCCTGGCTATCTGTATTGTTAGCCATCTATATTGCTTTTTTCTTGATGTCTAGTCTAAACCACCTTTGCTGCAATTTAAACTCAACACTCGCTGTTTTGTCACCAGTGGACACAGAAAAGCTTATTTCCTTTCTGTCTGAAGTGCCTTTTATATATTTGAAAACTGCTAACCTTGCTTCAGGGAGGAAAAAACCAAAAAATAATGCATCCATTGGCACTGCAAGGTCAAATTTAATCCTTAGCAGTACAAATCCTGACATCCTTTTTCAGGATCTGAAAGAGGCATGACATGGCCAAGAAGACATGCCAGACAAGGAGATGAAAGTGCTGTAGATTTGGTTACTGTTGTACCAGGAACACACCTAGCAAAGCAGGAAGGAAGGAGGAAGGACACAGGGAGCTCAGAAGATACCATGCCAATTCTCCTAGAATAGAAGGAGTTCCCATCTCCAGTAGTACTTGAGGACAGGCAGCAGTGACTGGGACAAGCATCCTGCTAGCACCTCCAGGGATCTGGCTAGCCCAAGCCCTATTGTTCTGCTGGTCAGGGATAGCCCACAGGGCAGAATGAGGCTAAGAAGTAGGATGCATCTGAAGAGCTCTTTGGATTTTCAGAACCCAAAAGATTAATTCATTCAGTATGACTTAGATAAATTTCTGTGGCTCTAATCTAAACTTTTTATAGTTCATAATGCTCTTGATTTGCAAGTGGAAGTTGGCACTCCTGAGACAGAGATACATGTGATTACTAAAAATATTCAATTTTAAATATAAACAGACTTATGGCATCATTTTTATTTTGTGGTGTTTAGATCGTATCTGTGGCCTCACAAGGAAAAGAATTCTTTTAACAAGCTTTAAACAAGAGCCAAAAAAAAAAAAAAAGGTGGTCTGGTGTATTCTTGTTAACATTAGAATTAATTACCATAGAGATACGGTTTTTAAATCAGTTCTTAAAAGGTGATATAATAATTCTCCCTCAGAAAGCAAAGATAATTACACTGTATTGTTGCACCAGCTTCGTTTCTGCTGTTCATGTTCTAGGTGATATGAAGAGTTATTCTAATTGTGAGTGTTCATATATGCTTAAATCTATGTGGAAAGCTCCGTCACTAGGAAGGAAGACCTAGCCTAGAGTGATAAGTTAAGGCTAGACACTTATGTGGCTACTACAGAGGAAAGCAGATTAGTTTCTTTTGCTATATGGTTCTCCTCCCCCACTTTTTTCCCTTTCTTTTTTAGTTCATTGGCTCTCTTTGATTTACGCTCTTGCTGGTCTACTGTTTTGAGAACCTGATGTTGTGGAATCTTTAAGTCATCTGTGACCTAGGTCACTACAGACAGGAGCAATTTAGTAAAAGTATTAATTGAAACTCTCTGGCAAGCCCTACTCCTGCAGATGAAGTTACACATCAAACCTACGCAGGCTGCAACTACACTTCCGAACAGACTAAGATTTTCAATATCTCATAAACAGGCTCCTCAATCACCAGAATCTAATAAGACTATAATCATCATTGACACTATAATGATTAAAATGAATAAAACCCATTAAGAAAAGTCATGTTGAGTTATTAAAAGTTTCGCTCTGTGTGATATGTAATCTTTTATCCATTTTTTATGATGAAATCCGCAACCATCTATCCACAAAAGACCATTAATTTACTGCTCTGTGGATGTTACCATGCTCTTTAGTTTAACAGCTTATCATTGATTTCTTGAGGGAGATATTATATTTGGAGAAATACACATGGAACTAAAGCCAGTATGTTGCTGTAAATTTGCCACTGACAGGATGATCAAAGTATTTTGGTCCAGTCAAAGCAGAGGGCTGGTGAACAAGTTCAGAAGAGCCTATGGTCATATCCCCGCTGTTGTAAGCAGACCCTGAGGCAAGGCAGCAGATACATGTTTTCAAGAATCACAAACTCTTGTAAGAAAAGGTCATGTGCACTGCAGGGGGAAGCACAATAAAATTTCCATTAACTACAGCCTAGTTAACCGGCTTATTGGCATCTATTAGAAACAAATTGCAAACAAAACTGATCCTATTATAAACTTCCCCTTGTTCCCTCAGTAAAATAAAGTCACTGAATGACCCACAAAAGAGGAGGAACACAGTTTGTCAGATGACTTGCTTTATTTTCAAGGGAAGTATTATGTTTCACCTACCGAAGGGTCTACAGTCATGACTGGCAGAAAATTACATAGTTATGGGAAATATGTGAATCAGTGCATCAAAAGTAACCTGGAGAGGGGAGGCAATGCACTTCTGCTCACATTCTTTTAATAGGGACATTTTTTTTCCTCCTAGGCAAACAGCAATAAAAAAATGTGAATGGAAGGATGTGTACACAAACTTTCTGTCTAAGTGGTGGGAGAGCACTCTTCCTGAAGTGTACATTTTCTCATAATAAACCCAGCTCCGATATCTTTATTGCTCATCTCCTTTTTAATCTTATTAACAATAAAGCCTAAAAATGTTTTGAAGAAGTCAAATAAAGGGTATTCTCTTTTTTTTTCTGAACATTCTTTCCATTTACCTGGGATTACTAATAAAGTGTCTTTCCCAACATTTTTAATGCTGGGTCAAATCTTCAGATGATGCAAAGTCACTCAAAAGCAGTGAGGATATGACAATTATTACTTGCTGAGAATCTGGCCCAATCTCTCTATTTTCAATCTTTCTGTTTTTTTTTCCTTCAGGCGCATCTTAGCGCTTCAGATGTAGCTATGAATCAAATAAAATTCCTCTTGGTTTATCTGAACAACATTCCACAAGCCAGTACCACAGAAATGTAAGTACCTTTGCAAAGGGAATAAAATAAAAAATATTTGCTTTTCAAATAAATATAGGCATGACAATTATAAAAGTCAAATATCAATTTCCTTTCAGCAAAAGAAAGTAGGGGGTGGAGGATGCAGGAGCATGGAATATACAATAATGACTGTGGATGTTATTTTGACATAGAATACAGCTATAGGGAAAATGCTCTGATTTTAGGCACTCCATTCAGAGACAAAGGTGTTGAAAGGAGTTCAGAGAGAGGAGCTTGCTCTGCACAGCCCTACCCTTTCACATGCTCTGCCAATGCAGGATGCTATTTATCTGAAAAAACCCAATTTTCTCAGCAATGCTTTTGAAAGAGTGGTAGAAAGGCTTCAAGTAATTGTTGTAGTAGGAGTTTGGGAAACAATCCTAAAAGTCAAATCTTTCTCTTCAGAGTAATAACTGACCCTTACTTCGAGGATAGTCACAAATACCTGTCATTATCATCTGGCTTTATACAACAGCTACATGCTCTACTGCAAAAAAAAAAAACAAAAAAAACCATAACAACATGAAGGAGACCACCTACTCTGACCTACTCGAACATTCTTCCTGTGGTCTGGATCCTGGATTTACTGAATGATCCCTGCTAAGTTCTACTGCAGAATTTTGTGGGTCCCTGTGATGTTATTTTTCTTCTCTTGCGAGTGTAAGTGAAAGATTAAAATTCTATTGCGCAAATCCCCCAGAGTCACAGAGACTCTTGCCGTGGGGGATCTTTCACACTGTTCAGCCTGATGCTTTGCAGAGCACAAGCCAGGCAGCTCAGTACAGTTGTCTACAGATTGAGTCCTATGACTTAGGTGAATCTGAACTATTTCACTTTGTTGGCCATACGTTGATTGAATGCCATTAGTAGAAAATGGGTAGTCTGAGGTATTTATGGTGAACTCTGCAATCATCTATCCTTTGAAGAGCATTAATTTACTGCTCTGCACATGTGACCATGCTCTTTAATTTAACAGTTCGTCTTGCTGGGGGGCAGGGAATTTGTTAGTAACAGATTATTCTGACAAGTGACCTATATTGCATGTTGCAAAAAATGGAGTTCCTGCCAGACCTTCCCTCACTCCAGCTCTGGTCAATGGTTTGATTCCATGTGAATCATAACACCCCGTATTGGGAAATACCTGAGAAAAGAGTCTCAGACTGCTGTGCCTTTCTGCCTAATCAGGAGGAAAAAAACCAAATCCAAGTTCAAATTCCAGTTGCATACCAAAGAGCTGGTATTTCTTCATGATCCTTGCAACTAATTCACTAAAACCCTAAAGCATGGCTTGACTACAGTCATGTATTAATACAGAGCTTCAGGTATTACAAAAGCAAAGATTTCTCCCCTGCCCCTGGACTGAAAAATCGGAGGGAATAAAGAGGAAAATTTGTGGCTTAATAGATGTTTGATTCTTTAACAAATATTGCAAACCACAGTGAATGGCGTCTGTTATCAAAAAATTTAAAGGGGAAAGGTATAAGGTAAATGAAAGCTTGTTAAGGAGTATTCTATCGTAGTGAATGAGGTAAAATGGAGCAATGTGTCTCCATCTTTGAAGGAATATTTACTTTAATGCACCATAAACAAAAGGTAAACTGATTGATAAAATGTGCGTACTTTTTAAGGTATTAATGAATTTCATTTTATCTTCATATTATTAAAAACATACATCTTTCAGCAAGGCAGTGAAGAGTTTGTTGCATGAATATTTCCCTGTTATTAATCTGAACCGTAATTAATTATAATCTTTTGAGATGACTCCTATACTGATCAGAAAAGTGAGGGAATTGCGAGGGAGCTGCAGTGCTTACAGGAATGATGAGAAAACAAGTCACTTTGAGAGTTTTAGCAAATCTGTTCAATGGTATGGGATGATTATGGACTGATGAGTCAGGTGTTCCACAATTACAGGTGGAGAGAGCAATAAAATCTTGCTGAGTTTGGCTATTGAAATTATATGGTTTCATAAATAGTATAATATTGTTCTCAGCAGGTAAATGGTGTATTTTTAGGAGGACCACTTTACCACACACAGAACTATCCAGTGGCTCAAGGTCAACAGGCCATCTGCTAAATGATAGTATAAATCCACAGAATTACTTGATAGCAAAGTAATTGCTGAAGCTTTGTTCTTGTTGTGAAATTATAGTTTACTGTGTAGGGAATATTTTCATTATAATTATTTTCCGACAAATATATCAAGGGAGAGAGGGCAGAAGAAATTTTTGCCAGTGTGTGTCTCAACAAGGGGTATCACATTTTATGATAAACGAGTCTTAATTGTTGGTCTATTTTTCCTTCCAACTGGTGCAGAAAAAGAACAATTTTCTTTTTCCTTTCTTGCTCAAACATTATGTCTAGAAATGTAACCTCAGCACTGTCTTTAAATTGGTGATGAGGGCATGCAGCTACAGATTCCTAGATGTGACTGCATCAGGAGAGTAGGGTGTCGAATGACACCTTTTTTCGCCTAAACAAGGAAAGTCTGCCCTCTACAAAACACAATATATGAGGAATATGAGCTAGCTTTTCCTTCCTTAGCCCCCAGTTATGTCTTGCAATTGTTCCTGACCCTTGTCTGGTGGGAAGCTCCTCCCTCCCTGCTCTCTGACTGTGTGTTTATAGCCAGAGGGAGATGAGGAGCTTCACAATCAGCCCAGTGAAGCTGGAGAAGTCATTCAGAGAACCAGCAACACTGCATGGAGAATTGGCGTGCCAAAGTCCTGCCCAAGGTAGTCAAAAAATTACTTCCTTTGCAAAGCGTTAAGAAGATCTTTGGATACCCCCTCAAGTGATAATCGCTTAGCAGCCAGGCCCCAGACTTCATCCGTTCCAGTCTAAAAATCAGCTGAAATTTTCTGAGGATCAGTCTGTAAGATTTCTATTATTTCAGAGTAGTCGGAAAAGTTACCCACAGCTTTCATCAATCATCACACAAGTGAACTTTGCTCTGCAAGTCCAATGACATCTTGATGTTCTTTTTATGGAGTATTTTTTGCAAAAAGACTTATGACTGATACTCAGGAGTATTCACCATGCACCAAGCTTATTATACCCAGCATAATGCTAAGTGTGATAGTCATCAAATTGCAAAAGTCTTGCTCTCACAGAGGATGTAAACAAGGCCCAAAGAGTTCTCAACTGAACTCAGACATTGCAAAATTTAATGGAAATTACTGCCATGAAAAACTGTGCTGGTATTTAAAATGATTACACATATGGGTCTATAGAAAGTCATTTTGAAGGCTCATTTCTGCAGGTGTAAAGTGCCTAGGCTTTCAAAGGAACTATTAGGACTTGTCTAGGTATAATTAAAATTATGTAATTCATAAATAATAAATCTCTTTTTTTCAATTACTCTTCTATCTAATTATACATCAGTGCTTAATTGATCTTTAGCTCTGTCAGTACCTAGGCCTTTATGTAAAAGCAGAAAAAATACTTTGGGTTGGAGTCCACTTAACCAGCATCTTACTTGCATTCAAATATTTTTCTCACACAAAATAAAATACGTATAATCTAAAATGAGAGAGTAAATTGTGTAGACCACTATGTCAACAGTGAGAAGCAGGTATGTTTTAAGGCTTTTAAGGGGAAACTTAGGCTAAGCAACAAGGTTTCATCCAGGACTCACATTTCAGTTTGCTGTTAGGTGTAAAAAAAGACCTTAAAATATGAGTCTAAAGGGTGTAAGGAGATGGAGTATCCAGACAGTGACTATTGGTGTAGTCTGAGGCACTGCATAATAGAATAGTTTCCTGTATAACTCTTCCGGAGATTAGTGTTATTTTTAAGTCGGTAAGTAACCAAGAATAATTTCTTAATGTGAAGTCTCCTCTTGCATGGACAGCCATGCTTACAGGCAATATTTGCCTCAGATCTGCACGGATAATTTGCAATAGCGTTTTGCTATTTGAAAGTTGTGTTGCTGATTTCTTTCCTGTCTTCTAAAATTTGCCATTAGTACATATTTTTAGCATAATATCAATGTATCTGCTGGCACATATATTATGTTGCCATTCTAAATTACTATCACAATGGCTGGATTCCTCCTGGACTCTTAAACTGAAAGGTAATTTTTCTCAGGTTTGCCATAAAGTCTTGAATTTGACCTCTGAACTCTGCATGACTACTCATAGAGTCAATCAGACAGGAATGTTACACCACTGACTGAATCTTCCATTACAGCTATTGCAAGGTCTCAACAATCCCTGCAATAGAGAACCCACAGGCAAATCACATACAATTTTGGTAATAATGCTAGAATTATACTCATTTACAAAGCTGTCACTGAATTTGTGGTAGTGCTTTGTACTTAGAAGATAATTTAATTTATCTGAAACTGTCCCTCTCTGCACATACTTTACTGATGTGAACATACACACGCTTTATACGCACTGTGTTTAGTATAGAAGATTCTCTCTCTCCAGTGGTTGTTCTACCTGCTACCCAGGTTGGGAAAAGAATGGCAAATATTCAGAAGGGCTGTGTTTTCATCTAATTTGTTCTATATCACAATGTTTTCATCTAATTTGGTCTATATCATGATGTAATACTTTCCCATTCATATTTAAAGTCCTACATCTATATAACTTCTTTCCATGCTAATTAGCCTATCACATACTATTCTCTACAAAGTAAACTGTGCATCATCCCACTGAATCTCCTGCATGCTTGAATGGAAATGGGCCAAATGAATTTACCATTACTCTAGGTCTGCAAAGACAGGTTCTCTGCGTTAAGGAAGTACATGTTTTTTACCTTTCTTTCCATGTAGTAAGGGGAAAACATTCAGCAGCAACACATTAAGATTTACACCCTTGTTTCAGTTTATCAACATTTTTTACTTTTGTCTTTCAGTAAAAAAATGGCAGAGGTATTACACGAGAAATCCTAGATAATATCTTTGTAGTACATTTGAGACAGACCACTGTTTCCAACTGTTTAAACAAAATCTAATGTGAACATACTTCAGCTTGACTGGCTTTGAAACATGAGTTTAAAATAACCATTGAGATAGAAACACCATTATTCATAAAAATAACAATAGCAAGTTAATAATAAAAGCGTGCTTGCTAGAACTTGCAGCACTAATATTATATAAAATCTCCAAAATAAGGGCATTTGTTTAGAAATAAGGGTATTTAAAAACAACTTAAAGTCTCAAGCTTCATGCTTCATGTTTGCCTTTCAGTTACAATTTCAAGTTTTCCTTCACAAAGAAGACATTTGGAAAGTGATTTTTTTTTCTTTAAAGGAGAGCCAGGTCCTCTTGGTGCTAGGACTCACACCTTCAAAGGAAAAACAAAACATTACAAAATCACGGAACAGTCAGGAAATTTGTCAGCCCTATGACACAGCAACGCAATTACATTCTAGAATACAACTTGCTAGCCCAGGCTTCATGAGGCCAAAGGGTCTGCCCCTAGAATGGGCCTGGTTATCAAGAAGAGCTACAGTCATTCACAAAGCCTCATGCCAAAGCCTTCTCCTGCCATCTCTTGCATATGGAAAATGTTAGAGAACCCAAACAACTAAATCAGGCAGGAGGAGCAAAAAGAGAATGACAATTACTTTCACGTGTCCCATAAATATACCTTGGCAGTGAATCCACTTGCAAGCACAGCACACTAGACAATTAAGGGCAATTTTTCAAATGTGTTCTCTGAAACTTAAATGCAGTGTTGCTCGCCTAGTTTTCATAGGAAAACTCACGTTTACATGTTGAGCTGAATGTGAAAGCTGGCTTTCAACAATTCCTTGTGTAGTTTCAGAGGATGTGAAGAGGGGCCTTTGAAAGTTGAACCTGCTAGTTAACATTCTAATGCAGAGACAATATATCTTTTCTTTACCCTAATCTTGCAGGGTTTTCATAAACTTGAAGTGAAAATAAGTGTTAACTCCTCTAAGTAATTTTTGCAAGATATCTGTGGTAAATTACCTACAAGAGGTAAGCAGGTTCATCTGATAGCTGGAGACCCTTAAAGTGTCTATTAGAAAACTACACTCATGAAAGACTTTCTTATTGATTGTAACCATTATTAGCTCAACTGGCCTGAGACAGAGAATAAATATGCATTATACCTCTTGCGAAAACAAGTTTCACAATTATACAGATTTTATTAGACAAACAAGATTTTTAAAAGCTTGTATGGTCAGTTTGTCTTTGGAGGGGCTTGTCCAGCTTGGAATCATTACAAGAGCTAACAGCATCTCTCTGTATTGCATGATTCATCTGTCCCTATAGATAACCCTATATATCACTGCAGAGTGTGCTGATTAAAAGGGATGTTACTAGGACCCAGAGGCCTAAATTGCTGCTTGATACTGCATTAACATTTCACATTTATTAACTCAACATACAAACTATTGATCTGAAAATAAAATTAGTGGTTTCTCTGGCATAGTAGTGAAGAATAGCTCTTTGTAATGGAAGAAATTCTCACTCTTGATTGCATAACAGTAACCATTAAATTTCCTTATTATAAAGGCGTCTAATTAGCAAAGATTTTCATTTTTTCCCAATACCACAGGGGGCCAATCACTATTCTGAGCACATATCACTTAGGTGCATAAAAATTTGCATTGTGCTGTTGGTTTTCCTTTTGAGAGAATGCCTTGGAATATAACAGAATATAGATATGGCGCTAGTATTTTCTATATAAAATTTAAATCATTTTGGCAGAAAGCAAATGTATTTGAAGATTCAGTTTCCTTTCTGTCTTCTTGTTCTTGCCACTCCCTGAAAACTTCATAATGGATATTGTTACCACAAAAATAAAACGGTTTTGTTGTTTGACATAAAATTCCCCTGCAAAACACATAGGGGTTTTTAATAGGGCACTGCTTCTTCTGAACATCCTCTTGCCTCACATAGACTACAGCTGCCATTTAAAACCATAGCTTGCATTTCAAGGATGCTCCAACCGGGCTTACTTCAGTTCTCTCTCCTCCACAAAGCTCAGCGCTGCGAAAGAGAAATTAAAACTTAGAAATGTATCGGTGTGCACAAACATCGAATTAATGACTTTGAAGTTTGGAGTATGCATCCCGCCCACTTCCTCGCGCTGTGTCTGTGTTTCCACCGGAGCTGTGAGGCTTGGCAGGCGGATCGTTACGGCTGCCTCGTCAATCTGATTCGCAGAGGCCGCAATCAGCGTCTCACTGCCCCGTTATGCTTAGGCCAGCAGGTTCAGTAAGTGCAGCAGATGCACTGAAAGGGAGCAAACTCTTTTGAAACATAATAATGCAGTGTTGTCTCAGAGATCCTGCACCAAACTTGGAGTTCTTTTGAGTGATGTAGAAGTGTATGTGATGTATGGTGAGCATTAATGCACATGCCCAGTCCGTCTGTGTGGGAGAGTGATAGGAAATATTGGTATCTGAGTGGGTCCTAAACATTTTTATCTGAATGTAAATCAGTGGCAATCCTCAGAAGAGAGCCTTTGTGACATGTTGACAATGCCTATAATGTAGCATCTGCAATTTTGAAAGCATGGGGTTTTAGGATTATTTGGTTGGGGATGGGGGTCCTAGTAATTTACACATTTCTATCTTTATAACTGCATTAAATGTGTATATAACAAGTGAAATTGAATTTGTAATGCTTGTATGTGGATGGAACATGCATTGTAGTCAGAAGATATGAATTTTAGCTCTGGACTCAAAGTAGCTCAGCTATCTATGCCTGCTTTATGGAATGGCTGAATGGAATGAAATAGTGCTGTGAACACAAACAAAAATTCCTAATTATTTTGATGGGAGAAAAGGGGAAAGAGAAGACGGAAAAATATGATTTAGCCTGTACATTATTCTTTCAATCATGGTTTTCAAAGGCTGAAATAGATGCACAGAGCCACAGTCCTGCCAGTTGCTCCCTGCAACTACATTGATTTCAAGTAAGAGTTTAGCACTATTTGGAATTAGGAAAAAGAAATTAAAATCATCACAGTGAAACATTTCCCTTCACAACTAGAACTGCTGATTCGACTGCAACACCCCGCTACTGGAGACAGCACTTTGAAATTGGTTTCAGCTCCTTACAGCAGCCTCTGGATCATCTCTTGCTACTTGTGTATTTCTTACTATTTGTGGCCTCTCTTTGGAGAGCTGTGGAAATGCAAGTTTTCTCTCCATGTTTTTATGTAGCAAACCCATACCCAAACTGAAGAAAGGGTCAAACTAGTGGTTAGATATATTGTCTTTCATTCCAGGGCTTCTTATAAAAGTGCAGCTAAAACAGCTGTGGTGGAATCAGACTGCCAAGAATGCCTTATAACACAAGGGTATACCCAACTGGTTTATATAGCCTTAATTCAAGCAGCACAACTAATGATAATGATATGTTACAGTATTATTATGCCAGGAATGTGTGAAATCAAGAGAGAACATTTCATTTTAAACTTTGCTGATTTTTCACATTTGCTTAGCATTTTCTCTAACGATTTCTTGCACTGTTTTTATGCCACCTCAGATAAAATGCCATCATACATGATATTTGCACCATTAGGCACAAAGTAAGTGTTAGTTATTATTAGAGGCAATGCTGTGAAGCATTAAAAAATGTAAAGGAAATGGTTTTCAAGCATACTCTTAAAGGCTCTGAAGCTTGAGTGTCATTTGCTTTCACCGTGCCAGCTGGGTGATGTTCTGCATTTCAACAAAGCTAGCTACCATTTCCAAACAGATCCATACAAGATTTTAAGCATTCATATTTGAGTGAGAGGTCCAGTAAAAAACACATTCACACAGAAATGCAGAGAGCAGAAATCCAATGAACCTTTCTAGAGGGAATTAAGTGAAACAAAACACAGTGGTTACAATTAATCATCAGTGAGCATGGTCACAATGACATTCTTTTCAAGGTAAAGGAAACCATTTTCTGTCATAAGCTGCATCTCGTCAAACAACACCTCTAATATTTGGGTTTTATTATGACTCTTGTCTTTGTGGAGCATAACAGTGATTTTGACTTGCTGCATAGATAAAGGGTGAATAATGTAATTAGGCTGAATTAATAAAACTCATGCTCTTGCACTATTCACATGTCAGTATGGGAATTTTTCTCAGCTATTTCCTAATGCTGAAATCTAATGGAGTAGAGTTCCACAGGATTAAGCCTCTACAATTGTTTGGTTCGTTCTCTGGCTTGTAAAGAAGAAAGAACAAGACTATTTTTGAGCTGTGTGAACTGTTCTTTCAGCATTTGGCTAGGCCAATTAGAGTGCAGTAAGTAAAACACCCGAAAGAAATGACTGAAGAAGCTAAGACCAGCTGAAATCAAGTCCCTTGGTGTATATGTAGTCCAGACTTTTTCATGTTCTAGTCCCACATAAATAATTATAACTTTTACTTAGAGTTTTCTTAATTTATTTACCCGGAAAAGCGGACCTAAAGTCCAGAATCTGATTTTCTGTCAGTTCACTGTTTGCAGCACTACAAGGACTCTTTTTGAACCATCAGAGACGTAAAAGGCATTCAGATGATTTATTGGAGTGGATCTTACTGCCAACATCTACCCTGGTGTGAATGATATGCATGATTCCATTGCATTTCATGAGCATTAACCCAATAGCACTCAAAGATGGAAGACAAAAATGTTGCTCATGTAAAATTTTTAAGGTCCCATGTATCCACTCTCTCTGTGTAAGAGAGATTTGCCTTAACTTCATATTTTTTCTTTAATTTTGATATTGATGATTTAAACAAAAAAAAAAAATCTAAACATCTAGTTTAGAAAATAACATAACTTCCTGATGAAAATTATTGTTTATCCTCACAACTAATGTGATTTCATAAGGCAGGATTGAAGTCTTGACTTAGACCAACATAAAGTAAGTACACTTGCTCCAAAATCTTCTCACATCATGACTGAGGTTCAAAGGCACCTCGGGAGTTCATCTGGTCCAGCCCCCTGCTCAAGCAGGGCCACCCAGCTTGCCCAGAACCATGTCCAGACAACTTTCTAATATCTCCAAGGACAGGGGATGCCACAACCCACCTGGGCAAACCGTGCCAGTGCTCAGTCACCCTCACAGTGGAAAGGTGTTTCCTCATGTTAGCCAGAACCCCCTACTCCTTTCCTCTCTTTCTTTGTTTCCACTGGACACAAGGAAGTGTAGAGTTCACGCAAGCCGTGCCCTTCTGTGCTGCTGTGAGAAGGCAGTATGAAGACTGGTCGACTTTGTTTCCTTGCAAGTGAGCTCAAATAGCTTTCTCTTTCTAACACTTGCATTCCAATAATATAGACTCTTCTGGAGACATCAGAAAAAGAATGATATAGGCTGCCAACACAGTAGAGGCCTCACCAAAAATACCAACATGATACTTGCATGATACTTGATACAACATGATGCTCCCTCTGCTTTGAGTTTCCTGACACAAAAAATTAATTTATAAAAACCCTTTGGTCTGAGAGGAAGTGACATTTCCCTGGTATACAACAAGGCCTAAGAGAATGAGGAAAAATATCACCACAGGCAAAGAACAAATGGTCTGGAGTAGTTATGCTTTCAGTAAGGCAGGATGCAGCAATAGCATCCAAAAAAGGATCTACCTCCTCCTGTTCACAGCGAAGCTCAGATGTGGACCTCCCTCCGTTTGTAGTAACATCAGACTAGCAAGGGGATGTTTTTGTTGTCATTTGCAACAGATCTCTTAATCAGTTGCTAATTGACAGTGGAATAGATCAGAAAATGCTTGAATACTTATAGGGTTTTTTTAGTCTCAAAGCTGATAATTCCAGAATAAGGAAGAAACCTTAAATCTTAAACTTCTCATACAATTCAAATTAATATAAGTCATCAGAACAGGTTACATTTGGAGGAAACTTGTTGTTATCAGTGATTACATCAGCTAACTGTTATGATTCCAAAAGGGAAAACAGTATCAGGTTAATATTTCATTACATTCTTGTGAATGTGGCGGTTAAATACCAAAACCTGTCATTCTTCTCCTTACAAGGAGAGAGGTGTCTGAAAAAAAGTCATTGCAAATCAGTTTAATCTATCTGGCACTGAAAACACAAATCTGTCTTCCTCCTAACTTTCTTTTTTCCATCGTGTTACTGGTAGGAAAGGGCTGAGCCGCTATTACTTAGACCTGTATTTCCTCACCTTTATGTGTTTGCATTGCTTTGAAGCACAATTTAACCATGAATTTCCTGTGCTAGTAATGATCAGGTGTTTGTGTGATTACAGCACAACAGTGATGCTCTTCTATTATCAGTGCATGTTTTTAAATGTCACTGAATTCTGACATTTTTTGGCCCTGAAGGTCTAATCACAGGTAGGAAGTGTGAAATAAACAGAGATGGAGGCCTCTGTATACATAACATATTAGCCTCAGGCTTTTGTCTCTTCCTTGGCATATTCAGTTATCTGAATCCATATATTATTTAATGGGATTTGCTACAGTGACATGCTTTTGTCCTTCAATCTAGCCTATATTGGTGCTCAACAGGAAAAGCTAAAATGCCCTTGTTTTCTTCGAGTCAGGCAGATAACCCATGGCAAAGGAGCGCTGGTTTATCTTTGGGTTGCCGGAAACACTGGCCTTTAAAAAACTTCTCTGGTCATTAATGTACTAATCCTTTAGGGTGGTCTACTGAGAGGAAGGGGGCTGTGGAGGCACCACCCACAGCCTTTCCAAGGTAAAACGAGCCATAAACATCAAACCTGAAACGGCTACTCTGGATTTCAATGGAGATTAGGGATTAAGCAGTGGGGTGCTGTTTTACATGTGAATAGGCTGACAGCAGTACAAAGAGAAAGCCAGAGAGCTTGGTGTTAGCCACTTGGTTTTGAAGCACAAATGTAACATCTAAAGGGAAAATATGGACAGTTGCCAGTAGAAGGGGTTCAGCTAAGTCACACAAGGAATTTATTTTTGCAGAAACAAATTCTTACATGTTATTTTATTTGAAACACTGATACTTGAATTACTTGTAAAGTCTTGAAATTTATTTAGCTACTCTAGGCTTATCAGAATTCATTACAATATATTTCATTTTGACCCAGGAAATGTGTTTTCTTTTTAAAAATAAAAGATAAAAACATACCAACCCTTAATATTCTAAACATGGAATTAGTGTCAGATAAGTATAGTCAAAACCATCCCCTATCTGAGACTCTGGAATGAGATGTTCTTCAGGCTTTAAGAAGCCCACAGCATCCCACGGCAAACAGATAGCTGTGCATTGATTTTTTTCCTTCAGAAGAGCTCAGAAAAAAGTTGCCATAGGCAGAAGTAACAACTGTGCCATATATCTTTCAAATCTACAAAACATTTGCGTTAAATCACCAATGAACCTCTAAGAAATAACTTTGGAAAAGCCTGAATTCAGCCCTTTCAGGATATGCAATCTAATCAGCACAGCACCAAGGGAGAGGAGGAATGGATTAGAAATAGCAGGCTCTGTTTATTTTTGTCTGGGAACTATGGAATGTGCATTTATGGCTTTGTTTGAGAGCTCAGAATTTATAAATACAGTCCATAACTCTGTACTCCCCAAATAACTTACATCACCAGAAGAGCCATTTAGAAGAGACTGGATGAATCCAAATCTTCAACCTCAAATTCATCTGTGCTGTAGGGAGAAAAGACATTTCATTTGCAAATATTCAGACATGCATCAGCTAGTGCTGGACAAGTTCTGATTTACATATTTTCGTTCAGATTTAGCTGCCTCTAATGTCCTTCAGTAAAAATGGACTTTGTGAGATTTTTTTCTGTTGTAAGCAAAAGTCTCAGAAATACACTGCAAAACTGAAATCTCACTTTAAACTTTGAATATGCCAAACTTTGAATATGCACAGTCTGTTTTCAAAGTTGTCCTGATATAAAAGTTCATTTAGTTGAACTACTAGTAATGCAGCTGGTTGATCTCAACACTTTGGCCTACCGGAATAAATCAAGTGTATGACATCATAGTTTCCTCTTCTCTGGTGTGAAGGAGGAGAGGGAATATACCTGTTTGCTCATAAATCTTAGCAATTTTGGTGGTGAACACCTAAAGAAATAGGGAGGTTTGTCAATGTCATGCAGATGTGGCCAGAGGATGGGACTGGAGGCTGGCATCACTTCCTGTCTGTGCAGCTGTTCTTGAGCCCATACGAGAACAGATCTTCCCAATCCAAAGATAGCTTTCCCTTTTTCACCTCCCTGCACTTTTTCTTCCTTTTCTTACATTACCTACAGTCACACTACCTCTCTCTTGTTGCCCATTATTGTTTCTTTGCCTCTCAGGAAGTTCTTTCCATCGTTTTTTTTTCTACACTATTTGCTGCCACCACCTTTCTAGCTCTGTTCCTAGTATAACCCAAAACATACAGTCCTTTCCCAAAGTCTCCCAGAAAATCCTGCCCATTTTACCACAATGTCATATGGTCCCATCTGGCAGTGCGCTGCCCCGCTCTCAGAGGGTGGGGGAAACACCATCCTTCCCTCACCCTGTCATCCTCCCTGTGCTTCCTGCCGTTGTCCTCTGAGGGAGAGTGCAAAAGATGAGGTCACACTGCCAAAGGGGAAACATGTAAATGGAGTTTTTAACTTGCACTCTTTAAGGGTGACTTTTCAGTTGGATGGAGATAAACGTCTTAACCAGATCTGTCTCCAGACACCAGGAAGGGAGGACAGCAAATAGCAGGGGCCAATGCAACAGCCCTACTGCCTGCAATTAATGCCAGAGCCCAGGCTGAATGCTGCACATGGGACAAGAGTGAGACTGCGACTACTGAGAAACACACAGCACCTTCTGCCTTGAGGGCTGCAAGCTTTGCCCTCATGCCTTCTCACCTTTCAGGCAGATTCTTCCTCCTTCTCTGCTTTCTCTGCCAGCAGAGGCTGAGTCTTCATCCTGTGGTTTCAGATGAGCTCCATCCCTGCCGAACAAACTCCCTCTACCCTGCTCATCATGCCATGCATGGACCACATGAAAGGACGGTACCCCCAAGCACATACGGCAAGAAGAGAAGATCGCTCTCGAGGAGACTTCTGCACTTTGGTTTGGGGAAACAAATGCAGTTTACTATGCACTGTACACTTCCATCCACGTGGAGGACTGGGAGAAGAACGATTTTTGAATGGTGAAGTTCTGTAACTAGGCCCAAGATCATCTGTCAAAGAGACCATGTATGAATGCCTGACTATTCCTGACCTCACGACTCTTTCCAGCAGCAGTTCTCTTCTTCCCACACAGCTTACCAGTGGAAAGTGTATTATTTTTGTACATCTCACGCAAAAGTGCAGCTTTTATTTTGCTCGCAGAAAATTAGCCAAGGCTAAAATCAGGCTTAAAATAGAAATTATCCCACAAATTGGATTAGATATACATTTAACTGACAAACTCTTGAATGGTCCTTTTATATTTTTAAAAAATTCTCCAGAGATAACATTCAGTCCTACAGTGGCTGCAACAAATGATGGGAAAAGTCTGATCAGATGTTGATTGTTGTCCGATCTCCATGAAACATGAGTCATCTTTATCACTACAGAGAGCATTCTGGGGAGATTAAAAATTTGACATGGATGCCATTCATCCATGTGCATGGAGCCAGCACCCGGCCAATGCACGGTATGAATTCCACATAATCCTTCTTCTGTAGGCTTCAGGGATACGTAGGCTTTATCCAGACCATAGAGAACCAAGAATTTTACCCATGGGAAGTAAAATAAAAACAATTCAAGACAAACTGTGAGGAAAATGTCACTGATAAAGGATTGCAGAAGCATGTTTGGAGAATGCCCCTACTTTGTTGAACACTGGGCAGTGGAAACGTCAGTACAAGGAAGATCTGGACCACTGAGCAAATGTTGGGTCTGAGCCTGCAAACAATTAATTGTGTAAGTGATTATCATCACAAGTAATTCCATAAAACTCGTGTCTAAACATTTGCAAAAATTTCCAAAACTGTTTTTTTAGTCAGCATATACAAGCATGTTCCCAGCACCATCTGAGGGCAGTAGGTGATATATACGGTCTGTGTAGGTATTTTTTAGTTCGTTTTGTTTAAAAGGTATTTTCAAATGTGATGCTTTGGCAACAGTAGAGGAAATAATAGGAGAGAAGACAGAGTGTAGGAGAGGGTTCATGTTCAGAGAAATCTTTCATATAAATTTGCTGCTAATTGCTTCCTTCTTCTTAAGACACCAAATGATGCCATTGATCATCCACAAGTGCTGAGGACAGCACAAGGATGGTTAAATGTATCAGTAAAGAAACATTCTTAATGAGACAGAAAGCAGGGTAAATCTTGACCAGCAAATTTCACTACTTTTCAGTTTAAAGGAATATTGACCTTATCATTAGTTTTACTTATTTTTTACCTCAAAATTTGAAGGAAGAGTGAAAATCGGGTAATCATAGGGAGCTGTGAGTTGCTGTCATTCATGTATTTCAGTGGTCCTTAATATAATTGTTAAAATCCCAACCAGAAAAAGGGTGATCTAGTTTTTCTTGCTGTTTCACAATCTCACGCTGTCAGCGTTTAGTGAGATCAACACACAGTTACAGTTTTAATAAATGGTCATAATAACAAAACCAAATTTTCTCCAAAAGTGTTAATTCAAATTTTTCAATTCCTGTTTTGTCAAGCTGCTTTAAACAGCCAACCCTTGTTGTAAGAATATGCTAATGTGTAATTAAACTGCACTCACGTCATGCCATATGGTACATTTGAAACATAAACCACTGTTCTATTATTTGGGGAGGGTCATTTGAAAAGGAAAGGAAAAGAAAAATAGACAACCCAGGGGAAAAGACAGTTTATCTGTCCTCTCACATTTTATAAGCCAGCTTTAAGCATTAGGCACTGTTATTCTGGATGAGATTTGACAGTTTTGGGGTCAATGGATTCTTAATCTTTTATTAAAGAAAAGAGAGGAGAATGTGCTGATATGCAACAAAGACCATTTTATGGGTTGTGGGGTTTTTCCTTTAAATTAGACATAAGTAAGTTTTTAGGGAAAATATTTATCTTTACTGTGAAGCTATGAGCAGGTAAACATGCACACATTGGGGAAGTAAGCTTTGGAGCCAGTGTGAGTTTTGCTGTTTGCTTCTGTGGGAGCAGACCCTGTTTCTCTGCCATTTTGCAATCTGATATTAACATGCAAGTCAGGATGGGTGAGAGGGAGATATAAAGAGAGAAATGCTGGATTCAGAAAGAGAGTTTGGCAGTTAGGTGCTTAATTATATAGTGGCATGTGGACAGTGTGCAAGCAGGAGTGCAGACGCAGGCAAAAATGATTAATCTCTTGTTTTAATTATAGTTGATCGTTTGATTGTGTGGTCATTATTGAAAATGACCTGGTATTTCATTTGGGAACTTCAGAGTAGCAGGAAGGTGAGGAGATGCTGTAGTCTAAGGCATTAGCTTCTTACTAGTAGATGTTTGTATTTTAATGTGCTTGACAGGTCACAAGTGAGATGAGTGATGGGCTCAACCTAACCTTTGCCAGATGATCACCTACATTAAAAAACCCTGCATAATTTATTAAAATAATTCAAACACTTTTCTCAGTAGAGCATTCATTGTCTACTTTTCTTTTTAATGATAAACCGTCCATGATGCTACCGTCTGATGGCTATTCAAAGAGATGCACATTAAATTAGTTGGCCAGTGTTTTCAGCTTAGTTCCCACAATCAAAGGCGCAGGTCCTCAGAGGTATTTTAGTTTCTAAAATAAAAATAACTCATCCTCAGCACTCCCCAGGATTTGTATACGTCTACCTCCAAAATCCAACCTACTTTGAATTTGGTAGGTATGAGCAAAGAGGCCAAAAACTCAACAACGTTCTGCTCAGTGATGTGGTGAAAAACAAGCACCTCTTGAAGCAAACGCTTCAAGGCAAGATTGTGGCAAGAAACCTGGGCTGCTATGTAGATAATTTTAGTTTTCAGAGTTGGCAGGCAGTAGACTTTCAGTGCAGGGTTATTGCACTCAGAAATGTGTTTCTGGCCTCATGGGAAGAAACACACTACATAAAATTCTGCTGCAGCATGAAAGAGTTGAAAGGTTTCTTCCACACGATGTAACCTCTCAGGAAATCTAACCTGACAAACAAAATAAAAATACCTTCTTCTCTCCTTCATTAACAAGAAAATAACCACCTTGTTAACCAGCTGAGAGTATAATATGTTATACCTCAGCTCTGCAAAGTCCTCGCTTATCTTAAAACATGTTTCAAACCCCATTCCCATTCTGCAAGGCAAGAAAATAGGGTGTGCGAGTTAAAACGTTCACAGCCACCGTTTCACTTGATAAATCAGTGCTGGTGAGAACCGTGTGACACTGTTGATGGCATGAGGCCTCCACCACAGGCCCATGAGAACTGAAGGGCAGAGGGAGGTCTGCGTGTTGTCTGCCCACCACTCGTCCTATTGTTCATACATGCCCAGGTTAAACTCTTGACCCCATGGAAATAAGGGATGTTTTCAATTACTTGAATGGGATCAGGCCTTTACCCATAGACTTTAAGGAATACAGTCGTCTTGACTGGTCTATTATGACCCATCCAGGAATCCCTGTGTTAAACTCAGAACTTCTGTCTGAACTAGGTACTTAAGGAACATATCTAATGTTGGTTTGAAGGTTTTAAATAGAGAATCATTCATTGTATACCTATTAAAGGTATTCCAAAGGCTAAGTACTCTCACTCTTTAAAGACTGAATCTTACTTCCCATCTTAATTTGTATATATTCCGCTTCTAGATGTTGAATATCACCGTATCTGATGGTCTAAAGCACTCAGTTCTATTAAAATACCCATGCTCTTTTATAGATCACAATCAAAACAGCTCTTAATATTTTCTTCAATAAACCGAGGAAACTTAAATTTACACAATTTTCAACAGGAGAAAAGGTTTAATAGCCATCCATTACAGAAAAATATTTTTCAATGGAAAAAGGAATAAGTGGCAAATCTGGATCAGATTTGAATATAGCCGTGCACAAATTTGGTTTATTTTAATATGCGTATTAATATAATTGCATTATATATTTAAATAGGAACCACTGCGTTGTCCTGACAATAAGATGGCACAGACTCCTGCATTGTTGAAAGAATTATAGCACTATTTTCAAAACATAATTAAATAGAGAAAAAAAATCTAAGACAGTTGCCCGGGGAAGACAGAATTCACAGACTTCTGGACCAGCAGAAATAAATGGCACTTCAAAGAAAAAAGAAAAAAGAACTTGAACGAGAATAGAGAATGAGGATTCTGGCAAGAGGAAGGTGTTCCCTGCATTGGAAAATGTGTTGGAATACTTGCATTCACAAAGAAAGAAATATAAAGAAATCTTGGTCAGGTCCTTCTCTGCTAACGGGAACTGCAGTGGGAGAAGTTGAGAAAAGAAGAGTATGAGATGAAACATGACTAAAGATGGGGATAGGGTCTCTCTAAACTCAGATAAGGAGTTTGAAGCGTACTTGGGGTTTGAAAGGAAGACAACAGACAACAGAATGAAGAAACTATTTACCTGCTGCAGATTACCAGAAGAAGATAATTGCATTGCGTGCAATATTTTAAAAAGAACAGAGAAAAGAAAAAGGAAAATACTAGTAAGGCTGAATACAAAATTAACCAGCACAGGAGAAGGTGAAAAACAGGTAGCTTTGGAAACAATTAGTAAGAAAAGAAGACTTTAGAATAAGCAAGGGTTTAAAGACATGGAGTGGTCATAACGCTTCTTAGAGAAAGGGAACTTCTGGAGTAGAAATTTATCCACACAGACAGCTGCAGCAGGTTCAGGAATAGTACTGTCTCTGAGCATGTTTATGTCCTCAGGGAAAGGGAAATGGGAAAATGAGAGCTGATCAAAGGAGATAATGAAAGGGCAATAAGAGAAAATCCGAGAAAGATGGGTGATCTTGAAGTTTGTAAGTTGAAAGGGGAAGAGTGGCAAGAAAAAGAATCAAGAAGTCAAAGAAGTCCCCATTACATGGGAAATAAAAAACTTGGATAAGATTACTTCCTTGCAGAAAAGCGGATTACAGTGTTGCTTGGAGGGGATTAACAGGGCAGGAGTCTATGTAATTGAGAGGCTAAGGCTAACTCTATTTGTTGACTTTAAAATTGCCAACTTCTTAGCCAGAAAATATTTTTCAGAGACGAAAGAACTTTAGTTATCCCATTTCCCCACCACACTCCTCTGTTTCACTGTCTAAAATGCAAGTCTATTACGAAAGAGGGCTGGAGTGAACTAACATATCTACAAGACGTTATTCCTTATTCTATCAAGATTTCTGGAAATTTCAGACTCTATGAAGATAAGGATAATAATGCTTATATTTCTTTCAGGGTGACAAAAAGCTTTGAAACTTCTAAAAACTGAAATGAAAAACTGTGAGTAGGAAGAAATTAATCTATTCATTGATGAACTGATTTAACTCTCTTACGGATTATGTTACCAATCAGTCTCATCTGAAGATGTGGTATGACCTACCAATATGGAATAAATTAATAACAGCAGGTAAGAATATTCTTGTTGTTCTCTATAAATGCATGATATTTACAAATTATTAGATAGTAATATAGACAATATACTTATTCAATATGAACAATACAAATGTTTTTATCTGGACATAGCTTGAAGTGATAAACCTTAGAGATTTGTTGCCAGGGCTGGAAGTGTGTGTTCTTCTGGATCCTTTTTAACAAATGCCCAGCCCATTGTCCAGATTAACTTTAAAAATAAACACCAAGAATTTAGCATGTACGACAAATTTATTGTCAAAGAGAAGTTGCTTCTCTGCTACAGGTGCTAAAAAAGAACTCTTCCCTGCTTTTTCAACTGTGACGTGCTATTAAGTCACAACAGTCTTACGTGCATGATGCAGTAGTTTTCATTCGTTGTTATCCAAAACAGAATCACAGAGAATCACGGAATGGGTACGGCTGGAAGGGAGCACTGTGGGTCATCGAGTCCAAGCACCCTGCTTAAGCAGGGTCGTCCTAGCCTTGCTGAAGTCAGGGTAGACAATATCCACTGCTCTCTCTTCATCCATCCATGTACTTGCTTCATCATAGAAGGTAATCAGGTTGGTCAAGCATGATTTACCTTCTGTGAATCCATGCTGACTAGTCCTGATCGTCCTCTTGTCATTCATGTGGATAGAGATGGACTGTAGGTTAAGGTACTCCACCACCTTTCCAGGGTTGAGGTGAGGCTGACTGGCTGGTAGTTTCCTGGGTCCTCATTCTTGCGCTTTTTGAAGACTGGGGTAACATTTGCTTTCTTCCAGGCCTCAGGCACCTCTCCTGATCATCATGACCTTTCACAGATGACTGTGAGCAGCCTAGCTGTGGTGTCTGTCAGCTTTCTCAGCGCTCATGGATGCATCCTGCCAAGGCCCACGGACTTGTAAATGTCAAGTTCACCTGGCTGTTCTCTAACCCAATTTTTCTTGGCCAAGGGAAACGAAATACCGGACTCAAGAGCAAGCAAATCCAAAACTGATATCGAAGCAGTGAATTAAGCTATCTTGAAAGAAGAGTGAAATGTGACTAAAGTGCAGCAGATTTATTGTTCTACAAATAGTTTTCTTGATTTGAAGAATATATTTCTAGTGTAGTATTATTTGGAAAGTTAGGTCACAGTTTCGGATTTATATTAACTTTGTATCAATAGCGTGCTTTAGTTTTGTTCTTCCTTTGCATCTCCATATTTCATCTTGATTTCAGCTTCATTCTGAAAAGTAGTTAATCCATACTGTAGTGCAGGTAAGTGGTAACACATTGCTCTTAGCAGTCTGTGGGAGAATAAAGCTGTATCTTGTAAAACGTTGATGGTGAAACATTGACAATGGCATCTCTCAGTGTGCTATCTGTTCTCGAGACTTCAAAGAAATAACCAGCTTCTGTTATAGAGATACATGATGTCCTTATTTAAGGGGAAGGGGTCAGTTCCTGATTACTCAAGCACATCTGAAAGATGTAATCTTAAATACTATCAAATTATCTTTGTATGGTGGGGGAAAAAAAAGTGATTTGTGTGTACTGTGAAGCCAAATTTTGTGTGTCCATCCAGGCACTTTTATTGAACCGTGTAATGAACAATTCACCACAAATTATTCTCCTGAGTAGACTGTGTGGGCTTGAGAGCCTGCAGGTCATCCTAAAAGTCCCAGCCAATGCAGGAATGTCTTCTGCAAAGGGTTACTAAATGCTTTGTCTCATCTGTTTTTTAGTTGATTGGGCAATGACAGCCTTACAGCTTCCCCTGAGAGATCTTTTCATGTAACATCAATTCCACATTAAGTCATTTCTGTTTCTCATTCTGTTGCCCTGTAAAACTTTCTGTGGGGCAAGGGAAAAATAATCAACATGAATGAGAAAGGCCTGCGTCACATTTAATTAAAAATATTTTCACCCTTGGAATGAAAAGGTATGGTGATAACTGGAGTCACTGGGGAGTCCTACCTAAAAAGTGTTGGCATCGTATCACCTTATTTCAGTACAGACACAAAACTGAACAAAATGTGCAATTATCTCTTAAACAAAAATGTGGTGCTAGACATCAAATGCATGTAGCTGAAGCAACATATGAACACATGGCATCTTTGCTAAGTAATTTGCTCTTAATTGTCAGCACATTTAGTACTGGCATTTTTAGATACATTTTTGGTTCATTCTCTAACAAATGACTCTACACTAATTGTTTCTCCCAGCAATTTATTGCACAGCTGGGAGACCAAGTTGCAGAATTGCACACACACTATCTTGTATTGAATTCATCTCTTGAAAATGTTTAAAATTCCATGAGGTAGTCAAGAATTATTTTAATTGCAGTGTCTACAATGAAAATATGGAATTAATTAAATGTCTTGTGGGTCAGGTAAGGTACAGCTTTCAGAACCTATTGCTTAGGAATGTTTCAACAACTGTAATAGTGTAAATCAAGATATCTTTTAGTAATAGGAATAACTGTGACATTTCAGAGGATCTCTTAAAAGCTTATTTTTATTTAAAAGGTGAACATCTGCTAAGGTAGCAAACTCATCTGTATGCAAAAGAATTATCTTTCTGAGGATCTTTCCATTATGAAATACCTGTCATGATTCTCTTGTACAAATCTGTTAGGTCTCACAAATCTTTCTCTCATGTCTCTCCTAAGGTGCACTTATCTTCTCTGATGAGAGATAAATGTTCATAATTAAAAAAAAAAGAAAGTTTTAATCTTAAGCAGACCAAAGTCTGAAGGCTTACTAAGGAATATTAGCTGGAACAATATAAATGGAGATGGATCTTTAGAAAATAGGTTGCCTACTGTATGTGGGATTAGCTTTCAAGAAGCGCTGATGTCACATTATAAGTTGGGAACAAATTGCTAAAAAGTCCTTCCCTCTTAGCTCATGAATCACACTGCTCTGATATGTCAAATCACATCAAGAGCAATCAGTCAAATTAACTGACATCATGAAGTGCTTAGTGAATTTTTATTTTTTTTTCCATAGGAGAATGATCTCATAGCTCTCCATCTTTACACTGCATGCAAGATCTCGAGACACTGAGGAAAAAGTGGTTGTATGAAGTCAGAATATATTTTTAGTCTGAATTGAGCAAATTCCTGATAAATTCTTCAGGGCTTCGCTGTTTTTAATTTTTTTTTTTCACAAGGCTTTACTATTGTAAAAGCATTTCTATAATTGAAAGTACTTTGTGCTTTTAGTAGTCTGTGGAAAGTAAGTAGCGTGCATTACTGCAAAGACTCAACATCACCTGCGTACCTTTGCATACAGTGAGCCCTTTGAAATACTGACCTCATTTTGAATACCTATTTTGCAAGCTGTAACTTTTCCATTAGCAGAAGCACTTGGCGATAACAGGATGAATTCGCCTGGTCAGAACACTTGGACCTGTGAAGTGCTTGGACTGGAAACCCCAGTTACTGCTAGCACAAGCCAATGCCTGCTGTAGACCCACAGCAAACACAAGGTCACAGAAGCTGAAGTTGAGCTTGGAAAGATCCATATGGTTTCACAGCAATGACTGAGAAGACGGGTGAGGAAAAGAGGGTAGCCTTCAGTATGGGTATAATCCGTCGCTGAAGAGACTCTGGTGATAATCAACATCACGAAACAAACCTGCAAGAAGGTTGAGCCCTATTCACACAAATAAAAAGAAATAGCTTGTTCGGGGCAACGGGGAGTTGTGGTTTGTTTGGTTGGTTTTGGGGGTTTGGAGGGGGTTGGTTTTCAGTTTGGTTTGATTCCGTTTGTTTTGCTGGGTTTTCTCCTACATGTACCTAAATTCTTTGTACAGTTTCCAAGATGGTTGCGTGCAAAAAGTATATATGCAAAAATCATAGCAAATCAAGTATTTGCACATGCCATCTCTAATTGTAAAATTAGAGTAAAAATGTGTGCAAATTCAGCTTTTTTTTGAAATTTTATGTCATGTTCAATAATATAAAATTTTTTTTAAATCTTGCTGTAATCAGTTAACTGAGCTCTTTTAAACTATTCAAAACTCTGAATATACAATTTCTTCCATTTTAAACCACCTAAGGAAGTGATTAGCTAGTGTATTTTTACTGTTTGTTTGTCTTCTCTGTTTAATCCCTTTTTTTTTACACAGGACATAAACATCCCTTTCAGTTTTAGCTATGAAGGGCAATCTAACAGAATAAATGCAGCCCAAGCTAAATTGGCATCGCTCTGTCAGTGTTGCTGAGTGGTGTCTGCTTAACCTAGAGCTGAATTTCCATTGATTTCAATTGAAGAAGGGATAAGGTCCTTAATGAAAAAGGAGTAGAACCAAATAGTTCTTAGCTGAACAGTTTTAGGTTTTTTTTCCCCTCATAAATTTGCAGGCTGAAATCCTAAATCGCGTAGATCACTTATCAGACTGTATTATCTGCTGATGTTCAGCATCTGTTAGCTAAATCAACAACTCCGAATAGCAAGACTGCAACTTTCTATAAATCACGGTTTGGTTAAAATAGCCTGTCTGTTACCTGCGTGATACAGGGAGAGGCACAGCTCCTGAATAAGTGGAAGTAGAAGTGGAAGGGCTGGGAAGCCCAAGATAGTGATTGTGTCATATGATGGGAGTACATGCTACTAGTGAGGGACTAAATAGCCTTTCCTTACCCTGCTGTTCTGTGCCTGCAGAGAACATAAAAACACCTAAAACACCTAATTTAATTTTTTGTAAATAGATTTTTGTAAATTATTTCAGCTGACCAAACAAAGGCTTTGCTGCTCTGATAAAAATTCAGGTTTTTTCCATCCATATCAGCTGGTCCAGTTAAAAGACAATCTATTCCTACAAAACTTATCTCTTATCCTCAGGCGAGCACTGCTACCTAAAATGATACAGGCAATGCTGTAGTTGGCAAGTAGTGGCTGAATACTTTATTAACTCAGTTTGTCTCAGCAGGCTACAAGTGATAGCCAGCCTTATCACCTGAAGAGGTAATGTCTGTGCTGCAGACCTTCACTCTCATAGCATCCTGGCAGGAAAAATCCCACAGTTTATACACCTGATACATTGAAGTGGGGAATACGAGTAACTAAGGGCTTTCGTTTGCAACAAGATGCTAGAGGGAAGCAAAAACTAGCAAATTTTTTCTGATCTGCCCCTTGAAAAAAACAGCTTTGAGTGGTTGCATTGTGAATGGTCTTGTAAGGGCTGCTGAGGGAGAGGGCCAGCCCTTGTGGTCTCTTTGGCTATATGTTGTGGGCCAGTCTGAGAGGTGCTGCCCACAGCCACTGTGAGTGGCTGAGTCAAAGTTTGCCGTGAGAGGTGTTTGGACTCTTATTCAAGCAGTCCTTCCCTAGGCTGCCATGAAGATTATGTCTGTGCACACAGGCTGGAGACTGCTCCTGCTCACCCAGCAGGATCACAGACTTTGCTCTCCTCACCATCAAAACTCAAGTCAACTTCAGCCCAGCTAAAAAAGCTGCAGTTGCAGCAGGGCCAGGACTTAACCCAGAGATTCTTATTAAATATATTTTCTTCTGGAAATTAGAGTACAGTAGCCAGTATTTTCATTAACCTTTGTGATGACATATTTATTCTGGTGCACACAATAATTTCTTATCAGAAATTGTTTCCATATGGAAACTTTAGACATTTCTATTTCCAGAAAAGGCCTCAAAAGGATTCTGTTCCCACTTTTCTGTAGAAGTGTGATTATATTTGTAACAATTAAAAATGCAGCTCCCCTTGGGGAAATGTCAGTGGTAATTATCACACTGATGATTCAGAGAATGCTTCTTTCTACAACTGCCTCTTGATAAATTGCTGGTACTTGTTTGACACTCTCAGTTCTCTTGTTTGATTAAATAATCATTGGGAAAAAAAATCACTTCATAGTCAGATGTCAGTCTTCTTTCACGCTAAAGTGCATTGCTCGTGCTGTTAAAAATCACAACCACATCACTATGTGACAAAAAAGCCTCCAAGAGCTCATCTGTGTGGCTTATAGTGTGTGTTAGCAGTAACTAGAAGAGCTGTACACCTAAACTCATGTCCACATGGGTGGAAAGTTCAGGGATAAAATCCTTGCCTTACTTAGCAGCAGTACATACCAATAATGAAACCATTCATGGAGCTGCTAGTGTTTCCTCAACTCTTGTTCACAGTTGTCGAGGTTTCATTGTGCGTTAGGCTTGCAACTCCTGCTGACCACATTTATTATACCCAACACCACTGGGCTAGGGACCAGTCAATAGCAGCAATTCCACTGACTTCAGTGGGTGCTTGGTCAAACTTATCATCTCTTTGTGAAAGTAGATCTCACTTCTCCCTGTAGCCCCAAACCCTACATGTTCCACATCTTCACTTCTTTCCTTGAAGTCCTGCTCACTCAGTCATTCCTCAATTGATGTTCTCCGCCTTGACCTTCATAGCAGACATCACATGCAAATACTAACGCTTACCAGCATCTTATTAGCATATCTTGAAGTGGTAAACCACTGTAAACCTCACTGCACCTTTCGTCTTCCGTTCATTACCAACACGTTTTCCAATCTTGTCTGAGACCAAAAGAGTTTCGTATCATTCTCAAAATAATACATTATGGAAAATAGTACTACTTAATCTCAAATTTCAATCCTTTTGGTAGCTGACTGTGGCTCTGGTTTTTTCTCTTCTTCTGCCTTATTTTTAAGTTTACCTATTGCTAAAGGTACAGTTTCTAACAAACATGTAAGAAATTCTCACATCCCAGGCCAAAGCCTTCACAGTTATTATTCTTAGGAAATTTTGTTTGGTTTTTTGTTTTCTCAGCCATGGGCCTATTTGTATACTTTATTCACTCTGACAAGCAGTGAAGCATGTTGGTAGTTTTCTTACACTGCAATTCATTTTCACTACCTAAGTCCTTTCTGTCAATATGAGACACAATATACTCGTTCCTTTTTTTTTTCTTTTTTTTTCTCTTTTTTTTCCTTTTCCCTGAATTTGGTCTGTAAACAAATGTACTATCCCTTTAACCTCTGACAAGGAACAGTCTTCCATGGAGCAGTGAATGGATCAGCTTTCCAAAAGTGGTTTAGCAGCAGTGACTTTGGGTTATGGCCTTCTTTGAACTCTTGATCCATCATATCTGATGTGCTGTCTAGCCCCTTGACTGATTTTCAAATCGGTCTCTAACTGCTCAGAAACTACGTATGCATTTGGCCAGACAAATCACATGAGCAGATGTGAGGTGACTCAAACGAGGTACGTAAATGATGTGTTTGGGATCAGATTCAGTTGCCCGCTGTGCTAAATGCCACATAGACACTAATTGAAAAGACAGTACACACTCCAAGAGGCTTCAGTACAGCAACTGAGGAAGGAAATCAGCACCTAGGAAGTGGGAACAAGAGAAGAAAAACGAAGCATAAAACAGTGTTTGGAAACTAAGAGAATTAAAGAATATTAAAGAAACATCTTCGAAGTTGCAAGGTCAAATAACCAAGGTTAGGAAACACGAAATATTAGACTATTTCACTCTACCTTTTCTTATGTGATTATGTGCTGGTTTTTTCAGCAGAAATATTTTGTCATTCAGGTAAGAGGTTGTTGACCTAAAGAGCAAGCACTTACTATTTTGTTTCTTTGCACTGGTCGCTATGTGCTCTCAGAGTGCACTTACTGTATGTCATTCAGACCTTTGCCATGAAGAAGGAATTATTCTTGAACTTTGCCATCATATTTCTCACTGCAGGATCCACAGTTTCACAACAGCTGCAGCAGCCCGTTATGATAACCCAGCAATGGTCTCTCATCTAGCCAAGTTCTTGGTAGTCCTTCTCATAGTGCTTACAGAAAAGTCTCTAGCACTTCTTGAGCTGATGGTAGAAGTCTATCATAGATATTAAGAAGACCCTGGGGTGAGTCTTGCTAACATCTGGGATAGATCCCTGGTCATGAAGCAGTTGCCTTGTGAGAGCTTGGTTTAGCCTACTGCTAAGGCAGGGGAATGTTCATGACCCTGGAAACACAGTCTTGCAATATAAAAGACTGTTAGTCTTCCGCTGAAGATGGCTTTGGTGGAAGAGTGGAGTTGGTGTTCTGTGTCACGGAGGACTGAGCAGTAGAAAGGGCTACAAGATGAGAAAGTTGTCTGGAATCAATTCCGTGCAAGGAGAATCTTCAGGAAATTTACAGCTGCATCCCAAGACTGTTTCTTGAGGTAAAATTCAGGCAGAACCTAAGCACAACCTCTAAACTTCGTACGTTCTTTGCTTTTTTTATTGTAAAATTTCCCAAGCGCCAAGAGTTGCATCTTCTATCCCAGAACTGTCACAAGTCAGCAGTTCTGAAAAGTTCATCACACATCTGACTTCTGACTCCTACAGTAGAACAGGAACTGCTGTCTGTCCCCACATCCTCTAAGATGCTCTGTCAGGAAAGTGCTGTAGTTGTATTCTGCCATCACCAAGAGGATCTGTCTCCACCTAAAATGCCATAGTTCATTTCAAAATTTAGCTGAGAAATAAGTCTTTGTTTTCATATATATATATTTATATATATTTATATATATACACACACACACACACACACATATATATATACGTGCCTGTGCTTTACTTCACTTAGTAGGTTTACACCCCCTATCTCATGCCTCTCAGGCTAGTGTCCTTGTTCCCAAGCTGTGGAATGTTCTGAGCTAGAGGGACTTTCTTGTGTCACAGCCCAGGGAAGAAGTCATGATTCAGTGGGTCAAAGATTGAGAACGCAAGAGATAATGGCTTTGTAGCCCACTCAGCCTTAAAATACTCCTACAGACCTCTTGAGAGACATAATTTTTCAATGACTTGCCTGATGGCGAGTTTGGGGAGCATCTCAAAGGGATGATAAAAGGTGCAACTTTGAATAAAGGCCACAAATTAATAAAGGCTGTCAGATTTCAAGACAGGGGAGAGATGACCTATGTTTTTCCAAATAAAAGGTCAGCTGAAATTTTTAGCATGGGAAGAACACCATGTTTTTCTCCATATTCCTTCTTAGAAGTGGCAGTTTATTTTCTGCATAATTATGTGTGTATATATAAATTCACCATGCACTGTACACTCAACATAGCAAATTTCTATGGTACTTGGCAAAGTTGAAAGTTACTCAAAGGAAGATCGTGTCATGGGAAATATCAGGCAGCCACAGTAACAGGCAGGGTGACCCATCCAGCCTACAATAAAACACATGGCTAGAGAGCATCAAGCACTGGCAGATTTTCTGTTTCACATCAGTGACCACATATTTCAGCAAGGAGCTAGTGAGAAAAACTAAGTGTGGGAAAGGGGAATATGCAGCAGATCTCTGCTCCTTAGAAAACATGTTGTACTGCTACCTGCAAGAATATATGACCTGTGGGCCAGCAGCTTGGTTTCCAAAAAGAAAGGAACATTTTTTCCCTGAACTTAAGCTGTGAGCTGGGACAGGATCTCAAAAGTGGGAACAAATAATGTGGAATTGTTAGGTTCGCCTACGTGCCTTACGCCTTTCTCATCTAGTCCTATGACCTTTATGCCTTTCTTATCTAGCCCTATGACACAAGAGGTGAAAGACCCCTTAGAGTAAGTGGGAGGGGACAGAGAAGGCTTAAACTTAGGCATTTGCAAGTTGATAAGACAAAGCTGAAATCCTATATAAAAGGTATGCAGAGAAACTGTAAAGTGAAGTGCTGGCGGTTGTGGAGAGGGGTTGTGCTTGCAAGGAGAACCACTGTTTCCACCGGCCTGGTTCAAGGAGGCAGGGTTGGTCTGCCAGGGACATGTTATAGCTGATGGCTTCTTGCAAAGCCTGCAGTCGCTTAACTGCCCACAGTTTAGAGGAAAACATGCTTAGGGTTTTATTGACATACACAGAAATGGCAAGTCGTGTAGTTATGAGCAACAGAATGCCTCTTACTCCAAAACTGCAGGTAAGTGTTGCATTGCTTAAGTGTCTCCAGGCTGGGCTGCATAATTTCCTTGCAGAATTTCCCCAGATGGGAGTACCATAAGCTAGTGTAGTTATAGCAATTCTTTCTGGTATCATTTGTCTTTTGGGTGAGATTTTTTAGAACTGCAAGTGTTCTTCCTCAACATTTGAAAAGTGTGTTTTATTTATTTCACTAAAGCTATATGGTAGCTTTAAAACAGCTTGTCTGAACTTCTAAGTCCTTATGAATTCTGCTATTAAAAAAAAATCAGACTCTTCTAGACACAGACAATTTGGCTTCTGCTCTTGGAGATGTGCTGTATACACACGCACAAAAGTCTTTGAATAAGTAACATCTGTACTGTTATATTTACTCTGATTAATGAAGAGAAAAGCATTCTATCTCCTGAGTCCTTAAATGCTGTTCTGCAATTATGCTACAACTGATCTTTATTGTTTCAGCTGATTATTTATCTCATTTCCTCATGATTGTCTGAAGTTGCTTCTTTAAAAATTAGGGCTTGCTATTAACAACTATTATTAATTGCCCTTATAGAAGGCCTGTGTCTGCAGCAGGAAATGTTGCACTTACAAGTTCTGTTTTATCTAACTTTGGTTTAAATTGTTTGTTTCTGACATTTCTCTGCAAGCTCCAGGGATGATCTGAAAGGTAGTGCATTTATCAGTAATACTTCAGAATTTGTTACGTGTAATGCTGAGGTTTGCAGATAGATGAATAAAAGCAAACCATTTAAAATGCAAATGTTGTCAGAAACAGGAAGAAAGTTGTACTAGACCCAAATGTTTGGACTAAAATTTCAAGGCTTCCTCAAGGGAAATGAATGAATGAATTAAATCTGATTAGGATGAAAAAATCATGACTAAATTCTAAAGTATATATCTACTGAGAAGGGCATAAGAGTGGTTTCAAGGGATGTACCTCCTCACTACACTTTCGAAGAACCTACCTCAAGCATTTGACAGAACAGGGAGATCTAGTATCACAGGCTTTGTTACAAATACTGATGGCATGTTAAAGCCACAGTAAAAAAAGATAACAGGAGTTCTAGAAGTACCTCAGGTCCCAGCAGTGAATCCAGAAGCTGGCATTAGGCACCAGGACTTCCTCTCCAAGAGCACAGAGGAGAAGGCACAAGTACAGAGAGACATCCCTTCCTTCAGTGGAGCCTGCATCCTGGGAGAGGAGTGCTGTGCAGTCATGTCTTCCCATTGGCGACCAACTGGATTACACCATATACTCTTTCTGCCTGTGGTGAGAGTTTCCTTTAGGAAAAAAAAAGGCATTTTTGTACAGCCTAGTCTCTCAAACTGTTTGGGATCCTGTCGTGGGTTGACAGGTTTCTAGGTGAATTTCACCCTGCCAGGTCCTTTGGACGTGACAGGGTGTCATGGACCAATGACATTTAAGTTACGCCCTCTGCGAGATACAGTATTTAGGGAGCTGGACACTGGGAACTTCCTCTTTGGCTTCCGGCGTTCCAACAGGTAACAGGGGAGAGAAAGGAGGCTTTTTGCCAGGCTAGGCCTTAGGGCCGGCCAGGCTAGCCCTCTCCCCTCTCTCCCGGCTCCCCGAGGGCCGGGCCTGGCCCCCTTTTACCATCTGCCGGGCCGAGCCTCCCCCCCTTCCCCTGCTCCCCCTGAAGGCCAAGGCTTGGCTCCCTTTTACCATCCACCGGGCTGGGTCAGGCCCCCACCTCTGGCCACCTCCAGCAGCCCCCCTCGCTCGGCCTGGCCGAGTGGGGGAGGCCCCC
>VZTF01006404.1:96557-114226 GCA_013397755.1 Cnemophilus loriae | reverse complement strand
AGCTTTGGGGCTGAGATTCTCAGTAGTCATGGGCAAAGGTGTTCATGCTTAAGCAGCAATCAGATGCAGAGGTGGACTGCAATTGAAGAGAAGCTTAAATGGGGGAAGAGAGAGAAATAAGGACCCCTTGCCCCAGGGGTGTATGAAGAAGATGACCTTTGCTTTCAGAGATGAAGATGAAGATGACTTTGGAGAGATGAGAGAACTTTTCTTTTATATTAGAACAGCTCATCCTTAAAACTATACCCCATAAACTGACGTGGCCCACGAAAGCAGCTGTGGGAAGGCTGCAAGGTGTGGGAAGGACTTTCACAGGGGTCAGATGCTGTAACCCCAGGCAGCTGATTCACTGTGATGCTGAAGCCACGAGAGAACTGTTTTCTTGTGAAAAGTCCTCCATAGTACGAGAGAGACTCCACTCTCTAAGTAGACTGAAGAAAGGTTATTCTAGAGGTGGCAAACTGACTGAGAAACATCAGATTTTGAGTCTTTGCATTGGCAGAGTAGAAATATCTGAATGAGAAGTTTGGCGGGAGGGAGAGGTTTTCTGAAGGTTTAATCTAATTTTTATTATTTGTTTTTTTCTTTTTTTTCCTTTTAGTTCTGTTAATAAAACTTTCTTTATATTCTTTAAAAGTTTGAGCCTGCTTTGCTTCTCCTAATCCTTATCTCACAGAGGGAAATGTCCTAAACAACAGGCCCAAATTTAAATTACTGCACTTAAATTGGATTAGCGAACTCAAAACCACTACACTTTAATTGGTGTTTCCGCTCGGTTTTCATCAAACCACTACAGATCCCTAATTCCTAGTCCTTGTTCCCTTGATCCTCTTTGTGTTAATATTTGGAGTCTGGCAGCAGCCGAATAAAATGTTTCTGGAATTAGGCAATTGCTGGACAGAGCTTCTTTGGGAGATAGATACACTGCCACCACTAGAGTTAAGCCTGAGATACCTTTACTGATATATAGATGGGCCTAGTGTGAGGGGCAGAAGGGATTTTAAAATTACACCACTGGAAATACAACAGGAGAGATACGCAGTAGTATTCTCTTACCCATAATGATTTGTTACTGCAAAGAGAAGAACTAGCGAATGATTAGGAGCCCAGAAAAGTTTGATGTAGGTATTCTAAGTGAAGCAGATAAATGCAAGAGGAAATTGATGTGTTATACAAAGCATCAAAAAGAAGACCCATGAAAAAACCAGCTCTTCCAAGGAAATAAATTCTGTTTAGCAGAAACTACCTCCTTGTTGAAATGTCTGTCCCATTAAGTCATCAGTCTGTGTGGTAAAGCCAAATCACATGAATGTTAACAGACTAACAGACTAAACAAAACTATCTGTGACAAAATTAAGGATAACTAGGCCACCACAACTTTAATGCGAGAGACTAACTCAAAGTTGCAAAGGTATTTGAAAAACAGCAGAAAGCATGTTTTCTTAATCCAAGTATCTAACAAGCTCTGAAAGAATGAAGCATACAATTGGAAACACATGCCCAAACAATGTGTGACTGCAAGGGGAAGCGCGGTGTAAAGACTGGCTGTGTTTCCAACACCCCTGGAGAGAACTGACACTGCACAAGGGTGTTGGCACTGGTCTCCAATAGGAAAATGCAGCTGGAGGGTGAAGCTCTGTTAATGAAACAAAGGTTTTACTAAGTCTCTTAATTGAATCTACACTGGTATATTCTATAGCAAGTTGGCTTCTGACACTGCATAGAAATGGATAAAAAGTGAATTCCAAATAGACAGTGGAGCTGAATGCGACATAATCACAGCAAGCACTGTGCCCAAAGTTAAAATTCAAAGCTCTGCACATTTCAAATAGCAAGATCAAAATGAGTCCATTTGGCAAAGCTGTTCTGGCCTGCCTGCTAACAGATAGAAGTGTTGAAATTGTGGAATAGAAAGTCCCAAGTGTGCTTGATTGAAGAGCAGTCTGCAAACACAGATGATCAAATTGAGTAGATAACCTATCTATAGAATTGAATTCTAGACTTCCTTTCAAAGAATGCCATGGGACGTGGAAGAATACAGGGTAATAAAGGCGTGCAGCAAGACTCATATGTCTCAGACAATTTCAAAGAGGGTGGGGAAAAAAAAATCAGCATACCAAAGTGAAAATTAATAGTTGCTCCCAGGCAAAGTCATAGAAAAAGTAATCTAAGATTCAATCAATAGAGAATGACAAGACAGCAAAACAATTAATTGTCACAAAAAGTTTTTTTTTCTTTGTCTGCTTTATTAAGGAAGAATCTTGTTAATAGGGTTTGCCTTTTTATTTCTTTTTATAGTATTTGTTGTTGGCAAAGATATCTGCATTTTTCTAGTGGACTCTGAATGCCTTTTGATTTAATCCAGATTCTGATATAAAAAGTAAACTACTGGAGTGTAACACTTATTTAATAAGTTGAAAGCCAGATAACTAATAGATCAACAGAAGAGACAGTCCTCACGTAAAGGACAACTATTACAGATCCTCCAGCAGTTCTCCTATGAGTAACCACTGTTCATTAATTTTATCAATATTTTCAGGGAAGGAATTGCTGGAAAAGAATGTGAATTTATTTAGACAGAAATATATTTTAAAGACTTGTCACTTTAACTAAGTTACCTGGATCACATGGTGAATGGTCCCACATCTGCTTCCACATTTGACTTTATCACAGGGTGTGGATCTGGAGTAGCATGTGGTTGAAACACTGAAACCACTGAAAGATTGAGAATGTGAATTCCCAAGATTACTACTCATAGTAGTAATTCAAATGGAGGTAACAAGCAGAGAGGATTTTTAACTATGTGTAGCACAAATCCATCATTAGAATTCAATCTTCACTTTGAAAAGGTTGCAGACTTAGTGGGAAAATATTCAGAAAAGTGCTGGAATATCTATCCAGAGTCGAAGATACAATTTAAGATTTATTTTAGCACATCCATGTACCTTCACTTCTAATTTGTCATCACTGAATGTTGCATTGAAGATCTCCATGGTGGCATACAATGACATGAGATGACTGAAATCTCTAGGGAATGTAAAGTCACCAGAAAAGAACTGACATGAAATATAGTGATATCAACAAATCCCTATGATATTGACTAAGAGCTATGAAATGTAGCTATCCTTTGCTAAATCAAGTGCTTAATGTTGTAGTCTTTCCAAATCATGGTATCAAACTGGATGTAGAGATAAAAATGCTACAATTGTTTTTGTCAAGTTGCTAACAGCCAAAAAGACATTGTAGTGACCAAGACGATAGTGTTAAAAAATGAGAATCATTGCACTACATAAGCAGAAATTTTGTGAAATCATCCTGTGAGTATCATCCTCTGATACTCACTGCAGCCTGTGGTAGAGGTTTAAAGAAAGACTTTGAGGATTTGTGAAGGAAGCAAGAGGCACGGCTAGATGAATATCCGTGCCAATTTTTTAGAGGCTCTTCCATTCTTACAAGTTACAAAGGTTGTTCTCAGGACTCGGCTTCTGGTCTGAAGCTGAACTTTTGCATCAGTGGAAGAATGGAACGTGTAGTGATAGGAGAGAAGTTGCATGAATAGTGTGTCTTGTTCATGGGCAAGGAAGGTTGCTGAGAATCAGCTAGAACAGCAAGAGGGTTTTAGTACAGCGACTTCAGGGAAGACAGCTGCAAGATACAAACGTGTTTCCAGTTGCAAATATGATACGATGAACAACAAAGTTTGAATTGATGTAACAAAGACTATGAAGAAAATTAATTCTTTGGATTCTTTTAGCAAAGTGGTAGGGTGTATGGATAGCACAGTCAGGGAACAGGAAAGTTTTATTAGTGAGAAGGTAGTCATCAGCACTAGCACCTGATGGGAGTAGTTGTGTGAACAGTGAAAGAAAGGAGGGAATACCAAATTGATAATTATACCTCGCAACCAACTGGTCTCAAAAGCATATGGACTGATGTAGTAACTAACAAAGACCAGGGTGCTGACAGGTGTGTGTCAAAAACTGACAAATCAAACCCAAGAATGGGATGCATTACCTCTTAAACATTTGTCTGCAATATCTAGGCATAAAAATAGTAGCATCTGGACAACCTCAGTTTAACATGTGTGCTACTTTATTTCATGCTACTTTATTTCATGCAGCTAGCAATAAACCTTCACTGATAGTTTCTAAAAATCAGGGATAAATCCACATCTTGAAAGGCATGATGTCCAGCATGGAAAAAATATTAATTTTTGGACCTTGTTATGATGTATTAATTTTTAGACTGGAAACTGGTGGGCGGCTGGAGACCGGAAATACATTGCATGTGAGAAATATCTATATGGAGGGCAAGTTTCTGACTCCAGAACAGTCCTCAGAGAGAGCAAAATGAAGGCAAAAATATGAAGTAAAAAAAGACCATACAACATGCAGAGAGAACTGTATTACATAGAAATTAGCCTACATTACATGTTATAAAACACAGGAAGTTGACAAGGGAACCTACAGACAACAGGAAAAATACAGGAATAATATGCAGCAGAAGGGGTAAAAAGCAGTGAAAATTCTAAACTATAGCAAAACCAAAAGAAATCTCAACAGTGTGGATCTAATATTAGCTGGAAGTGCAAAATCAGTGTTTTAATCTTCACTGGAAAATTAGGGTGATGTAATTTTAGTGAAAGAGGAAGATTAAGCACTTTTTAAAAGATTATTAACAAAAGAAGGTACTGAACAATGCCTACTGGGTTAGAGAAATAATCAGTGAATTTGCAAATTCTTTAAAGACTAAAAGAAAATAACAGTGAAACTGACAAAATATTAATTTAATGACTTGCATTCCTCTCCTGAATATGTCAATCAACATCGTTTTTATGAAAAATGGGTCTTGGCATTGCACATCTGATTTATTTTAATGAGATTATGGGGTTAGTTTATAAATGTCTCAGCCTAGGCTTCTGTAAGGAATTTACACCTAGACATTCTAACCTTAATATATTATATGTTATCCCTACAGCATTCACAATCAGTAGGTGCCAGCAACTATTTAAAGCAAATTAAAAACGGGCTAATTTGAAGAGCACAAGAGAGTGTCGATGGTATAGACAACCATCATGAAATGGGATTATGGCTAACAAGATTCTGCACAGACTGGGATGTTCAGCACTACTGGCTGTTGTAATCAGGTGGTCAGAAATATGTACATACCTAATGTTAATCAGATTTGTGTCAAAGATGCACTTGCCATATGATTGTGTATGTGGCACCTGCATACCTACATAGCTACTACGGTGTCTATGGAAGACTGTTCATGGAGCAGAACTATCAGGAGGCTTTTATTTTATTATTAATCCCTTTTATTTTTCTCTAGTAAATCTGTTTTTCTGAGTATCGGGTCAGTCCTGCAGCTAAGGTGCATGAATGTCACAGAGACATTTGAGCTGACCAAAAAAAATATTCTAAATATTGCAAAATACGAAATAGGACATTTAGGAAGCCAGTCCTTATATATTGAAGAACATGTGCTAGAAGACAGAGGTGGAGAAAAGCAGTTTTATAGCGAAGAAATGTGTGAACAGGAAGACCTATGGCAGTGCTGCAGAACTGCATTTGGGCTACTGCAGTTCTTGGTTGCCTGGACAAAATATTATATAGAAATGAAAAAACAGGCTGCTGATGGACCAAATGCAAAATACCCTGATACTGTATAGATAGTTATCGCTTTCATGCATTGAGAGAGGAGGCTGTAAAATTGGTGACAGTGTAAGAAAAAGCCTCACTCAGAACCCACTAACTGAAGAAAGTGCCTCACACAAATTTCAGATTTGCTTAGGTTGTCAGAGCAAAGATAGAGAGGTTCTTTACTACAGTATGTAAATTTCTTTAATAGAAAATGCTGGATAATAAAAGTTCAGTAACTTAGCTGAGAAGAACAGAAGGATAAATTACTGAACTATTTTTATTAGAAATAAAGAAACATGGAGGCTTTTTATTTTTCTGGTCTATTCTGTTTGCTTTAACCAATGAATCACGACCAGCATATACTATCAAGATTCTCCATAAGCTGATAAGTCAGGTCACATCAAGAACCTGTTTTGAAAGTCAAAAGTATCATATCGCCCTCAGTAAAAATTAACTGGAAGAAATCTAATGGTCTGTGATGTACAGATTAAGCCTGAGATTCCTCTAGATTTAACCTATCCATTTATAAAGCAAAAGCTAACAAGTCTAGGAAATAACTAATTGCATACTTACAATATGATGATGTAACAGCAACTCTCTAATTTCTACTGGTGTGCCAGATTACAGGAGATATCAAGCACCATCCCTTGCTGAAGGGGTGGCTATGACAAACCGAAATGACATGCACACAGATGCTCAAATTTACAACCACTTTTTCAAGGAAAGGCTGCTGTGAAAATTATGCTCCTGCATAAAAAAGTGATTGGGGCTATCAGGGTAGATGATTTTGCCCTTGGTGGAGTTGTATACCAATGATATGTTGTTGCCATAGCACCAAAAAGCCACGCATTCCAGCGTAGAAATGTCACTCTAACTGCATATCAGAGCTTTGAGAAGTTTAAAGTGAGACCTTGGAATATCTTTCTTTTGGCTAACGAGGGAGGCTGTCACTGAAGACAAAGTAAATACAAAACTTGGCCTTGCCTGTAGGAATTGCTTAAGATTCCGAACACACTAAAACTTTGCGATATGGCTGATCATCACTTGCTCCAAATCTCTGGTGACTGCCCTTTTGTGGTGTTAAGTGCAATTTGAGTTTGGCTGGGGAATGTTGATTTGGGGAATACCCTCTGGGACAATGCCAGGGAAATCAGCACTGCCGTCCAGCACAGAGAGTGCCAGCAGCTTAGATTGCTGCATCTGGATCTGGAGAACCCACAGCAAACTTCCACTAGTGAGTATGGCTTTCTTTTTTTCTTTGGAGCAGTATCAGAAAATTGAGGTCATGATGTCCTTTGTCCTGTCTTGCACTATTATTTTACAAACGCTTGCATATAACCCTTGAGATACAGGTGGCAACTGGAATATAATACAAAAAATCGGTAGAGGGGTCAGACACATGGATAGCGACTGACCTAATGACATCGAAAGAAAGGAATTATAATTTGTGATGCTACAGCTTTTTTCTTCTTGGAGGACCTGGTGTAATGATCTGAAGTTAGCTTAGATTAAATGGGGAATGGATAGATGCAGGAATAGCTGTCTCCCTTACCATCAACACGCGATTCAGTTGCTCAATGCTTCAGTATAGCTCTTTTGTAAAAACCTGCCTTTGTGACCCAAATGACACATAGGCTTTCAGGTGGGAAGCTGTGACTGCCGAAGCAGAGGGAGAGGGGTATAGGGTCATGTAGCCTCTATTTTCTCGTACCTCGAGAGCCAGAGCTAATGGGCAGTAATGCACTTCTTGGGGCTGAGAATGGCTCAGACATTCGAACTTGTCAATTTGCCCAGATCCACATCTCTGCTGAAACAGGAGCAAGTTTAGAACTCCATTCAGAGCCAAACCAACACCAGTCAACAGGCTGAGTGCTCTCCTGCCTCCGGAATAGATCCCACTCCACATTTCAGCTGGCTGAAAGGGGAGCATAAACACTGGCAAAGTTAGGAGTGTGTGCCCCACACTTTTTTTTTCCCCTTCTCTTTTCTGTATGATTTTCTGCTTCATTTTCAGTTGTGAGAGAAGGCAAGACTGTGCTGCTATATAGCTACCATATAGTAAATCAAACCTTTTGAGTTTGGATTAAATTTTACTTCAGGTCGTTTATGAAAAGTGATTTTGGAACCTATGACTCGGTATCTCCACATTAGAGAAAACTTCCCTCCCTAAAGTACACAGGCTTGAGTAAACATTAGAATAATTGTAGGATAATTCCCAGGAGTGATTCATATTAATCGTGTGGATTTAGTAATAGTAGTTACTTTATTTGTTCTGAAACTCATCTTTGATCCTGCACTGCAACAGCAGTAAGCAAACTTCCCGTATGTAGGCAAATATGCATTTTGGGACAAGTTAGGACCTTCAGAATTTGGTCCCAGGCAGTCAAGATAAAGAGAGTAAAATGTTTCTTTAATACGAATTTGTCAAGGTGAAATCAAGCTATTGTGAAAACTGGCTGACCAGACTGTTAGGGTCTTTTCCCTCGAATAAGAAATGGAGAGTACCCATCCTGGTGCAAATTAAGGTCTCTCTGTAAGGAGTGAGGAAGTGGGATTTTCAGGCTGTGATTTTGGGTGGCAGTGCATGACCCACATACACACAGCTTCTGGGGACTGCACATAAAAGATGCCTCTAATGTTACCCTGTATTGCTGCTTGGGAAGAATGTGGCAAAATGACAATATTTTAACACTGAAAACACAACTGCAGAGGAGCAAGTAAGATAGTTCAGCTTACAAATATCGATCAGAGATGCTTTCTTGTAAAAATTCTGATGGCTTAGTTTTGAGGTGTACCCGGGTACTAGGGATTGATGGCTCCCGAAACAGCCTCGAACTGCTTGCCTTCCCCAGAGACGCTTCTGCTAACAGCGAGTTTGAGAAGTCAGCATCCTTTCTGTTCTGCCAAATTGATTGCCTTATTAATCAAAAAATCTCATCTTCCTCTGGCTTCAGGTGATTTTTTTTTCTTAAAACCTTTTATGACTACCTGAAAAAAAAGAAAAAAACGAAAACAAAAAAACAAGGAAAAAGGAGAATAAAACGGAAGAAAACCAGAATTACTTTAAGGTGAGCTTCCAATGACTTCTTGCTCTTTTTGACGGTTCTTGTCAACTACGAACTTTCTCCCCGTCTCTCTCTCTCTGTTCAAGCACCTTCTGATTTCAGAAATGTATTTTATACATTTGATGAATGAAGCGATCAATTTCTCTTTCGAACAAGAGGTTTTGGTTTAGAATAAATTGGCAAAGTGATTTCCTCCCTCCCTGTTAGAGTGTTTGCTTTGTTTCCTTCTCCTCCTCCCTCAAGGTAAATCTAGACCGCTGTAATGGCATCTATATATACAATTGGTGCCATTCAAATAAAACGTTTTATCAAGCATCTTTAAATCTGCAGTCAGCCTCATTTAACCTCTAAAACTACGCTTAACAGGCGACCTTCATTAGCCAAATTGGAAGGAACGTGCGGTATGTGTTAAGCAGCGTCGTTTCCACACTGGTGACCCCCCTCCGCAGCGGGCGGGGAGAGGGGCGTTGATGGCCGGGACCGGGATAAATGTGGGAGCAGCTACACCCCAGGTCCCTCCCTGCCTGGGCATACGGGTGTGCGTGGGCACGGAGCCTCGCGGGGCTGTTTGCAAGTAGCTGGCCTCGGGTTTGCTTGGTCGTTTCCCCGCTCCTCCTCGGAGAGAGAGGGATGCAGGGTTCCTACGACTCGGCCGCATTATTTATATGTTACCTTGCGAGCGGGCGGGCAGAGCCTGCCGAGAGAGCTCTCGCCGCCTCAGCTCTCGGGTTGCCTGTCCCAGAGGACACCAATTAAAGGCACTAATTGGACAGCGATACATCAAAGTCTGTCGCTGAGACCGGCTCCTTGGAGCTCTGGGGGTCCTGTAGGCAGGCTTTTGTTTTAGGCACCGGCGTTGCTCCAGGTCCCCGTGTCGGGCTGCGCACCCGCACGACTCCTCTGGCCCTCTCCGCTGCCCGAAACCCTCGCGTTTCCCCACCCCAGCAGTGCCCGTGGGTGAGTGCGCCCCACGCTCCCCTTTCCGGTGAGGAAAAACCGCGTTGATTCGGGGCTCCCGGTTCACTGGGAGGACGTCTCACCTCGTGTTGACTCACCTGTGCTTACCCTCGCACACTCCCACCCATGAAACCCACCCCTCTCTGCGGTAAAACTGTGGTGGCTCACGGAGGTTGTTCGGTGAGCCCCTCGTCCCTAGGAGTGAGACGGGACCCGGGGACCCGCCCTGCCCAGGGGTCCTCGGAGCTCCCACCTTCAGGGTGCCTTGGGCAGAGAACGTGGGGCCGGGTTCTAGCCCTAACATACCCCAGGTTCTCCCTTCGGACTGTATTCCCCGTGCAATAGGGTGAGCCTCTTTGGGGCAGCAGGTGTTTGTCCGAGCCCGGAATCACCTCTCGAGTCTGGGCAGGAGCCTACAACGGCAGTCCCAGACGGGGCTTCAGGGCCAGGGGGGATGAGGGCTCCAGGTGCACAGGAGGTGTTTGGAGAAAGGGTGGGAAGCGGGAGGAGGCAGTTATACACCAGGACCCTGACAAACAAGTCTGGTCTCTTCCCTGCTTTCCACCTCTTTTTCGAGAAATGAAACAATTCTCCCCGTTACGAAAGTGGTCAATTTCAACTTTTGCAGAGGCTTTATTAACCCTGAGTTATTCGAGACCTCAGGTTTTCCCAGGTGAGGCTGGTCCAAGCCCGAAAGAAGAGCCGACGTTTCCAGGAAAGGTGCAGCAATTCTCTGCCGGCTTCATCCCGAGCCGGGCAAGCACCGCGCCCAGCGGTGTGAGGGCGGTTGTGTGCGAGGCTGGGCCGGGGGATTCGCAGGGCTCGGCCTAAAACAGGGCTGCTGGTACACATATATTTATATATCTCTAATAGGAGCCAGTCAGAGGCAGAAAATGACAGGTCTCCCCGCAGGAGAGCTTGGCGTCCCCGGGCTGAACAGCGGCGCGGTTTCCTTATTCTTGCGTGATTAAAAGCTGCTTTTCAACGTGTCCTTTCTTCGGCCATTGCCCTCAGGAGCAAAGCACGGCCCCGCAGAAACTAGACTGGGTGGCCCACGAAGGAGCGCGAGTGGTTGCGCTGAAGAGCCGATACGGCAGGGACGGAGTTTGGTGATGGTCCCCTTTACCCCCCACCTGCAGCTCTATTCCTTTCCTCAGGCCGGAGAGGATGTGCCGGAAGAGCGAGGAAGTGTTTGATCATTTACTGCCCACGGAGGCATTTGTTTTTCATTTTGCAAACGCTTCTCTTTAAGTAATTGTTCCTGTTAAGAGCGTATACCTTTCACTGGGCTTCACCGCGCTATAAATAATCTCGATGAAGATGCACGGATATGACTTTCACAAGATTGGACAATTGATTAAATCTGTGACCTGCAATTGCGAATAATCTTGGAAGGCTATTTAAACAGATGAAGGCCTAAATTGTCTTGCTTGTATCTGAATTAATTTCTCATTCATCATCATTATGGAGTGATTGGTTCTATTCAGGCTTTGCAGCCTGCTGGAACGAAACTGGATTTAAATGAGACTGTAACACAATTTAAATGCTCCCCAGATTTAACGAGGCCAATCGAGCAGCTGCAATAAACACAAATATTTTTCTAAACAGCCTTGTTTTAAATAATTACTTAATACTTTCATGTGATGTTCTTAAGTGGCAATTTCTGTCTCTGAAGTCCCAGGCACCTCTTTGCAGAGAGGGCAGCAGGGAAAATCACTTTATGTGTTTGCTTTGCATGTACATGTGCATTCAATACACCGATGGAGATTCTTTAAAATGAGGTTTGTAAATATTAGTGTAAATCTTATTAGTGTAAACCTGCACTACATTCTTGGTCGTAGATACACTCAGTTTAACTGATTTTTTTTTTTTAAAGGGGGATGGGGGGAGAAGCAAACGGTGAATTGGAGGCCAGAGGTTGTGATCTATTTGTTTTCTTGTTAGAAGATCCTGAACTAGCTATCTCTTCTTCCTCCTAGGTGAGAAAGTGAGAGGCAGAAGAAAAACTTTCTAAAACAGGAGCCAGTTCCGGCAGGGGTCTACCCTAACCTACTGTAACCGCATCCCATCTGCAGTACCAGCTCTCTAGGGTCAGGACGGAACCCTCCCGCCTTACAAAAGGAGAAGCGAGAACATCTGAATGAAGCAGGCAACATATAAGGGGCTCCGGGTAGAAGGATGAAGCAAAAAGCGTGTGGGACTGGTTTCTCTCCCCGTTTACATCCACCCAGGAACCTGATGCGCCTAAATGAAGCCATTTGTGTTAACGAGACTTCAGCTCATCCTGACTTGGGCTTTACCCCAGGGTGACACATATTGCAAGAGGCAGGACAGCGCGCCTTGGGGTGACATATGGTGGAGGGTGTTTTCAGGGGCTAAACTCAGCAGTAAAATAAAGTAGCCAGGCGAGCGGGAGAATAATAGAAAACAAAAGGATCTTTCAGATTGACAAGCCAAAAAGCTAAAGGAGCCGCGTGCTTTTCTGCAGGTGCCGGCAAATGACCGAACGACCCAGCAGAAAGCGTGAAATATGGAGAGACGATTTGCCAATGATTTAGGCGCTGAAGTAAAGCATAGTGCTGGGAAAGCAGATCCGATCCAGTTTAATCATACAACCTTAATAAAAACGTATAGTCTGAGACGGGAAAGTATGCGTCAGTCCCGTTGCTGTTTCACTTAATGGTACGGGAGGTGACAGATAAAACACAACAAAGATGGGCTGAGTGATTTGATAGTAAAGGAGCAATTTAATGCGCGAGTTACAGCGCTGCTCCCCGGGATCGTTTAGGCTTAACCCGTTCTCTAGAGCTCATCTTCTTCCTCTTCTGGTCCTTTTTTTTATTAGTAGTATTATTATTCAGTTGTTTAAAACGAGCATTATCCCAAACATATGCAGTGCAATCAGCTCGGTCACACTTACAAGAACACGCTTTAATAAGGCAATCAATCAAACGCTAACAAGGGGGGGTGGGAGGGACGGCCTTTAGGAGCTGAATTTGGCTGGCTGGGGAGCGAGCCCGATATAGCACATGGGGTACCCCGAAGACAACTCCGCTCCCGCTGGCGACAAGGGGCCAGGTGCCCACTGCCGGCTCTCCTGGGGCCTCACCCCGATTCCCTGAAGGGTCTCATCTCCGACCAGGGCGAGGCCGTGGAAACCAGCCTGCCTGGTGGGGTGGCAGTGGCTCAGGGCTAAAGGCAGAACCTGCTGCCGGCTGGGTGCCCCGTGTCTGCCCTCGCCGTCGTCAATGCCTCACGGGTGCCCCGAGCCACCGCCCCACGTGGGGCCGCGGACACCACCACCGGCGACGAAAGCGTTAACGGCATCGGCCCCACGCAGCAAATGGAAAATTTCATTATGAAGTAATGAGTAATTCCTCCCACTGAGATATATTGTTATATCTTCCACTTCAATTTAGGAGCACAGCGGCTCAATTACCTAGAAAATACAGTCAATTAAAGGCTGCTGATTGGACACGAGGACGGATCATCGATCTTGTACTTTCCAATATCGCTCCAGACACCTCATTTTCCCTCCCCTATTAACTGAAAATACTCTTGGCATTACCGCGACCCGCAGCCTATTTACCTGTCGCAGGCAATCTCTGCCCTGTGACCGAACCGCGGAGAAATTCACAGCCACCCTTTGCCGCACCATACTGCAAGAGCGGGCGATGGGGAGGGTGGCTCTGGAGCCGCGGGGAGAGCAGGGACCGTGCCGGCTGCGGGCGCTCCCTGTCCCTGCCTACCCGCTGGCCGTTCGCTAAGGCCCTGGAGATGCCCCAGTCACGGGTGGAAGTGGTAATGAGAGGCTTAAATGTTCTTTTTCTCTCACGCACACCTAGATATATAAAATATATGTATCTGAGGGGAAAAAAAATATGTATATATATATATATATATATACACTTCCCCGCGCGCCAGCTGGTGGCATTTTCTGAACTGGTCATTTTGCAAGAGTAAACTGGCGCCGCGATCGCAGCAACAGCCACGGCCGGATCTTGACCCGCGATCTCGGCCCAGCAAGTGCCTGTGCCTTGCCGAGGAACGCGGGGTCTTGGGCTATGTAGGAGCCCCCGTTTTTGGTGGATAGTGCTCATCTGCCGTGCCACCCCTCCCCCGACCTCTCCAGCGCTCCCTTCTCCCGGGGTCGCTGCGGGAATGGTATCAAGCACTGGCTCCGCAGCTCCTGTTTTATCGGGCTGGTTCTTCTAACTGATAAAATACAAAGTAAAGGAGGTGGAAAGGCTTGCAAAACTCGGATGTTGTTCGGCTCTGCCCTTGGACTCTGTTTACAATTGTTATTTCCGGGGGGGTGGGGGACGGGGAGGGAGAATCTATTTCTGAGTGTCCAAAAAGGGCCATTGCTTTCCATGTCCATGAGGAAATGTCATTTGTAAAGGATGGGACAATCTACCCTCAATGATTTAAAGACTGTGACTTTGGATCAGGTTTTTAAAAGCTGTAATAAACAATATTTTTTATTGGAAAAAATATATCCTGGCACGCCTGTGTCTCTTCCCTGCTCTCCATCCACTGTAGTGAAACGCTGCTATGCACTCCCTCTCCTAAGGACAAAAAGTCTCTGGTGTGACAATAAACCAGAGGCTTCTGAGCAATTTAGTACAAAGTAGATACAGAGGTGTCAACACGTCTTTGTTCTGTCCAGCATTTATTTTCCTGCTTGTTGAACTGTAACTATTAGAAACTGCACGGTGAAATTCGTCTTAAGCAACACTTTTACCTTTTTTTTTTTAACAAGCACGATAAAAATATGGGTGAGAGGTTGTTAAAACGTGTCGTTATTATCGGTTTTGGTGTTATTTTTGTTGCTATTAAATTTTATTCCGACATGGTAACAAATTATGGCAGTGTATTCTTTGGGCTATTTTAAAACAGAATGAAATAAATAATTTCGGTTTTGGAAGAAACCCCTACCCAGCTCCGTGCCTTTGTTTTTTTTTTTAATTTAAGGTTACAGAAATCCAAGAAAAAGCGGTGATGCTAACTTCTTCCGAAATACCTTCTGGATAGGAGACGGGTGGGTGAGTTTGTGAAAGAAATACTACTCAAGAAGGAAGAGTAATCAGTGTGAAGGACACACACAGATGCAAAGATTAGGGATGGGGAAGGAAACACGAAAGTCAATACATGAAATAATTACTTAAAAATAAAATTTAAAAAAAAAAGAAAGAAAGAAAAAGAAGACACAGCAAGGAAAAGGCAATGAGAGAACTGAAGGCTGAAGTACAAAGGAAGGGAAATCGCCTTTGCTACAATTCACAGACTGGTGATTGTCTGAAGGAGTTGTGCTCCCTGTCACCTAATCTCTTCCCTTGGCGGCTTGTTAGCGTTTGGCACGGGGGCTTTGCTCACAGAGCATTATACATTCGATATTCAAAAACCCTCTTTACATATACATCACTTGCTAATTTCGTCAGTGTGTGCACATTTCAGAGACTGATAATAGGACATTGTTATTTAAAGGACAAATAGCTCTGACCCATAAAGAGGCAGGAGCTCGTATTTTTTTCCTGCCAGTTCCAGTCTGCCTCTTAAAAATAAAAGTTTGAATGAAAGAGGAAATGAAATGCTGGATTTCTGCTCACAACGAAGGACGAGACAAGGGAGGGTGAAGAATGCAATTAAACTGCGAAAGTAATGCACAGAATGACAGGTTTTCTTTATGGTAAAGCATTGTTATTTTCTATAGAGACAACTGGATAATACTGCCGATTTGCAAACCGGAAACCTTTTGGGGTTTTGTTTTTGTTTTTGTTTTTGCTGTTTGCCTGTTGTTTTTATTTTCTGAACACTGAGAGATTACATTTTTGCTTTTTTCATGCGTACAAGCCATTTCGTTATCAAGATAGTGTTTCTTTCAAGTGTTTCAGATTTTCCTTCTCTGTCTCATAGGCTTGTGCATAAGGTTTGTTGTGATCCGCAGAAGCCCCAGCCCTTGGAAAGAAGTCTATCCACGGAAAAGAAAGTCCCAGCACATTTCTATAGGTGGCTGGAGCATATTTCATTCGAGTTGATCTTCTTCCTCCTTCGTGCCTAAATTCCTTCTCAGAGATAAATCACTAGTAATTTCTTTCCTTCTTCTTTCTTTTATTTTCCCCCCCTTGGAATGTAAATCCTTTTCAGACTGAGCTATTTTTAGTCTTTTTTCTTTTTTTCTTTTTTTTCTTTTTCCTTTTTTTTTCTTTTTTTTTTTTTTCTTTTTTTTTTTTTTCCTTTTTTTTTTTTTTTTTTTTTTTTTTTCTGTGGATGTCCACGGCTGAGGAGAGAACACGATTAAATAAACATGGGCTGTAGGTACATTAACTCGAAGAGAAGTCCGGGAAAGAGATAAGTGTTTAATAACCCTGAGACAAAGGTCTATCTCGTTAAAGGTACTTCTTCTCTCTGGTCCATGGAAACTGAGGTGGCTTTGCTCAGCACAGAGGGCGTGAAAGTGAGGAAGGAGTCAGTCCTGGTTGTGGCCGAACAGGTAAAGTCTGATCCGGAGGGTCTCTGCGCCAGCCCGTTGGACTGGCCGCTGTGGCATGCCAGGCAGGAGCATGGGTTGCCCCCGGCGCTGCTGAGTCCATGAGTTGGGGCAGGGTAGAGAGAGGGATGTCTGAAGGCGCACAGCAGTTCTGGTCTCGGATACGGGTGGGAGAGGACCCTGAAGGTATCCAGAGGCCTCAGGGGGGTACTGAAGGGAGTGGCGGCAGAGGCCGACGTGGCGCCGATGCCCATGTGGGAATAGTAGGGCAGGGGCAGGTGGGACGGGAATGGATACGGCAGGTTCCCGGTGGCTGCCGCGTGGCTCATCATGTACGTATAAAACGCCGGGTCGGCCGGGTGAGGCCAGGTCATGGCCAGGCGCTGCCGCTTATCCTTCATCCTGCGGTTCTGGAACCAAACCTGGAGACAGAGGAGAGGCGAGAGCCGTCACCCGCCGCTGCCCCGCTCCGCCTGGCCGCCGGCCCCGGCCCTAGTCCCAAGGCGGTGCGGCGGACGTGGGTCTGCCGGAGAGCGGAGACCGGCGCCAGCTTTCCCTCCTAGAGGGAGTTGTCATCACGTACGGAGGGATCAGTTAAACCCCAATAAAAATCTACAGGGAGACCCAGAGTAGCAGCCCTTTTAGGGTGCTTGTTTTCCTTTCCGCTTGTTAGGGCTTGTCCTGCTGCCCCCCATCCCCCGTCCTTGGGTCCCCGCCAGCCAGGCGGCTCTGCCTCATTGCTGCGCTTTCGCATCCAGAACTACCTGGGATTGTTGCTATCGGGTCTATTTTCATGTGCAAATGTTTTGGAGAAGGCAAAGAAAAGCGAGATCCAAACAAGATCTGCTACTGGCTTCCTCTTCCCTCTTCCAAGAGCTGAGCGAGATTTGGACTGAACCGAAGGGAGGATTAAAATTAATCTGCTAGGGAGAGGGCAGATTAGCGGCGCTGGCCAGGATGGCTCCGGGAGCCGTGTCCCGTCTCCCGCATTGCTGCAGGGTGCGGGCAGGGCCAGGAAAGGGGCGGGAGGCGGGGGGAGCTGAGAGGGAGGGTTATGCTGGCGAAGTGCTTTCCCGAGTTTTGCAAGGAAGTTTGGCCATATAGATTTATATCGTGCTAATTGGAAACATGTCCGAGCTGCGTGTACCTTGATGGTGGTTTCTGGCAGATTTAGAGCAGCCGCCAGCTCACATCTCCGGGGCCTGGACACGTAATTCTCCCGGTAAAACTCCTTCTCCAGACGGGCGATCTGCTCTCGGGTGAAGGCGGTGCGGTAGCGGCGCATCTGGTCGCTGGCGCTGCAGGCCAGCGAGCCCTGGGAGCCGCCGCTGCCTCCGCTGCCCTTGGGGTGATCCCCCCCGCCGCTGGGGCTGCCGGCCAACGCCTCGGAGCACGGCCCTGCGTGGGGAGCCCGGAGCAACGACACACGCTCGGAGGCGGGCGGGCACGGAGGGATGCTCACCGTCCGCCTGCCCAGCGAACCCACCTCTTACCCCTATTCCACCCCATTCGGGG
>VZTF01006404.1:86133-96252 GCA_013397755.1 Cnemophilus loriae | reverse complement strand
AGCGAGGAGGGGGGAGAGGTGGGTTGTTGTCAGGGTAGGGGCGTCTTTGTCGGACTGGGAAGGTGGGAATAGGGAGTGGGGGGTGGGGGCAGGGGGAAAAGGGGCCTGTCCGCTGCATTTGCTTTCAAATGCAACTCTCCCTCATTGTGCCCGAGACCAAAGGCAATTAATTCATTGGGACCATTTCCGAGCTGGCGCCACCGAGACATAGAAGTGACAAGGTNCTGAGAGAGAGGGTTATGCTGGCGAAGTGCTTTCCCGAGTTTTGCAAGGAAGTTTGGCCATATAGATTTATATCGTGCTAATTGGAAACATGTCCGAGCTGCGTGTACCTTGATGGTGGTTTCTGGCAGATTTAGAGCAGCCGCCAGCTCACATCTCCGGGGCCTGGACACGTAATTCTCCCGGTAAAACTCCTTCTCCAGACGGGCGATCTGCTCTCGGGTGAAGGCGGTGCGGTAGCGGCGCATCTGGTCGCTGGCGCTGCAGGCCAGCGAGCCCTGGGAGCCGCCGCTGCCTCCGCTGCCCTTGGGGTGATCCCCCCCGCCGCTGGGGCTGCCGGCCAACGCCTCGGAGCACGGCCCTGCGTGGGGAGCCCGGAGCAACGACACACGCTCGGAGGCGGGCGGGCACGGAGGGATGCTCACCGTCCGCCTGCCCAGCGAACCCACCTCTTACCCCTATTCCACCCCATTCGGGGTTTCCGTGCCTGCCCCGGTGTACTGAGGGTATTGGGGTACTGACATCCAAGACTGACCGGGGAAGAGGGCACGAGAAAGGGGCTGAAACACCGGCTAAGGGTTTGAGGGATGTTTATTCACTCTGGCTGGGAGGTTACCTGTCCCTCACTCTCCCCGACACACACCTCCCGCAATGGCGGTGTCTGCTCGCTGAGCCTCTCACTCGCTTCCCACACTGGGAAACGGGGGCGCCGCAGCATCCCCCGACCCTGAGTGTCTGGAAAAGGCAGGTGCGCCCGCTACCCATGTAGGACGGCTCGGCTGTCCCTTCCTCCAGACCAGCAAGGACCCAGAAGTGGAGCAGCCAGCAGGCAGGGACTGTTCTCTCTGAGGGGAAGGCGAGGCCTTGGGAATCTCCGCTCAGCCTCCAAAGGCCAGGATGGGATATTTTCAGCGAGCTTCTAAGGGACGAGAGAGGATAGACAGAGCTCTCTACGCTTCCCGGCTTCTTGAAGTGATCGAGGAGCGAGGAGGGGGGAGAGGTGGGTTGTTGTCAGGGTAGGGGCGTCTTTGTCGGACTGGGANTTAGCCCAACGTGCAAACAAGGCCCTCGCTACCTCACTTGGGGCTGGCATAAGTCGGCGAGCGATTTTACGGTCTTTATGGGCGCTTCCGCACTCGCCGGGGCACATTTCACCCTGCGAAACCACAAACAGCTCTCGGCCAGAAAACCCGTTTGATCTTACCCTCACACACACGCATACGAAAAAACCCGCCAGTGTGGAGGATCGTAAGGGATTTCCCGGAGCATGCACTGTCTAGGCGATGGGGAAGAATAAAAATAAAATAGAATAGATTGGAGAGGAGAGAGCGTGGTTGTCTTGGCCAAAAAGATCCTACGGGACAAGCTGCAGATCTGACGCATCCACGACGGGAAGCCTGGCTCCCCTCCATGGACGCGGGGGCTGCCCGGTGTCGTGTCCTCTGACTCCCAAACAAGTCTCCCGGTGGCAGGGAGGTGAGAAATCAGCCAGGAAAGAGATCACACACGCGCAGACACACACACACCCGATTTCGTTGCCCCTCGCTCAGCTGACGAGGGGAAAACCCCCTCCGGCAGCTCCCCCGCCCCACCAGTGCTGCCACCCAGCCCCGGAGCGGACGCGGGGCTGGAGGCATGGGAAGGAGTTGGGTACCTTTGCTGTGCTGGTACTCGGCGCTCCCCGTGGCGCAGTCCGGGGTGCAGCTCACCTCGATTTCCTCATAGAAATCCGACTCGGTGTCCGAGCTGCTCTGCTGCCCTTTGCTGGAGGGGAGCTCCGGGGCGGTGGGCTGCTGTCCGGCCGAAAGCAGTGCTGCCGCCGCCGAGCGGCTCTCCGGCACCGTCCCTGTCCCTGGCAGCACCTCCACCTCCTCTTCGTCTTCTCCTCCGCCACCTCCTCCTCCTTCTCTCTCCCGGGACGACAAGGGGCCAGGTCTGGGGCTGATGCAGTTCCGATGGATCATCTTCTCCTGCGGCTCCGCAGCGGGGCTCCCCACTGCTTCGGACAAATTAGGCACCCTCTTGCCAACTAGAGCGCCAAGAGTAGTCCCCTCCAGAAACATCACCATCTCCTTCCTGGTTTCCATTGTGGCTTTGCTTAAGGGAGGGGAGAAAAAAAATCCAGATCTCTTCCCCCCCTCCCTCCTGCTCCCGCCCCAGCCTTGTACAAACCCAGCAGCCCTCTCCTGCCAATGCAGAGGAGCCAGCGGTGAGATAGGGTGACCTTGTGATGCGAGCGCTACACTCGGCTGTGCTGCTCTGGGAGGGATCACCATTGCCCTCTTCTTTCTAAGCTGTCATCCTCAATGGTGCAGTCGTCATTACAGTACCACCGGTGACGCCACACATTGATTGCCAGTGGATAAATAGAAACGTCTGCCATTGGGAAGATGAAAGGAAGAGCCGGAGCGAATGGGCTAAATGCGTGATGCACCAGGTGTAGGAGCCTGAGATGGAGAGGGAAGTGTGAAAAAGAGATGCATATGGAGCTGCAAAGAGGTTGTAACATGCGGAGAGAGTTCCGCGGGGGGAAGCCTTGCCTGACAGTTAAATAGCCCTTTGACTGCTTTAAGCCACAACCTTGATGTAGAATTGAGGCGAAGATCCTTAGCTGCATCCTGGAAGTGAGAAGATACGTACTCAAGCCTCTTCCTTGGATGCATTATTTATTGCTGGCAATCAGCTTCCGCCTAACTGCATATATAAGACTTCTAAGAATCCTTTGCAAACTTGAGGATAAAGAAATGCGCTGCTGACATTTGAATGTAAAAATAGCTTTGATTTCTTGTTCTGGGTCAATATCGGTTCCTGTCGGTATAACTGTCATTGCTTTCTGTTTACCGAGATTAAAATGTTAGTTTAACATTTGGAAATGCGGTTATATATTTATTGCTTTTTACATATGAAAAGATACAACAGCTTCACTTGTAACTGTAGTTATTCTGGCTATTCGCCGTTTATCGTTTGTTCTTATTTCTTCCTTTGCTGTTTCCATTTTTCCGCTATTCTTCCGCTTTTATGAGGGTTTTATGTCTCCTTTCCTTACTTCTTTTTAACTAATTGTTTTGCGCAAATTATTGTCTGTTGGTGGGGTGGGGACTGCAAGAAGAAGGTCTGCCAAGAATAATTCAGGCTCAGAAAAAAGCAAGTTATCAAGGCCGGAGCTTATGCTAGCTAGCAGATGTTGTTAAAACAGACATGACAAGGGCAACCATTTGGACAGCACTTGTCTGAAAATAAGCGACCTTGTACCATAAATACAGTGGCACATGTAATCTTTTTGGCGTATTATGATATTTCTAATGAATGTGGTAAGGATCTCATCTTTAGTTAATATTGCCTCACACGTGTAGTGTCAAGTCATTTTTCGCCATCTGTCATAGCTAGGTTGTTCTAAATTTTTTTCTCAGAGTGTTATTGGCTAGTCAGGATACAGAAAACATTCGACCAATTACAATCCCAACCCGGTCAGGAATTTACTGGCATATCTGAGGTGACGTTGCTTCGGTGGGGAACAGGCAGCGCAATAGGAAACATGCTGTGATTTTCCGTCTAGCCCTTCGAGCAGGATGCAGAGAGACAAACAAACAAACAAGCAAACAAGATTCCCGGTCTGCTGGACGCATGGATTAAGGAGTGCTCCTAGCAATATGCATACTGTTTTCAGGGTGATAAACCACGAATTTTTACAGGGCTGTGGCCACCATTCTCCCTTTCTCCCTGTATATATACGCAAGTATTTTTCGATGCAAACGCACATCATGCGCATGACATATTCTGGACTGCGCTGCTTTCCATCACATGTGTGAAGCGTGCGCTGCTCCGAAGCTTGCAAAATTCTTGAAAGCTCATTGTTAAATTCCCTGTCTCTTCTCTCCCTTGCCAGCCTCTAGACCGACGTGTGCCCTGTGAGGACTTGCCGCCCATTCCTGCTGCAGCCGGGCTCGGCTCTGCGGACTATGTGAGAGCGGAGTCGGGGAAGCAGGACCAGGTCCGGGTGGGCAGAAGGATGGACGGATGGATGGATGGATGGATGGATGGATGGATGGATGGATGGATGGATGGATGGATGGATGGATGGATAAGGTAGTCTGTCTTCGGTGCTGAGCAGAGCAGAAGGGCAGCGCTGATCCCGCTGAGAGGAGCGGTGCGGACCGGAGCTGTGGGGCAAGGCCAGGCGAGGAGAGGCAGGGGGGCTCGGGCAGCGCTGTTTCCGTGTCGCGCTGGTGCCGCTTCCCACGGCTGGTGGCGTCGTTTTTGCGCTTTGTTGGAGTAGGCAGGGGAGCTGTGTTCGTGTTCCTGGCACCTCGGGGGGTAATGTGAAGGTTCGGCCGCCCCTCGGGCCCACGGTAGCCCCAGCTTCCCGAGGAAGCTCACCTCCAGCCTTCTTCCTAGATCGGCGAAGCAGCCCTGTCGGAAGAGACTGGCTGGTATCTGTGGCAGACAGAGAGGATTTCCGCATCACAACGAGTTTGGTGGTAGTGAGAAGAGGGATATTCATGTCTGTTTCTAAATAAGACCTTAATCAGGAGCTGAATTCTGAGTGCAAGGGAGCGCTCCCAGAGTGGGCGATGGAAACGATTGTGGGGAAGTTAACGGGAAATCCTCTCTCTGGTAGACTGGAGCCCTGGGGATGATTCCTGTGGATTATGCTGGCCGATCCCCAGGAATTTTATCATCTTCGTTTACGAGTCACCGTTGCCTTCTTCCTCGCCCCATTCTTAATTCGTTCCCACCAAGAAGCCACCCTTATTGTAACCCGGGTGGGAGGTTTTGTTGAGCCCGAGACGACGGTCATTGCCACGGAAGCCTTGACGCAGCCCGCAGCAGCACAGGCTGCGGTACACCCCCGCACAGACAGACACACGCCTCCCACACATACACATGCTTTAATTTGCCAAGGGTAAACACAGAGAGTTAGAGGCCCGAGCGGAATCTAAGAATGGGGGGCGGGGGGGGGAAAGGCACTGGAAGTTTTGGGGTCAATTTAGATTTGATTAATAAAGGCTTCTTAAAATGTCTATTTTTGCATCCCCCAGGAAGAGTACCGCCGCAAGAGTCCCTCGCACGTCAAAGAGCTGGTGACGCGGAGTGGTGGAGCGAGGAGCCCCGTCCCACTCTCTGCCGCCGCGGAGTTTTGCCTCACAGGGAATGTGGAGTCCGGCGCACTGCCTTCTGTCTAGTGTTTCTCTCAGATCTGTCATGCCCGATTTGGCAGGAGACTCCCTCATTTGGGATTAATTTCCAGGCAGATTGGAAAGTGTATCTCTGTGGGTGTGGGCGGGTATGTTTCCTGCATGTTCCAGACCGAGATTTAAAACCTATTCTCTCTCACTCGCTATGTCACAGCCAGGATGTCATAAATATGCTGAAAACTTTTCAAACTTTTTTATTTCTCCGAGTTTGCAGCTTTCCTTGCTGATATATGGCGGAGGCTAGATCAGGACGCCGAATCCCCCCTTAACGCTGTCTGAAATGCAGCCCAGTACACGAAAAACAAACGAAACAGACACACACCCTTCCCAAAACGAGGAAGTAATAAGGGGACATTAAAACATTGCTGGAGTGATATGCTCATAAATCAGGCATTTTCCTTGAAAGTGCTAAGCCTGCAGAAGGAAAGGCACATCCCACTCTCCTTCTCCGCGGGATATTTATTTTTCTTAGCCGGTCAACAGGGTGTCAATAACTTTTGACTGATAATGTCCAGTTAGGACTGGGAACCCACGATCAGTTTCTCTAAAAAAAATTGAAGTCTTGTCTTCTTTTAAAAAAGGAAGAAGGTTTTGACATACCGCGGAACGACTTAGTGCCGCAAAAAGTGATACCTGGTTCAAATGGGTGACCAAACCAGAAAACCTATTTTTAAATTTTTAATGGGTAGTGTTAACAATAATGGCGTAATTATCACTGTTTTATTAAGGCTATTTTTTACGACATGATTAGAGGTGGAAGCTTTGGAGAGAACAGAATAATGGGTGCATTATTCTTGTGTGTAAAGACAAGCTGGTACAATGACAGCACGTAACACGTAAGTGGCGTTGAGGAGAGAGAGGACAGAGCTGTGAGTGGGATGTGCCTAGGAGAGCATGTAATGGTATTTACAGGATCCGATCCAGGACACATTTCTGCCTCCCTGTACCTCTGAATGCTGGATCCCGGCACCTCTGTGGAGGGCATCTGTCTGTTCTGAATTCTTTTGGTTTGTTTTGGTTTAGTTTTTTTACCTGTTGGCTGTCCGAAGCAACATCTCATCATCACCTCGTGAGGTTTTGGAGATTTTTACCTTGTTAGACCAAAACTTACTGGAAGAGAGAGTGGGAGAGAGGGGAGGAGGAGGGGTCTGGCCAAAGACACGATTCCCTCTCCCGGGACTTTCAGGTTAAGTTTGTCCGTGGAAACTAAATCTGCTGCTTTACTGATGACAGTGAGTAAATCGTGAGGAATCTGGGCTTTCGATTTCAATTCCTATCTCTCCCAGACTTGTCGAGAGCCATAAAACTTCGGCAATCTTTTAATGTTAGAATGAGCAGTAGAAACACGATCTGCGTGGCAAACTCCCTGACTTGAAAACAAAAAGGTATTTATGGAGTGAATTTAATTCTGAGGAAGGCACAGGTAAATGAAAATCGACAGTATTTCTGTGGCTCTCACAACTAGACTTTTTTTTCTTAAGGATTTGATTTAACGACAACTGAGCTAGCAGCCCTTCATGCTGTGCATTTTCTCGATTTTCCCCCGCGGGTGACGGCGTCCGTCGCCTGAGACCTGGTGCACTGAAGCATCTCTTACAGAAACGCTCAGGAGTTTCAGGGGGTGCTCAAAGGAAGAGCCATAAGGGGGGATGTGGCATTATCAAGAGAAAACCGCAGGAATGCCAGAGGCGAGCACACGTTCTTTCACGGCGTTTAGTATTTTGGTGTCCTGCTTTATTAAAACAAACTGGAAGCCCAGAAGGGACCGAGAGAAGCAGTGCTGCCGCCCGGGACGCCGCCCCGCAGGCTGCCCGCCGGCCCTCCCGTCGGGGCGCCGGTACCCGCCCCGGCCTCACCGCCGGCCGCACGCCGCGACACCCATCTATTTCTCCCATTGTCGCCCTCAGGTAGGCGGCAATGTCCCGGAGAGACGGTCTCCCGCCCCTTCCCTGAAGGAAATGGTTGAAACGAGAGGCGTTTGCAGTACACTGTGTCTGCTGTAAGCAAGCGGCGCACGGCCGGAACCAGCGGCTCTCTGCGCCCTCTTGCAGCCCTGTCGCTTTCCAGCGTTAGGCCTGGTTCTGCTCCAGATAGGTCAAACCCTGATATTTTCACCATGATTAAGATATTTTTACACGGAGCCTCATGAACAAGTGCAGAGAGGGGCATAGATGTGGTTCAGAGCATTGGAGACTGACGCTAAGAGGTGGAAAATCTTCCCAGAGAAAATGGTTGAAAAAGTCCTAGCTCATACACTGGATCCTGGGGACCTTTTTCATCCCTAGGGAGGGTGTGAGAAATCCCTAAGGAAAGTTTCTTTGGAAATAAGGGTGTCCTAAGGGTATAGGATCTGCTGGGACCTCTCGCCATTAGGGAAATGCCAGAAGTGGATATCTTACTCCAGAGACCCAACCGTGTGTCTCCTGTAATGAAGGGGTGATTTCCTCTTAGATTTGAAAAGGAGCAGATTTGACCCCATGGGAACAGGCATGTTGCCTCTTGTTTTCTCTTTGTACACGTCATGAGACTCTGTTTAAAATGACAAGGAACAGAAAGCTGTATATGAGAAAAAGAAATGGAGGATAAGAAGAACAAAAAAGAAAGGGAAGGAGTAGAAAGAGAACACAAAGAGAAGGGGAAGAGAAAGGAGAAGGGGAAGGGGAGAAGGAAGAAAAAGGAAACCCCAGCCACCTAGAACAGGCATCTCAGTGCAAATTCTCTTACTCCTCACTGCATCTGAGTGTCCTTAAAAATAGCGGTTGCACTGATGCAAAATGCTGATTCAATTACTGTACATCACTGTCTCATTCAAACTCTCCCCAAAATTAACACATATAAAACCTCGAATAGCGGCATGGAAGGCATGTTGAATGAAAATTTTATGTAGTTTTAACAATGAAGAGTGGGATGTTAATCCCTTAACTTCCAGTCCCACTTTCAAAAATCTTCATCTACAGCTAGCCAAGCTGAGTTGGCATCGTCTGTTCTCACAGTGCATCCTAGCAGCAGGTTTGGCTGCCTGGTTTATTTTTGGCTTGTACCTCTGTGCATGGTCCCCAGGGATGAAGCTGTGAATCCACAGGCTGGATCTGTTGCACAGGAATAAAATCTCCACTCTGACTCCCTGAGCAGTTTCCAAGTACTTCAGCACCACTGCCTGACGCAAATGCCCAGATTTGCACTCTGAGCACTGGATCCCCAGTGCCTAACCACTGTCTGTCCATCCCCTATCTGTGAAATCCATGATGTCCTGGACAAGGACAGAGACAAGGTGAGCACGGAGCAGCACGCAATGTGCACTGAGCAAAGCCAGTGACCTCGATGAACCGTGCTGATGGGGATCCTTCTCCTCTGGCCCGTTGTTCCCCTCTGTGCTCTCAGAGCACCGCTCTGGGCACACCATGCATGTCGTGTCTCAGATGGCTGTGAGATAGTAATCAGGGCAAAAGCAGAGATGTAGAAAGCTTTCACAGCAAGTCATGGTCTTCTGCCAGAGTTCAGCCCGGGAACATGTAAGAAATTCCGAGTTTGTCTAATATACTTATACCAAAGCACTTTTGCCAAAATCCTTGGCAGCAGATTCATTTATGATCCTTCCCCTCCCGCCCCGCCCACCCCTTAGTTGATGTGTATTTAAGAAGAACACAGAAATTTTGTTGAAACTACTGACTAACTTCTGATCCGATCTGTCAGTATCAATAGTTTCCAATAAACACTTCAGCTGAGATTTTTGGTCACTGAGGACCAGAAACGGTGAAAGAATTAAGTGGGCAATGAGGCAACCTGAGTTACCACCGCTGTAACAGAACTGCATTAACCCCTTGATGCACGTATAGCAGCAATGCCAAATGTCACCTCGCCTGTCCCCTCTACGCCCGGGCACAGAGACACAGCGCCGGGGGTTGTTTGCGCTCTTTGCCTAGGAGGGCTTGCCTTCAAGCCTCCTGCTTGCAAGGCTGAGCTCGAGGAGGAAAAATCTTCCTTTACACGGATCCCGAGGTGGGCCCGACCTTGACCGTGTTGCTCCCAGAATCGTAGAGAAAATTGCCGCTCGCAATGGCACCCAGCGCGATGGATTTCTCCCCAGGTAGTCTCATGGGATGCCCGGCGTGCAGGGTGTGCTGGTCAGCGGGAAAAGGCACTGCAGCCGCAGGGAGTCTGAGAGATCATCACGTTTCTGCTGGGAATAGGGGACGTATCGATATTGCGTGGAGAGAAAAATCTGGACGTGTTCGTGTGATTGCCTGTTGTGTTGCCTGAGAACTGGCGTGAGAAAAGATAATGTTAGAAGCGAAGCCCAGGCGGCCGGGCTTAGCTGTTTCCAAAAGAGGAAACGAGCGCGTACTGGGAAGCCCTGGCAGAGAAAGGCAGGACCTTGTTTCTCATGCAGGGCAGCAGTGCGCGGGGCACGGCGTAAGTACCGTGAAGGCTGCAGCAGGTAGCCTCGGCACACAGGCGGGGCCAGCAGCTCGCTCCAGGACCTCCCTGCACTGCCTGTCCCGCGCTCTGTGGCTCTGCTTCTCTGCCGGCTTGTTGCACGCTCCTTTAGGAGCTGATGCCGAAGTCCCAGGCAAGTGTCATCGACAAAGAAGATGAGAACAGAACACGACACAGCCCTGGGGGAGTGAAGGCTCGCGGGAGGACGGCGTTCCTGCCTTCCCCGGCCAGCTCAGGCCTGCGCACGGCCTCCCGTTCCCGCCCG
>VZTF01006404.1:65191-85801 GCA_013397755.1 Cnemophilus loriae | reverse complement strand
CACTAACTGCTGTCTTCTTGCGCCCCCCACTGCTGATGGGCCGCAGAGATGAAAGGAGGCAAGCCAGACCGCTCGCCCTCTCGCCTCCGGTTTTTTCTTCCTTTGTTTTTGTTTTCTTTTTTTTTTTTTCCCCCTGGTCCCAGGAATGGGTGTATGGGAAGAAGCAAGAAGACCAGGCAGCTCTTCCGACGGCTACCGCCCGGGGTGCCGAGACGCGGGAGGTTACCCCCGCCTTCCTCCCACGGGCAGGGAGGAACCCACCGGAGCAGCGGCCTCCCAGGCGGCCGGGTGGCATCAGCACCGCCCCGCTCCTACCCTGCCGTGGGCACGGCTCCGCAGCCCGCGGCTAATTCGCCGGTTCTTTCAGAAATTACGTCATTCTCAGCGTCAGCCTCCCTCGAGGTCAAGAACATTTTGCCCAGACTAACTTAAAACTCTCGGAAAACACCCCCAGGGAGAGAAACCGCTGTTGCAGGTATAACAGGCGAGGAACTCAAACAGGTCCTTCTAGGGCGGTCCCCGGGGAAGTCGAGGCATACGGCAGCAGCTTGGCCGGAGCAGCTTGGAACTCTCTGCTGATCTCGGAGAGTCTCTGGAAAACCAGCCTTTGTCACAGGCAGTCAAGGCTTTAGACGTGTGAAGCCAGAATACAACGAAATAAATATGCCTCTTTGCTTTAATCGCGTTCGTTGTCTTCTTCCAGGACATGATATGCTCTCGCCTTTTAGATCCGTGGTGGGTGCCATATGGCACATCTTGTCCCTCATGCACATGCATACATATACACAAACACATATCTGTGGCATATCTGCTTGTGTTCTTCCCGCTCTTGTTCTTCCATTACAATCCAGTTTCGAAAAAACTGCTCAAATCCAGAAAGACTACCTCTATGCACCAGTACATACATGCCTTTTACTATGGATACACGGTAACCTGTAGGGGTTTGTCATTTCCAGTCCACAAAACTCGTTTTGAATGCTTTTGGTCTTGCTGCCAACCAGCAGTCAGGAAAAAAAAAATCTAATTAATAATCAAAGCGTGTGGAAGAAATCCCACGGGCTGCTCCTTTCCCGTTTAGAGCCTGTTTTACAATATTTCTAGCCCCATAGGAAACACGAATGACTTTACCGGATTAACGTCCTTTCCTGGGCAGCACTGTGACGGGATGGTTCCATAGGGAAAACTTTGAAACACTTTTATATTTGAGGGTTACTCTCAAATATAAAGGGAGTTATTGTCCCCCTATAGCTCTGCCCTCTAGAAGAGGACAGCGGGATGTAGCCTCCATCCATGTTTTGGGAGAGCGAACGGCAATCCCGGAGCCCTCGGGAAGCGGGACGCTGCCCCGGGCGCTGAGGGCGATCCGAGGGCAGAAGGGCGATGGGACCTGCAGTCATCAACGCCCACTCCCAGGGGTGGGGATAACATTTCAGGCACCACAGTTCTTCAGCAAAAGTCCAAATTGTCCTGCGGAATTCGAGTTTTTCTCGAGAAAAAGGCGAGAGGCGAGAGGGAAGGGGAAGGGGAAGGGGAAGGGAAGAACCCTCACAACACGAAGAGAAGAAGCAGAACAAAATGTTGCAAGGGTAACGTTTCCTAGCATCCAGGCTGGGTGCAGGAAAGTCGTTGGAAACTGGATTAAAACTGAGAGCGTGTGCTTCAAATCACCCCCCCGGCGCGGGGAAGGGACATGCCTGCGGGCTACAGAGGGGAGAATCGAGAGGTGAGAGCTCGCAGTTCGCCCCTTCACGCACAGTCTCATCCCATCGCGCATGGATTTTGGACTAAGAGATCAAACCGCAAATCCATTTTGACAGAGCGGCAACGGGCTCCAGGCAGAGTGGATTGAGCTCTCTGCTCGCTGTGCTCCGCAGGAAAACCTCTCTCGGAGCAGCGGGAAGGAGCCGCCCGGCTTTGCGGGAGACAGGATGATGTTAATTGTGTGTAGGTTATTATCTCACACGTTCCCCCAGCAGAGACAACCAGATCGTTCGGATCTTGCCCCCGGCCCCGAAACTGGCGAGGTGTAGGCAGGAGGGTGCAGTTAAGCCGCTGCCGTGTTTTTTTTTTCCCCCGGGCGCCTCACGAAGCTCCCTGGGAAAGCGGCTCTGGCGGGCGAGGCGGGCTGAAGGCAGCGCTGCTGGCCCCGGCCAGGAAGGAGCGGGCGAGGCCCAGAGCCCACAGCATCTCCCAGCCCTTTCCTCCCCGGCATCGGGCACAGAGCTACGGAGTGAGCCATCCTCTTTGAACCCAGGGCCTCATCCTCTGTTAGGGGCTCTTTTGCAAGGAAGTGAACTAACTTCACAGTGGCCTTTGGATGCAGATTGGTAGGGAGAAATCTCTCCTCAACCCTTGTCACTCTCTCACCCAGCTGTTTCTGGGGCTATTTCCTGCACCAGTCACCCATCCTGGCATCCAGGGGAGGATTTTCCCGGCTGCCCAGGCCCACATCTGTCTAGATATCTAGTACTCTCAGTGTAGAAAGGATAACCACTGGTGCTGTAAATACAAAGAAGCCTATGAAGGTCCCGTTCCCCTGAAGTTATGGGAGGAGCCCTGGGCAGGTAGACAGGATTCAAAATCTTCCATCTCTCTTCAGTGAGATGCATGGCCTGCTTGTCTGGCCAGCAGCATCCTCTTGGCCCAGGAGCACCAAGGCCCAGTCTGTGCCACTGGTCCCAGTACCCCTTTGCTCAGAGTTTGGCCTACATGATCTCCATGAGATTTGGGTGTAGCAGCAGAAATTACTTCTCTCTCCCACAAGTCCTTCCCCAAATGCCAAAGACACCGAGCCAGAACTGTTTTGCTTTACCCTGCCTATGCAAAATCTGATTTCCAGAACACTGGTGTGGCTGGAAAAATTTCTGCCCTTGAGTTGGTGTTCCCAAGCAGAGCACAGAGGGGAGGTACCAAACCATGTGTCTGAGGTGGCTGCCACACGCAGCACAGAGCAGAACCACCATCCTTCCATTTAGCTTTTTTTTTTTAATGACAACATCACTGTGTGCGCTTGTATAAGTCCTCAGTGATTTCACAGCTCCCCGTGGTAATATCACCAGGCTGGCTCTTATGATTTCCTCCACGCCTGCACAGTTTTAGATTTATTGGTCTCTTACATACTCATTCACAGAAATAAAAAGGGTGGGAGTGGAGAGGACTTGATTTCTGGCTGCTCTCTGAGGTTTCCATGCCAGATCCGTGCAAGATTGAGGGCTTTGGAAATGTGGGTTTGTAAACCAACCCCTTAAATTACTGCACGCAGGTTAGGGGGTTAGACACACACACATGCACACATGCACATACAAAATAATGTCATATGAAGGGTTAAAGCCTATTAAAGTGAATGCTGGAAAAAGGAAAAAAGAAAAAAGACCCAAAGACCTTCAAAACCAAAAGAACCTGAACACTCTTGAAAGAATCTTTGCATGGCTGATACATTAATCCCATCCAATAACCACTCCAGAGCCTCATAGGTCAAAACTCTTCCAGCTGTAAGAAATTCAAACTTTGTGTGGATTTGGATGAAATCAAATGGGTATATCAGCACGAAAATTGGATAGTGGAAGAGCAGCTGCTGAAAGGACCAAAGAGTCTGATTTTCCAAAGGTTAGGTCCTAATCCAGCCATGAGGAGCTGAAGGGAAACCAATGCATATCATGATGATGGCAGAGTACTAGGAAAGAAGTGCCCTAAACTTGATAGTTCTTTGAGTAGGGGCAAATCCTCAGCTCATCTCTTTCAACAGGAATGTTACTTACTCTCTTTACTCCTTAGCTGTGTGTATGTCAAGTATTTTCCCGCTGATAATACAACATTTAGAGATAACCTGTCTCTACCTCCCCCACAAGAAATGTCTCTGAAACAGATCTCCATGGGGCAAATGCCCCGAAAGGTATCAAGTGGGTCTTCCTCAGACCTCTGACAGATAAAGGGAGGTTTGTCTGCATCCAAGTGAAAACAATATGGAACACAAGGCAGTTCCTCATTTCTGGGATAGGAGCATATCTACGAGACAGAGATGCTCCAAATGGAAATGTGGTGTCTTCCAAGCCCTGTGGGGAGATGAGAGGCACCAATGTCATGTGAATGGCAGATGCACTGTCCACAGGCTGTATTTTCCATGGCATCAAGCCTTCACATTAGTAAGAGATCATTCCTAAAGCCCAGAAATCTAGTAAAAACACTGCAGAACTGGAGTTTCCAATGTGTAAGTACCAGCCTTTAGATGCACTTTGGGTGCACTAATTAAAGGATTAAGCTTTCCTTCTCTTTCTGAATCCTGTCTGAAAGCCTTTGCACACCCTTAGTAGAGTAGAAGTTAATCAAATCAATTCTCATGATTTGTACACCTCTCAGTCCACATGGTGGGCATTTGAATTGGGCTAACCAACACCTTCCAGAGGGTTTGCATCTATAATGACACCAGAGCACTGCTTGTCAGGTGTCTACCTGCAACAAAACAGAGAAGGTAGATCTGACCTACGAACCAGGCAAGTTCACAGAGTCATTTGTACTTTGAAATATGTGGAACTTGGGTGACAGCGCTCAACATACAGACTGTTCTGGATGACTGGAGGGTAAAGACTTGTTCACACACGGAAATACTTAAGAACGTCCACACAGGACTTGTAGTTTCACCTCAGATCCACACCTCATCTCAGCCCAAGGTGAATTTCCTGGTTAGACAAACCTGAACTGCCAATGGAGTTAAGGAAGAACACAGGAACTTGTTCAGAACAAGAATGTTCACGTTTGGAGGTACTCTGGGAGGGCCATTGTATTTTACACTCAGATCCTATCTTAATTTGCATGAGCTTTCAACAGTAGACTCTCATTAGCACAGTGAGATCCTTTCAATAACTTCCTAGGTCGGTGTGAGTGAGTGTCTTCTGTTGGTTTGAACTAAGTTCATCTAATCTAAATCTAAATGTAATTAAATGAAACTAAGCTGAGCTAAAGGGCTACCATAAGTCTACATGTAGATTCTTATCTCAAAGCTCAACCCAGACCACTTCTGCACAGAGGTTGGATATAAAGAGATGAAGATAATTTCTTTTGCAACCAAGGAGGCCTCACCCGAGCAGGAAAGAGCAGGTCACCCCAGTGAAGAAAGCTTCAGTGATGATGGTGTACTCAGCTGTAAGTTACCACCTCTCAGCTGTGACAGCACAACTGATGGACACAGCACCTCTTAGTCCATCGCAATGAAATGGAAAATAGGATTATAGAAACCGCTGTTGGAACACACTAATTAGTCTCTCTAATTCCTGAGCTCTGACAGCTTTGCTGACAAGGCGGAGGAGCCAGCTACCTTCAGCTGCTTCACTCATAGCTACTGTTATTAATTAACCTAACATGATTTCAGTTTAAATTAACACACCAGGCTGAGGAATGGACATCTTCCTTTTTTACAGCTGGAATGAAAACAGTGGTAACCTACTACAATATGTACATCAGCTAAATCCAAGACAAATTATTGATCATATCCCTCAGTGAAATGCTGCATTTTGTGCATGCCCCTGCTTATGTACTCATGGCCACTTATGTATTTCATTTCTGTATAAACAGGTTTTTAATCATCAAGAGGATAATAAATACACTGGGTTGATAATGGCCCAGGAATGGGCATGTCACGTATTGAATAGTTTAATCAACCATTTCTTGTCATTTTACCTATGAAGTTGGATGGGCAAAACCTTAGTTGAAGTAACAGCGGGTTTTGCTTTAGTCAATGCAGGGATCCCCTACAACAAATCTGCTTCAATGTTGTGCATGCTTTGGCAGCCCTTGTTCTCCCACCGTTTCTGACTTGCACAGTCTCACAGTGCAGCTCTTCCATGTAGCCCGTTCTGGTTGTTTCAGAAAGCAGAGGCTATGGCCACTCACGCTTGTATCCTGTTGTGCAGGGTATTGCAAAGCTGCTCTAAAACGTGCTAAATCACATCTCAGCAGTGCCTGATTCTGTGATGGGGATTTTGGGTGGAACTTCATGACATATTTTAACCATTTGAAAAATGGATATTTTTTATCTCAGTGAAAAAAAACCACTCTTTTGACGTCATTGGAGTGTGGATGATAAATTTAGGAGGAGAGTGGGAGCCAGGAAATCTGGAGTTTTCTTCCTGCTGGCTGATAGTTCTGTGGCCTTGGGCAAGTCCTAATCTTTCTGAGTCCACTTCCTAGCCTGTAAAATTGGGCTAATATTAGTTACTTCATGGCGATGACTGCAGTAGTGATCAGTTATCAGGTTTTTTTATGGAAAAAAACAACTTTTAATGTTATTGCCTGTAGTATTTTAAAGAAGAACAATGTCTTTGTTATTCATCTTGATATTTGAGGATTGTAAGAACTACCCACGCCTTTATCTTGTTCATCAGGTTTGCTTTACAATACTCCTGCAAGAGTATCCCCCTGGAAAAGGGAAAAATCCAGTTCGTAATCCAAATCATCTGCTTAGGGGCATCTCAGGCATTATACCGCTGCTGTACAACATCTGAAGTGAAAATAACCCAGTCGTCATTACAGCAGATTTTAACTGGAAGAACAAATAATTTTTTAATGGCAAGTTTCATGTTTTTCTCTTGCACTTCTATTTTGTAACTTTTTTTTTTCTCACCTGTTTTGATCTTGTTGAAACTTCTTCTTTCTTCCTCTTGGGAAATCAAAATGAAAATCCCAAAGCATTGCAGCTTAAATATCTATTTAGGACTTTCTCATGAAAAAGTCTTGCTGTCAGCTCTGTTCCATCTGCCTTCAAGTAGATGCTGTTCAGGCAAGCTACTCTTTTGTGTTTCCAAGTCTTTCAGTGTTCACCTAGCTCTTCTTTTCCTACATGTAACTGGAAAACTTTCCAGGGCAGGGGGCATCTTGGTGTTCTCTGCTTTATCCACACTCCACATAGTCCTGTTTACAGTGCTAAGGAGTGACAGCAATAATAATGAAAAGATATTATTCAGTGATCCTTAGCCCAAATAATGCTCAACAATGGAGGAATGACTGGAAGCCTCCTACTATCAGCCTGCACAAAGCCAGTCTGGATTTGCCTGATCTGTATGGAGGATCAGGCCCATTCTGGAACAGGGTCAGCGCAGGCATTCTTGTCCACCCTACTTCTGGTATTTTGTACAGTTGGGTGGGAATCTGAATCAAAGGGCTCAACCATAGTTCTGATTCTTTAGAGGCAGCCAATATTTTCTGTCTACAACACCACTGCTTGGCCCTGTAACACTAAGTAAATCTAAAATATAACCCAAACTCTCTATAAAAGTAATGTAAACCTCCAAGATCTATAACCAGTGCTTTGCACACTCTAATGTTCTGTGGAAGATTTTATTGCAAGGCTTCATAAAAAGCCATTTACCTACGCCCACATCCTGGGTAGGATAGTGTTGTCTGACAAGTGTCTGTCTGGAGGAAGCCACAGCAAAGTCATCATACCCAACATTTTGTGGAAAACAGTCTTTCTTATTAATTCTGTAGTCTCTGGTTACTCCCATTCCATTTTCCTGATTCCAGGCCTTCCCTGTCATTGCTGCCATGGTGCCCCTCTGCACTAGCCAAGAGGCTGTAACAGAGCTTGCACATCTCATGTAACAAGGAACTTCATGTCAAGCATCGATACAGCCCATGTCTTTGTCCAGCTTTCCCACAGAACTCCTGACACTGGTTTCACAGTACCACAAGCATGGAAGGTCTGACCCTGCAACACCCAGCCAAAAAATATCCCATTGCACACAAATGCAAGCAGATCACTGCAGAGGGACTGGCTTTTCGGTTTGGAAAAAGCATTGCAATGTTGGGATGTGACCCACTGATACATCTTCACCAGCTGGGAAAAGGAACCCTTCCAGGGATGTGAGGTGGGTACAGAAAGGTGTTCAAGCCTTTGGCTGTGACCCGGCTGCTGTTACAGGCTGTGGGCAAACATGCAATTCATCCATCATCTCTATGGCTGTAGCAGATCAGGGTTGCCAGGTTTGCATTTTTAACAAGGCACACGCATGAGCTGAATATAAAATCGAGATAGGAGAAGAGACAAGCAGCTGCTGGAGCTGATGACCACTGATCCTTTCCATGTGAGGGGGTAACCTTTGGTAACCCTGGCCCCATGTCATGTGACAGGGCCAGGAAATAAACCCCGGGCTCTTACCAGCACTCCTGTGCATTACACCTTTATTGCAGTGATGACAGGTTGATGGCTACACTGAAAGGTTCTTTTCCTTTGGGGAGTCCTGTCCAATGTTCAGCTTTATCCATCCATAAATGCTAAGTAGTGTAGGGTCGCTGGGAAAGGTTCCTGCTCCCCCTTCAACCCCCACATCTGAAGACTGTGACTGGAAAAGGGGCCCCTCACCTGCCTGTCAAAAGCCACTAATTCACTGTCATCATGGCTGGCTTACTCCTGCCTGGAAGTGTAGAGAACTTACCTCTGTGGAAGTCTTTCAGAAGGATCTTCCTTCTCTCTCTCCCTTCCATATCTCATCTCAACCCGATGTAGTAATATACCAGTCAGTTTCTGTGGGATTTCCTTGGATGTCAGGATATGGCACAGATGCTCTCATTTTAAATAATTCCTCTGGCAGACCTGAGGATACTGCAAGAGTTCCTCTCCTTAACAGTTTTGACAGTTACATTAATAAGGGCTGACAATATGCTGCAGGGTTACAATAAAAACAGAGCTGATGCCGAGGTATTGGAAAAAGAGGAAATCAGAAGTTGACTGAAGTAAGAAATAAACTAGGAAGAATGCTAATCACAACATGTGAGCTCACAAGTTTTTGAATGCTATTATTCTTTCTTTTGCTCCACCCCTCACAGCCCCTAGCTCTCTTTTAATTGCCACTCGTGGGAAAGGTAAGCTGACCGGTTTGATAATTCTCAGCACCACAAGTGGTACAAACGAGTTTAAACTGGAGATCCTAAAAGCTTTCTCTTTGCATAAGACAAATTTATAGCTTGGAAACTAAATATTTGTTCAAAGAACTGCTGAAGGTGTTTGAACACACAGGGGAGATGAAATGGCAGATTAAATATTTCATTTACATGCGATATGCATAGCATTAAGTCCTATCTTAATTCTTCACCTGCTTTCTGAAATCCTTTGACAAACACAAGATGTTTCACCTCGTTCTTGTTATTTTGAGTGGCTTTCAGGATCATTTAACTATTTTGTGTTGCTGTATGGAAGTATCCTAGGAAGAGTGCAGACTCCAGTCTCTAACGGGAGTGCCACAGGCTGCAGGAGGGTTGATTCCTTCTTTAGCAGATATTTCCAACATGCTGCTACTGAATAAGAATGCAACTTCACCCAGGAAATCAGATCTGACCCCAGTGGGCATGCAGATGCTCTGTGGATGAGCTCCACAGGAATGTTTATAAATAGAACAAACAAGCAAACAAACAAGCCAGTGGCCCTCCCGACCATAGAAACTCAACAAAATTTCTTTGATGGGAACCAGGTTCAGCAATTTTGGGGCTTCTAGGTGTTCAGTGCAGTGTTTACTTTTGCACGGCAAGCCGTAAGACGCAGGCTTTATCAGAACCATTTCTACCTCTGGGGTTTTCTTGTTTTGGGGGCTTTTTTTGGCAGCTCGCTGAGCTACCATGAGACTGTGATCTACAGCTCACTCAACCAAAGCTGCACAACAGGGAGGCAGAGATCCCTCCTGTACACACACTTGTGCACACAGACACACACACCGTTTGCCCTTTCTCCTTCCTTGTAGTACTATAGAAGAGGAGAGAGCACTTCTGTGGGGATGGTGGTCTGATAATTCCCCACAGTCTGCTTTCAGGAGAAATACATATATTTATCCATAGATTTGGGTGATGATTTCAACATACAGACTACATGTAAACATGCAAATTTATACTTCATCCGTAGTTTATTAGAACAAAAGGTCTTCCTTTCTTGTACTTCTAATAGAAAAGATTGAAACAGTACCAAATGTGAGCATTAGTGACTTTCAAAAGGTGTTTTTATTCTTTATGCTCTAAATGCCTAAACTTAACATTTGGACGTTGCACACAAGCTGTGATCATAAAACGAGTTTTACTGGGAAGCCATGTTTTCTTCTTGTGTATCAGACTTATTTTAATTCATTCTGGGTATGTTCCAAGCACTGTGTTAGAGATTAAAGGCAACTGCGCACCCCAATTAGCAGCCAGCCCTTTCTAAGTAAAAATATTTCTGAGGGGTGAGATGAAAGTGGAATAATTTCTGTTCATTAGCAGTAGAGAGCCGGGGCGGGTTATTTTTCACTAAACAGTTATACCTTGATTTCGAGCACCTCAAGATTGAAAACGAGTGACCACGTAAAAATGAAACCTAGTGCAAAAATACCCCTCCAGGAATCGCGTTCGATAAAGCAGTTGAGCTCTGCAGTAAAAAGCATGCTGACTAGTAAAACGTCGCGACTGTTCACGACTCCAAGCTCTCCAGCAGAAAATCTAGCTCTGGGGCACTAATCTCTCCGTCTTTCATGCAAAACTTTTCAGCTGCAGTCGCAGTGCAGGCTGTAAAAACTATTGCTTCCCTTGAACTAAGGCAGCAGAAAATTCACACTGTTCCAGGGGGCCGTGAGGCTGAAAAAAGTAACTTTCAGAAGGACTTTACCACCTCTTTCAGAGTATGATTCCTCTGCGTGAGTGCAAATCCTGCCTCGTGCACTCTGTAAGTGAGAGAAGTTTTTCCCTTTGGAGTAATCTGGAGTTTATCAACTAAAAATTGAGCAAATAGATCTCGAAACTGTATTTCAGGAGCGTATTTTACACCTGAAAGACTTGTTTTAATTTTCACATTTTCACAGAGGCCTATAAATCTTACTTTTCACCCGCTTAACCTTCTGGGGGAAAAAAAAAGAAAAAATAGAAGAAGAAGAAGAAAAAAAAAAAAAATAAAAGATCAGCGTCGGCCGCAGTTAAAGAGCCGGGCGAGCACAGCCCGCCCAGCCCTGACGCGGCGGCGATGGGCCGGGAGAGCCCCGCCGTGCTGCCCGTGCTCCGAGCAGGCGGGCGCGGGGTGGACGCTGCCCAGAGCGCTGCCCACGGGTACTCCGGCCACCCGTAGCCTCGCTTGCCGCACGGCTCTGCTAAAAGCGGAGCTCTCCCGGCGGCCTCGGCCTTGGCCATCCTATTCCCCCTCCGCCAGCCCTGGATAAATCGCCGGCGCCTCCTATTAACTTTATGACGAGCAGGATCGAGGAAGGAGAGTCACCCATATGCTTTAAACCACCCCAGGATCCCGACAGGGACCCCGATGACTGATTTATTCACTGTCATTGTTCTACTGGACAATATTCTCTTCCCTAGAAACTGGGCGTCTCGGCTGCATATTGTTTGGAAATATCTTTGAAAATACCCCATCTGCCCCTCGTTTCGCCAATCGTAATGCCTCTTTGATTTGAAGGAGAGAAAGATTAGATCCTGCCTTTTATTGAAACCAGCGGAGGATCTCGGGAGGAGGGGGCGGGCGGGAGGAGAAAATGGGAGGGGGAGCAGGTCTGGGGGCAGCCGTCGGTCGGCATTAATCACACATCCACTTTGTCAGGAGGAGACAGTGCCGGTGCGTGCGGCACACATGGTTCGGCGGCCGCGGTCCCCGCGTCACCTGCGGCCGGCAGCTGGGCCCTGTGCGGGGAGCGGTGGAGCCGCCGGCACCGGAGCGGCTCCGCGTCCTGCGCGTGGCCAGAGTGGAGTAACACGCGGGACTGCAGACTAGGATGAGCCGGTAGATGCAGGTTTACCTCTGGCTCGCCGGGGCGGTTCCTTGCTCGGGCAGCCAAGGGAAAGTACAGGGATGCAGACTGGTTTCTGCAGATGCAGACTGGTTTCTGGAGATGCAGACTGGTTTCTGGAGATGTAGACTGGTTTCTGGGCGGAAAGCCTCGCTTGTAGAGTCGAAATGTCAACATTTCCCTGGAAACACTTCTTCATAAGACATCTTTTCAAAGACACACAGAGCCCCAGTCATCTACAAACACATCTGTGGGTGTATAGGCGTGTTGGCTTGTACACGTCAATTCGATAATATGCACATCTCTTCCTCATGAAAGTCAACTTCCTGCTACCAGAGGATTTCCCTTCTTCAGTTTGCCCTTCTCCTTGATACGCCAGGCTCTGCCTTTAACTATCAGCCACGACAGAGTTTTTTGGGGCAAACTCGGCGGGAGACGAATTTATTAATCTGAAGTAGTCCCTGCCCTCTGCACTGAAAATAACAGAACGTAATAATTGCAGGACTGTGGCTTCAGCACAAATCCGAGCTCAGAGCGCAGCCCACATCCTGGTGCCTATTCCGGTGCCCCGTGAATCGGACGTTTGTGTCGGCCTATGTGAGTGCTAGTTATTCCGGGCTGGACAAAAGTCTCCATCAGCTCCTGAAGGCGTGACACCGGTGGGAGCAATGAAAATGCTTCCTTGTGGGCTCCCTCACTCCTAACATGAAGGGTAAATTGTCTGCCGTAGCGAGTCGCCTTCACCAGGAAAGAACGGAGAGACGGGAAGGATGGGCAGGAGACACGGGAGCAAGGATCGCGAGTGGGACCCCGCGCAGCAGAGATCTCGCTGCTCCTTGTGGATGCACACCCGCACACACAAGCGAATGGTCCGTGCTGCAGTACCCGCTCCCAAGACCTACGCGAGGGACACCCTCGTGGTCGGCCGGCGAGGTTGCCCACCGTCACCCCAGGCCGGTGTTCAGCGGGATGAGTACATCTCGCTGTCAACCAGGCTTCGTCCTGCCCCGCTTCTCTGTCTCAAGGGTGCAGCTAAAGTGGGACAGGGGAAGCAGGAGGTCCCGCCACCCGATCCAGCTAGCACAGAAACTAGCCGGTACATATGTATGTATTTCTCCCCGGGGTGTTGGGATGAGGCAGAAATGCTTGGCTCTTACGTTTTCTGAGCTTTCTCTTTTTTCAATACTCTGTCCGTGACGGTGTGATCCGTCTTACCCTGCTATAAAGAAAATAACACTAAATTGCTTCTCCTTTCATAGCTTTTCGAATATATGTCCTTCTTGCAGATTAAACGAGCGGCTACTGGAAAAAAAAATCACAAAACTGTGAAAGGAATAAAACTCTTAAGTCCATAAAGATGAAATGTAACAAGTATGTTGAATACATAACGCTGCTATATAACAGTTTCAATTAGTTGAGTAAGTCCTCTGTAACGTCTTGTAAAGGTGTAAGGACACGTTTACAGTAAAAGTAACATAATGTTCTCAACTGTACGAGTTAATTATTTCCAGATTTTTTTTTTTTCCCAGAAGTGAGTTTCACAAGTAAAGGCTCTGTCCGGGTATAAAACAACTGATGTATTTTTCCAGCATTAAACATCTTGAGTTCATAATGAGAAGCGGAGGAGAGAACGGACAGTTAAATAATTAGGCTCAGGGATTTCAGAGACCGGGAAAAAAAAAAAAAAAAAAGGGAATAAAACGAAAGGTCAGCCTTTTGTCTTTCGGGGAGCCGCGATTATGGCGACCGTGTCTCCTCTCCTATTTATCTCTACTCAATAGCAACAGTACATAAGGCAATAACGCCGCTTGGCACGGCCCAGTCACGGAAGGCAGCTGTGTGTAACCAGCGGCCGGGAGGGAGCGCGGAGCAGAGGCTTCCTCCCCTACAGTTCACGAAATCCCGAGAAATTTTGCGAAAATGCTAATCTCGCGCTCAGCGCCTTCACACTCCTGGAAATAGTCAGAGTAAAGTCTCAGGAGTGTCGCAAGGTCCTTCCTGCACGACCCCAGATCTCTGTGCCAGCAGCCTTGCCCCTCTCCGCCCCTCGGCGCCCCCCACTCTGCCATTCCTCCCGCCGTGAGCCGTGGGGAGGGTGGCACCCTCCACCGTCACAGGGCTGGGGCAGACCCCTGGAGGAAAATGTCGGTACTCTGTTCGGTTCTCTCCTGCCGTTCCTCCAGGGCTGACTGTCCGTTCACCCTCGTGTTTGTTATGCCATCAAGGTCGCGAGTACTTTGTTCGCGATGAATTGAACTTGCTCTGGCTCCTGAGTGGAGCCGAAATCTCACCTCTCCCCTCATGATACTGTGCTGCCTATTTGGACTCGTGTATTTCTAAACAACCCTCTCAAAACGAACTGCACGAACCCACCTCCCTCCTGTTTTTTTTCCCTTAAAATTTATCTCATATTTAACCATACTTTAATTTTCCGAGGTGTGGGTGTAAAGTCTTAGCGGGTCAAAGAGGAGATGAAAGGGAATAACAAAGGCGGATGGGATTTCCCATGCTTAGGCCTTTCCTATGACTGAGTTCAGAACCTAAAACTCCATGTGAAAGGCTTGGCTTCAGGTCCCTGCGCTCCACAATTTCCAAGACAAGCGTAAGATGAGGCTGACCAGGGATCCCTTTGTAAAAATCAAGACGAAATTTAGTTGTCACTGATTTTTATTGACAACAAAAAGACCCACAGATTCCTCTCTTTTGTACGTGTACACTCAGATTTATCTGTTTTAAAACCAGGTGCTAGAAGTGAACAAAACAAAGTGTTCCAGATTTCTCTTGAAGATCCTTACATTATTTGTTAGAATATTTTGTTCATAATGAACCAGACTCAGTTTGGGTTCTCGCACTGCACCGAGACCAAAAAAAGGTCTGCAGATTGCTTCAATTTTTTTGAAGCAATCTATTACAGCATCACTGTTCACAGAAAGAGAACATACACACAAACAAATATATATGTATATACAAAACTTGTCTAAATTCTTTTATGCCACATTATGCACACACATATATAACAGCGAGGAACATTTTCCCGGTCCTGTGGGAAGTCTGGAGGTACCTCACAGAACTAGAATCCCAAGAGCCTTGATTTTTGGGTCTGGTTTTCATTCTTCTTCTTTTTTTTTTTTTCCCTTTCTTTTTTTTCTTTTTTTTCTTTTTTTTTTTTTTTTTTAAATAAGGTAACAGGAGAGACGAGTTTCGGATATCTGTACGTAAAGTATATATGCGCTTCTAAGGATGAGAAGACTGGAAACGTCTCTCTGACCTGCGACTGGGATCATATACTGTTCTAAAGTAGAAATGTCAAAGTAAAGTCATTTACCACCTGGATGTCCTTGACTCGGGATGATTAAAGTTCAATCCGAGGTGTGTGCACAGTTTTACCGTGTTATTTGAACGCATCAAAGGTCATAAAAGGATTCCAATAGCATGAGTCGCAAACCAGAGAGCTTCCTCTGTGGAGAAATCCGTATTTTATTCTAGCCAAAACTTCAGCACAGTCTTGAAAGAAAAAAGAGAAACAAAGAGGAGAAAAAAATCCGAGATGGTAGAGGGGAAAGAGATTTAATTTCTCAAGGGGGTGGCAGACCTGGAAGAGGCTGGAGGGTCGGGCTCTGGGGAATACACCCGGAAAACGACAGAGCTTTCGCCTATCATTAACTGTGCAGACATCTAGTGGGAAAGCCTCGCCATTGCAGCCCGACCCCTCCGCCCCGCGGGAAGGAGCTTACCCCGGCTCCTCGNCCGCTCGCCTCTATTGGAGGCTCCCAGTGCCAGTCCGGCTCCGCCCGGGTTCTGCTCCGGCGAGACCGGCCCCCGACCAATTTCAGCCCCACAGGAGCGACCCCACAACCTGCCGTGCTGCTCCACCCGGTGCCTCGCTCCCTTTGGCACGGGCGGTGCTCGAAACCCAAGCAAGGATACCCACCCCCCGCAGCCTCTGGGGCTCTGTTTACACTTGCAAATCCCTGATGGTTATCGTCAGCAGGGGACGGGAGCCTGCCTCGGCCCCCGGCGGGGCCACCCGAACAAGCCGGGACACGCGGGGCATTGAGACCCGCGGCTCCGGCGGGACGGCGGACACCCGAGCTTACCCGAAACACTTTTTGCTCCTGTCTGAGTCACAGATCTCAGCAGGAGTAGGCAGGAAAGATAGGAGGGGGGATGGGTAAAGCACACGTAGAGCTCGGCTCCAGACTTCCCCAATGCCATGGCAGAAATTCATGTTTTCATCTACGCCGCGGGGAGAGAACGGAGTATCTAGGGAAGGCGGGAGAGGCGAAGTAGAGGCGTTGACCTTGGGTTTTAAAACATGTACTGGCACTATAGCGACCGATCATTCTGTGACCGGCGGTCGCAGGCTGTCCCTGTCTAACAAACAGGTGGCTTCTCTTCGGGCAAGACAGGCGCTTCCAGGCTGCAGTGAGATCTAGTGCCAGGATTGCTCCTATTTCGAGGAAAGTTGGGTGGATATTTTCTTAACTGAGCGTTCTCCTTCCGTTCCACCTTCCTTCTTTTTCTAAGGAGTTCAGATCACTCCAGCATCTTAGTTGGTGCCTAATTGCGTTGCAGCTGAGATGTGGGAAGCCCCGTCATCTGCCCAAATGATGAGGATGCTCGGAGATCTCCGACTTGTGAATGCTTCAACTATTGTTCTTTCAGCCCACACGTTTTTCTTTCACCAGATAAAGGTTTTTTTGTTTTGTTCCTTTCGTGACTACAGTTGCCACACTTTTATTTCCACACTAGTTATCAGAAATCTCTTCTGATCCTAAGAAGCCGTCATCTTTCATAGTCTTATTTTCTATTCTTTCCTTTACCATTTCTCTCCCCCAAGTTGCCAGTCACCTGTCGATCCCAAAGACTTCCCTGGCTTGCAGGAATGCTGCTCACCTCGGAAGCAAAACTCTTTGGACACCCAGCAAGGCAAAGAGTCATCTTGCAATGCGCACACAGGTTTGAATTATTAGGCTGTAAATTTCGTACCGTGATAAAAGCTTCAGCTGTGTTGTCCAATATTAAAGTTTTTGGCAATAGCATCACTCGGGCTTTTTACTTCCTTCAGCCCCCGCCTCAGACCTACATTCCCCTCTCACAGGTTTCCGAGAAAATCTTTCATGTTTTGCTTTAATATCGCATATATACGTTTCAGGTTTCTTAGCTGGTATACAAATAAGAACGGACATATGGCAAGAACATTTGATGTTTGAAAACGGACAGAAGATACTTGCTAACCGACTTCCGCTATGGAGTTATATGGGATTCTCTTTCTATATACAGGCAACTTTTATGTCAGCTAGGATATTCTTGCTCACAGTTTTTAAGGTTTCGAGCCCTTGGTTATTGTTTAAAAAAAGTAGTACAATCCATAACACACACAACCCTCTGATAAATGCAATTTAATCTTAATTCTCTGATTGGTATACTTCTACACATAATTTCGTCTTTCCAGCTAAGGGGCATTTTTTTTTTCCACTTGCCATGGTCGTGCCATTTACAGAAAATAAGACTTTGGTTGAAAGCTAATTACAAAACTACGATTACTTGGTTATCTAGGCACTGTCCAAACTTCGTAGGAACTTCAGCATAAACTTCCGACCTCCCCTTTAGCGACTCTCAGAGTAGTCATGGATCCGGAACCCCCCTCCCTCCAGAATCTTGCTAAAATTAATAGGTCAAGCAAGCTCCCTCTCCTTTATTTGCCAAATATTAACATCACACAAAGTGGTGATGACGTGTCTGTCCATGTCTTCATCAGCTCACAGTGACATTACTCCCATGGTAAAACTTCCTGACGGATTTGGGAGCTGGAGCGGAGTGTTCCCCCAGCAGCAGGTGGGCTGCCGGCCCAGGGCAGTGGCATGTTCCCCATTCCATTGGTCTCTACCCCAATGGCCTGATCCGCTCAACCTGTCCAGCTTCTCATATCTGCAAACACAGGTTTCAGAGAGGATCCACGTCCACACGGCGTGATGGACTTCCCGAGGGAGAGCCCCGGGGCTGAGAATTTGTTGACCTGGCAACAGCAAGAAGCGGCGTTCGGTACAGCTACTTCTGTGAGCGAAGGCACACCAGCCTTTACGCTTCCTTTGCAACACGACCTATGATATGTAGCTTTATGCTACACCCAGCTGTTTCGGGGGGGGGGGTCGGGTTCTTCTTTTCTCTTTTTTTTTTTCCTTTTCTATTTAGGAGGGCGGTGTGGCAGCGGGCCACGCCGGGAGATGACAGAGGATTTGACATAGTCCCCACACGCATCAAGAGAAATTGCAAAGAAATATGGTCTTGTGAAAGTGGATGACAATTGGTAATTGCTGGCAGGCAGCGAGTATCTTCCCCACAACGGGAAGGAAGCGGCTCCGAGCGAGGATATTGGCTCACTGGCACCAGGGCAGCTACATCTGCAGGAAAATGGCCTCGGGTTGCGTGCGAGGGGACGGGGGAATTTCTTCCTTTAGGTATCCCTCCTAGAAGACCAGGGGGCAATGCTTGGCTAGAGACTAACCTTTATTGTTCAGCCGCTTATTATTTCGCATGTCAGAGGGGTTGCTGTGAAACCACTCCCTTTTCTCTGTGCCATTATTGGACTAAATATACTTTGGTTCCCGGGACTTTGCGAATTGTCTTCGGAGCGTGGGAACCTTGGCATGTGCCCTCAGCTCTACTCAAGTCCCATGGCACTAGCCTGGCTCCATCTCCCCGGGTATCTTTCCGAAGGCTCCCAGGACTGCAACAGAGTTGCTTTTGCTGGGCTGAAACCATCCCCGCTCTTCCCCCGTCCCTCTGTCCGTGGCGAGGGTGGGAGAGTTTATACCCTCACATCCACTCCCACGCGTGGATGTGGGGGCACGGGGTGGCAATGCCAGACGGTGCCAGTGGTCTGGCTGACGGCCACCTTCAAGGGCTCCAAGCAGACGCGCTCAGGCAGATGAAGTCCGAACCTAAGATGAGGAGATCTAAGTTCAGGCGTGGGCAGATGTGAACCGCTGGAGTCCGCTGTGTGCGGGTTAATTAGGGTCTGACTCCACTCCTGCCTTTCCTGCTGAGCCACGAGTCTCAGTTTTTAGTTGATTCCAGAGTAAATACCATCATGGAAGTATAGTCAGCTGTCGCGTATGTAAGAACGGGATTTAGCATTCAGCAGAGTCACATATGTAACTGCTTATCTAAAGAAGACATAAAATACAGTAAGCTTTGGAAAAATTCATGATTCAGCAAAAAAGGAGTAATATGTTTGCCCAGAGATGCAAGTTATCGACTAGTCTGCATTTGGCTGGTGTTATGTTTAAAGGAAAAAACTGTATAATTCCTATTTAGAAAATGTGTTCACGGTACGGATAGAAAGACATTAGTTCCGTCTAACATGAAGAGTAGCAAATGTCTCTCGTCATTAAAGACAGCAAGTATTATATATACCTGAGAAATGTATTCTAGGCACTAGAATGCATTTTCTAGACCCCGGGTTTACTGGGATTTTTTAGCAAAAATGCGTGTGCTTGGTGAAATGTAAAGCTAATCAGAGAAGACGGGATCATATCACGGTATCGAGTAGCGTTCTGCTGGGAGGTGGTTGGTGGGTACTGGGAGCACCCACGACATGGACGAAGGTCATTTAAGCAGCGCTGAGGACTCAGCCGAATCCAGCTGCCTCTTTCTGCTCGAAAGTGATCACAGATCCGTGCAGATGGTGCGTTGCTTTTTGTGAAACATGTCCCCAGGGCTGTCCCTGCGGGGTCCTACCCACGCAAGAACGCGGCTCTAGCCAAGCCAGAGGTGGGACGCGCTTAGAGGTGGGAGAGGATGCCCCGCTCCCCTCTTTGCTCCAGCAGGACTCCGAGCGGAGGGATGAGCATAGGGTGTGACAAGGCAAGAGGCACGTGTGCGGTCACACAGACACCCCAGCCAGGGCGAGGGGACACAGGACTCGTTTCAGGTGTGCGCGACTGCTGCCCGTGGGTGCGCGATTCCCCACGCCGCTGACGGCCACGCACCTCCCTCCTCACCCACTGCCGGCAGAAGCCCCTCCATGCGCCTGCAGAGCAGAGAAATACAAACAGCCAAAAGCCAGCCCCGTCCGTGCCCGAGGGGGTGGAAGGAGTCATGAAGAGGTCCGGAGGCGGGAGCGCGGGGCTGCCCACGGGCAGGAGCCGGCAGCGCGGCCGGGTGGCCGGGCACAGGTGTGTGTGTGCCCCTGGGCGGCCGCCGAGCCGCGGCCCAGCGCCGGGCGGGTGTGCAGAGCCGGCACGGCCCTTCCCTGCGGGGCCATGCCGAGGGCAGGGCGAGCCCCGAGGTGGTCCTGCAACCACCCGGCCTGCTGGAGGAGCCAGAGGGAAATGGGACCGCAGTCACAGGACTTTTCCAGCGCCCGCTCCCGCCCCTCTCCACCACATTTGACAGAGTTGCAGGGGTTTGCCAGATCCGGTGTGTTTTGGCTTTGCTTGTTGGTGTTGGGGTTTTTTTCCCCTCTCCGCAGGCAAGATTTCCACTCGTGGCGCAGGTACCTTCCAGCCAGAGCCATCATCCCCTCCCGTCAGTGCGGTGAGTCCCCACACCTCTTAAGATATTTCTTAAGACAGCCGCGATTACAGCCCCGGGTGTGTACAGTCTCAACGGAGCAAACGGCTGGAAAAGTGAGGAAAAAGAGCTGTTAGACAGAGCCAGACGTAGAGATAAACTGCCTCCATCAAGTCAATGTTTTAATCACTCAAACCACTTCTGAAAAGGGAACCAAAAACCCTCTTGAAGAATGTACTCAAACAGCTGTCTTCCAGTAAAGGCAAACATGTCCAATGTTTCCTGTATGATTTTTTTTCTCTCTCTCCCTTTTTTTTTTTTTTTTTTTTTTTTTATTTTATATACCGCCCAGAAACGT
>VZTF01006404.1:50720-65127 GCA_013397755.1 Cnemophilus loriae | reverse complement strand
GAAAATACACCTTTGGGCGCAGGGGGAAAAAAAAAAAAAAAAAAAAAAAAGAGATTGTTCAAGTTCTTGCAGAGAACAGCAGCGTCCACTCCTGCCCCTGAGCCCCCCTGGTCGGACGTAACGTGTAAATGCCACGCTATTACGAGAAAGTTATGGTGAGAAGGGCTTTTTGGAAACGCTTTCTCTCGCACTGTAAAAGAAAGAGAGACTTCGCCTTCTCTCCGACAGCTTTTCAAAGGGAAATAAAACAGCACAAAGTGGGCCTGAAGCTCAGGAAGAACTTTTTTTTCCTTCCTCTAATGAAAAAGGTGGAGGGATAAGTTTAATTGTAATCAGGCTGCAACAATACACCATGTGATCATGTGGTAGCAATTATTACAAGCTCACAGCAGAAATAGAGAGGATATGTTATTGTAGTTTACTGTACCCTGCTCTTTTCTTTTTTCTCTTTTCTTTTCTTTTCTTTTCTTTTCTTTTCTTTTCTTTTCTTTTCTTTTCTTTTCTTTTCTTTTCTTTTCTTTTCTTTTCTTTTCTTTTCTTTTCTTTTCTTTTCTTTTCCTTTCTTTTCTCCAAAAATGTGACCTACTGGTAGATAAGGTGAGAAATTAATTTACCCTCAAAACCCTAAATCTCGAAAATCAGGGGATAAACCAAAGAAAATCAAGGAAGAGTAACATGAGCATAATTTTGTCATCTGTTGCTATTACACGTTCAGAACATTTCAACTAGAAGATGGAATCGACCAGATAAACTACTGCACGGCCAGCCAGGCCTCCTCGCTTATCAGAATTTGCTAAGAGAAAAATAAAAACTTTCTCGGCACCCTTGGTGCGAGAGAGCAGACCTGATGGCAAATAAATCCGCCTCAGTCTTCATGGCAAAATTAATTGAAATTGTAAGGAGAGGCTTTATCACTGCGTTCAAGCAGCCTGTGGCTGACAGGGAGCCGGCAAAGGCTTCTCATCATCACTGCATTTACACGGCAGTTTAAGTAAAATATTTTCTGTGGACTACTAACATCTAATGCCAGGCTTCAGCTGCTTTCACCCTCCAAACATAAACAGAAAGCCATTGCACACACGCCCTCTCCCCGAAAATACTATGGAAAAAATGTAAAGCAAAGCAAAACAAATCAGAAAAGAGACCTCTCCCGCGAGACAGATTACAGGACCATTCCCATTTTAATTTCTAATCACGTGAAATACCTCCAGCGTGTTTTCTGAAGCTGGAATACACAAAAAAAAAAATTAAAAAATTAACCAACACCAAACCCAATTAACGCACCGAATTAAGCGATCTTCGGAGACCTGGCTCCATTAACATTAGACCGTGTCCCACACTTCGGGTGAAAGCAGTGACATTGTTTTCGAGCACGCGTTTTTCGTAGGAGGTGCCGTTTGTCTGTTTGGGTCAACTGAAATAGGTAGGTGTGTATCTAGTGTGCGCCCGAGGATTTTTAGGACGCCTTCGCAAATTTTCTCTAATTCTTCCACTTTTGCATTTGCTGTTACAAATTCTTCTTATTTCGTAATTATCACAGCACCCCCCTTAGCACGCAGTGGGAGGGAGAGAGTTAAGATGTCCTGCGAAACCCGCTCGTAAAGCTGCTTACTTCCATTAGAAACACATGAATATCCTGAAAGACAAAGTGTATTTAAAACGGAGTCAGGAATGTTTATCTCCAATCCTTGATGCTTTAGAAATTGTGGAAGAAAACAGCGGTGACAGTACTGCTCCAAATTACCCTTCTGGCAGGTAAATTTCATTTGCTCATGAAAATCAAATTCGATTAAGGCTCTTGCTCCTGCTATCACTTTACTCCCGCGTCTTCCAAGAATCCTGAGCTCTGCAGGACGGAGATCATTATTAGTGACTAAGATCACCCTCTAGCTCCTCCATTATCAGCTAAGATATTTTAGCGGGTTTAGAGGGATTTAGCTCCGTGACAAACATATATTTTCAACAATCAGGCACGATTTTTTTCCTTCATGCTTATTAATTAACTTTGAGCAGTGGATGGAAAAGTAAGAGTGGATTTCTTTGGACAGCAGTTTGGGGTTGGGTTGGTTTTGGTTTGGGGTTTTTTGGGTTTTTTTCTGTATTAGTAAATTGAGATTAACCTACAAGAAATCAGCGTTCTCCTCAGCCGGGCATTCCCGCGGCAGGGCTGCGGAGGGTGCGTGTGTGTGTTATCACACAAAGACGGGTCTGGAGAAAAAGAAAAGCTTTTTAGGTACTGAGCCGACAAACTCCGTATTTTCAAAACTTGTCTTTCCACTGAAAGGACTTCTGGTTTATCTAAGATACATCTTAGGGCCTCTTTAGAAGTGAATGAGTGGCCATATTCCTATCACATAGAGAGGTTTGAAAATAATTTTTATTTCCACGTTTAAGGCCAAGTTGCTGCAGCCCTCACTGGCAAGACTATCCTTAGCTTCATGGCGTCAGGAACACACACAGCGACCTGTTTTAAAGCACTTGTATGGGCCAAATTCCACTCTTGCTTACACCTGCGAAGTGGGTGAAATGCTTCTGACCATTCTCGATACGAGGTTAAAAAATGCCACTTAAGCATTTTGTAATACCTGAGATAAGCATGGCCGTATACCGCGATGAGTGACTACCATCAGTTAGAAATTGCCTGCCTATGAAAAGATTCAGGACCTTTTAAAATCCACCTACTGATCATGGTTGTTCATCGTTCCGCTCCCCAAGGAATTAATGCTCGTTTTGGAGGAAACGATTCAACAGATGCATTTCTCTCCAAGTTGTTTCACACTCTATATAAATGCAAAGCAGTTCTGAGGTTTGCATCAGTTCTCCTGGAAATCGCTGTGGTTCTACCGTACGCTCGTATGTGCTATATTCTAACTTTATTTCACACGAAAAGGACTAAAATAAATGGAAGAAGCTTTGACTGGTCTGTCGGTTGCATGTATGGAAGCATTTAATTATCCACTAAGTTTTCCAAAGACGTTCAAATCAACCAGTGGCTTTAAGTAAACTCTTTAGTTTTGGTTAATTTATCCAGCTCATCCCAAGACTTACATTGTGAAAAGTAAAAGCTCTTCCACAAGTGGTAGGGAATGGTATATGTTCAAGGCAAGGGGGGTAGGCTCGGGGGTATTTTTATCCCCGGTGCTCATTGCAAGGTCCTTGATTTTTGAAGAACATCTGTCCTGCCCGATGCCTTCAGTCCTCACGGTTCCTTTCTAATATTTAACGGCAGATACCCATTAAGGCAGGAAGAAATCATAGCTGAGGAATGAAAATTGGGTATCAGGGACATAAAAAATAGTTGACGAGGCTTTTCTTCTCTCTTGGTGTCAATAATTTATTAAAAGCTACCTAAATTAGGAAGGCCAAACAAAGCGTGGATTCTCGTGTCCCACAGCACTATTTTTCTGATGGTGCATATGCACCCTGCAGATGTCATTTTTACCTATTTTGAGGAAGCAGTCCCGTTCCTGAAATCCTTCTCACATCACAGCAAACGAGGAAAGAGGACTGTTGTATTAATGTCCTTATCATCAGTGAAAAGCATGACCTTCTTCCATAATTATTATATAGAGCTCTAGAGTGAGTAAGAGTTGCGGAGAAGAGAGAAAAGTAAGTCCTCTACTCTAATCTCCCTTCTTGTTTTAGCTCACAGGGCCGGAACAGCCCCAGGAGGGTAAACAAAACAAAAAAAACAACCACCAAAACTCAGCAGACCGGATGCTCCCCCTTGCCCCCCGCCCTGACACCCCCCACACACACTACTCGTACAGTTTGCACTGGGGCCGAAACCTTCAGTTTCATATGACTTCTCCCTCCTTATGGAAAGGAGCTTGAAAAGTAGAGGCAGATAAGCGAGAAACTCTCTGCGGCTGAGGGTGACGGGAGTTTGGAGAGTGGGGGCGGGCTGGGGAGGGGAGTAGAGAGGAGCTGGAGAGATTAATGTTCTCATGGCTACCCGCTTTTTAACAAATCAGACAGATCTTCGGGCTGTGAATGACAGTTCTCACATTGGCTAGACTGCAACTTTCAACTTGACCTTGGCCTCTAGCCGTGTCTAACCCGCACGTAAAACAGCGCTGCCCCATAGGGCTGCCTCCCCTTCTCACTTCTCCTCCCTCGTCCTGAAACGCGATTTTCAGAAGCAGCCTCGAGAAAACAGAGGGAAACAAACCGACCCAATTCATCCCAGTCAAGCAGCGTTTGGCCGGGGAAATCCACAGGTTTCAAAACTGGAGCCTGAAAGAAAAGAGAAAATATGCGTGGAATAAATATTTGCTTTTGGCCGTGAGGAAAAATGCGGAAAAGAGTATGCGAAGTTAAAATGGGAACACTTTACTGGCTACAATGAAGGGAAAAAGCGGCTGAATGCTGCCAAATTAGGAGAGGGATGACAGACACTTCAGGTATCCCAACTCATGGCATGGAAAAGGCACCTTGAAAAAATATCCTTGGGCGCCAAAGAGCTGTTTCTCATGGCTGGCAGCTCTGTGCTAGGCAAGGAAAAGACTGCTCGGTAACAATGTACGTCCCGGGATTGCTCTGCGCTTGTAGCCATGAGGGCAAAACAATGCTACAACGTCAATGGAAAGCACAATAGGATAATAAATACGCCGAGCTGTCAGACTCAAAACAAAGCAACACGCAATTAGGAGAAAAAAATTAGTTTTCAGGATGGGAGTATTTGTGGCTGTTTTGTGCACACGCGTGAGGGCTGAGAGCTGTTAACGATGAGATGAACGCTGCTTTAGGTCAAGTTTATTGATAGCTCAGTGATAGAGTGTTCTGGGTTCAAGGTTGTGCGCGAAAAGCTTGGGGGAGAACAGCATCCGCGACGGCGGGAGGTGGGAGGATGTTAAAAATTGAAATTATTTCACCGTATGAAAAATTCAGCCCGAAAAGAGAACGGAGTTGCTGGAGTTTTTTTCTAGCATTCACTTGCGAAGTGGTACGGCCTTCAAAAAAAAATTATTTTTCAGCCGATAATCCATTCCGTTTTCCCAGCACACACATACACACAAAAAGCGCCGTGGGTCCGTGCACACACCATGCAAGCCGACTTGATATTTTACAGCCGAAAAAGATTCAAGACGAATACTAGGCCCAGGGTTTTATTTTTACGGCAACAAATAATATAGCGGTATCGCCATGAATATCCAGTTAACTCTCCCACTTCCCAAGACCTTCCTAAAAAATAATAACAAATAAAACGAGGTTTTCCCGGTCCGTTCCTCTTATCTGATTTCTGAGACTTTGTGACGAAAGGAGCGAGATGGGTCTTGGGCTTTCGACGGGCGGGAAGGAAGGAGGAAAACACCCAGAAAAGACCCCGGGAGGCTCCTTTTCGACAGCCTTATGCGTCCCAGCGTTGCGCCCGGGGAACGATTCTCCTCCCTCAGCTTGCGGTGGGCTCTCCGCGTCACCCGGACGGGGCCCCGCCAGCTCTCCCCGGGGAGAGGCGGCTGCTCAGACCGGCGGAGGAAGGGGGTAGAAGGGGTGCGGCTCATCTTCCCCCCTGAGACGAGGGGAGGCCTCCGGGGTTTCCGCGGCGCTCGGGGCGGGGAGGGCTCAAGGAAAGCGGCGCAAGGAGAAATCAGGCGGGGTGCCAAGGGGAGCCCCGCACCTCGGGGGGTGCGCCGCGGCAACAACGGGGCCAAAAAGCTCACGCCTCGGTGGCGAGGGAGGGCCAGAGGGAGGAAGGAGGGAGGAGGGACGGGCAGCCCCCCCGGCGCCCTCGTCCTGCGCGGCGGCGGGACCGCGCCGTGCCCGTGCCCGCACCCATGCCCGCGCCCCGGGCCAGGACCCGGCCCCGCGCGCTGATTGCGTTATTTAATTATCTCCACTGTATTCCCTCAGATGTTTATCAGCTGCTTTGCATATCACGTGGGGGCGGGCGGGCCAATGAGGGCCGGCCTGGCGCGACGCTGGCGCGTCAGCCCTGGTCAAGTCCCGGAGATTGAGTATCTCTTTTTTCAGTCTTTGGGGCTTTTAAAAAAGAGCCACTAGTCTCAATGCGGAGCGGGCTATGACAGCCTCCGTGCTCCTCCACCCCCGCTGGATCGAGCCCGTCATGTTCCTCTACGACAACAGCCTGGATGAGATCAATAAGAACATGGACGGGTTTCACGCCGGCAGCAACTTCGCGGCGGCGGCGGCGGCCAACCCCTGCCGCAACCTGATGGCTCACCCTGCGCCCCTGGCCGCCCCCAGCGCCGCCGCCTACACCTCCAGCGAGGCCCCCGCCGCCGGCATGGCCGAGCCCACTGTCAAGCAGTGCAGCCCTTGCTCGGCCGCCGTGCAGAGCTCCTCCGGCGCCGCGCTGCCCTACGGCTACTTCGGCAGCGGCTACTACCCCTGTCGCATGACCCACNGGATATGCCCGGGGCGCCCGCCATCGGCGCCCCCGGCGAGCCGCGCCACGATCCCCTTCTCCCCATGGACAGCTACCAGCCTTGGGCCATCACGAACGGGTGGAACGGGCAAGTGTACTGCCCCAAGGAGCAGAGCCAGCCGCCTCACCTCTGGAAATCCACCCTCCCGGGTAATACACCTGCATGGCTCCCCCTGTCCCTTCTTTTCATCCTGCCCCGCTCGCCTCTCCCGGGTATCCCGCCGGCAGGGTTCCGTGATAACCCCCCGGGCCGACCCTTCGCCGTCGCGCCCGCCGTTCCCGGTCCCATCCCGCCCCGGTCCACACATACCCCAGTGCCGCTGGAACGGCACCGGTGCCGCCCCCTGCCCCCCGCCGGCGCACGGCACATCCCGCCTCGCCTGGCCGGCCCCGGCGCCGGCCCCGGGAGAGGAAACAGCTGAAAAGGGCCGCGGGAAGGTCTGTGGTATTATTTTCCATAGACCATGAAGTACGCAAGCTGTGTAAATCCCTGCAGCCCCTCTCGATCCTTACCAGAGTCCCTGGCCGGGCTACATGGGGTTCGTTATTATTTGTGTGACAGAAGTGAGCCTTTCTCTGCCTAAAAGCTGTCTGCGGCGGCCAGGAAAGAGGAATCCCCAATTCGGGCTTTAGTAGCTAAACCGGAGCGGGGCAGGCGGAGAACTGCGGTCTAACTCTAACCCTTGTATCACTTGAGGATGTCCTAACCGGCTCGAGCGATTTTCTAACGCTTCCCTGCACGGTTTTTCTGTTCCAGACGTCGTTTCTCATCCCTCGGATTCGAACTCGTACAGACGTGGAAGAAAGAAACGAGTGCCTTACACAAAGGTCCAGTTAAAAGAACTCGAAAGGGAATATGCTACAAATAAATTCATAACCAAGGACAAGAGGAGGAGGATATCGGCGACTACAAATCTATCAGAGAGACAGGTCACAATCTGGTTCCAAAATAGAAGAGTCAAAGAGAAAAAAGTGATCAACAAATTGAAGACTACCAGTTAATGGATTAAAAATGGAGAAGCAGCAATTCAAGAGTTTCAGAACTTTTTTTTGTGTGTGTTCAGATTAAAGTAATTATTAATAATAATTAAAAAGAGAAAAGACAATGAACCTCTTCTTTCAGAACAAGAGAGCTGTATCTTTGGAATTATAGCCTTTCTTTCTTTTTCTTCTTCCTTTTTTTTTTTTTTTTTTTTTAATATTGCTGTAGCAAAATGGTGAAAACTGACAGTTCTCCTGAAATCCCAAACAGCCAGCCAGTATCACTGACAGACTGTACAGCCCACACGCTTGGCTCCGAGAGATACACTTTCAATTAAGACACGATTTTCCGAGAACCTTGTAAATACTTCTACGACCTTACTATTCGAAAGAAGACCCTTCGTGGCCACGGTGCGAGAGCTGGTCAGCGTGAGGAGGTCGATGTGGACACATGATGTGGTTTTCTTCCATTGCAATCCAAACTGTATGTTGAATGACTGCTCAGGTAAACCATAGTGAAAAAATTACAATTACTGTATGTTTTTAAGCAATGCATTTAATGTCAAAAAGTAATAATAAACCTCGAAGGTACTGAATAAGGATTTCAGAGACATCAGTAATGAAGGAAGTTCTGTGGAGGATCTATCTTGATAGTAAATTTAAACATCGCAAATTAGTGAGGATAGAAAGGAAAATATTTGCTTGGAGATGTCTTTCGGTTTTATTTTTTATTTTCCACGGATGAATTCTTGTCATCTAAACTGGGGGGTTTTGTTTGTTTGGGGTTTTTAATTTTATTTTTTTCTCCTGCAGACCATACGATAGATGCATTTTAAAGGACTCTGCGTATTTTAAACCTGAAATAATCTTCAAGAATTAATATTCTAAGTCCCTGGAAATTTTTAATATTTGAACATTGGCATTTCTAACAGTAGAAAAAAAAAATGTCCTGGGAAAAATACCCAAGAACTTTGAACAGAAATACTTTTTATTTTCCCAGAAATATTTTGATTTATGTAATCTATATTTGATCTATAAGTAATTAGTCGTTTCTCCTTGTTTATTGTCTGTTATGAGGCCGCAGTAGAATGTTTAGGGATTCTTTTTACAGCACCTTTTAATCCAATCAGTTATTTCAACCAGCACATTATTTTGTTTTTATTCACTATAAGAAGCTATCTTGTAAATAAAAAAAAAAAAATCAGCGCACTGTGAAAATGTACTTATGCACCCTTTTTTTATATATTTCTACTGAAAAAATGAAAACTCAAGACGTGTAGAAGTATAGTAGTATTAATACTGTTAATAAAATAGTCACTGTAATAAAACCTGAAAGAAATACTCTTTATTTTTTCCATTTCTACCTGCATTTAATAGAAAAATATAATGTATCTGTCTTATAATTGTAATACTGTTGTCTTTCAGTATGTAGCTCGTGTATAGATGGTGGATTTTATTTTATTTTTCTTGGCGGCGTTTATCTGCGGGCAGGCACGCCTGATAACCAGCGTTCCTAAACTATAAATGTTTCGGTAATGTTAAACAGTGGTTTTGCAGCCGCGCTGGGGGCCGGGGGGTGGAAGAGCAGGATGATACAAGCGCAGCGCTGCAGCCCTCGCCGGGAAATGGAGGCTGGCGGCCGACCCCTGGGGTGGGGGCACGCTGCCCAGCCTGCCGATGCCTCAACGGGGAGGTGGGGGGGCTGCGTGGCGATGACAGGACGGGGAAGGCCCGAAACCTTGACCTTGAGGGGAAAAAAGCCGATTTGTGACCTTGACTTTTGACAGCTCCTGGCGCCGCCAGCATCCGCGGGCCGACAGCGCCACCTCGTGGCCAGTGCCGGGTGGCGTCCGCACCTGGCCGCGCCCGCGCAGCATCCTGCCCTCGCCCCGCGCCGGCACCGCCGCACCGCCCGGAACGGGCACGTTTGTATGAAATGCGCCTGGGCTTGCAAGGCAGAGCGCGGAGCGGGTTATGCTTCGCGTGCTCTCTCTCTCTGGCGGTGACAGGGCAGCGGCGATGCTGAGCGGGGGCTGGCGCGGTGCTCCGCCGGTGCCCGGCTGAGGGATGCCTGGTGCGGTGCGAGGAGCCGCCGGCCGGCCGGGCCAGTGAGTGGCGGGCGACTTTGGTCGGGCACAAAGAGAAGTTTGCTTTAGCCGCCTGTCTCCTGCGGTGGTCTGTAGCTCTAATTAGAGCTATTGGGGAACCTTTACGGTACATTTAGAGGGTATCATATACCGCGGTCGCTGTGCGCTTCTAGCCTTACATTTCTGAAATTCAAAAGGACCCACCTCTGCAGGGATCAGCGCAGAGCGATTTCCGTCCCTCAGATCCGACTGTAACGCATTCGTGCAATAACTGACATGAAAACTACCTGCAGGAGAGGGGTTTATTTCCCAGGAGGCTTTCGTGTATGGGGCTTTGCCCTACGTTCGGGATTTTAGCCTTCCCGCCGTGTGCGGCCGCGCAGTGGCTGTGAACCGCTGTGGTTTCTCGGGCTGCGAAGCCCTGTGGTTTCTCAGGCCGCGGGAAACCCGCGGCCGCGGAGCGTGGGAATTTCGGATGCATCCCTTCGGAGGCCGCGCAGGGAACTTCTGAGCGAGAAATCCCGTCCTGCTGTGAAAATAGCCTAGGAGTGTCACATTAGTGGCAGGCAGTTTCCAGATCATGTAGTCTGGTTGTGCTTTGGGGTGACAGGGTGTCGGCCCCCTGTGACAAGCACCCGGCCTTCCTGTGGCCTGCGGTACCGTGCCAGGGACCACGGGTAAAGATCCACGGGCGCAACACCACCCGTCCGCGGTGGGCAGGGCCTTGGGCTGCCCACGGGAGAGGGGAGCCACTGGGGAGCCAGTAGTCTCCGCGTCCTCCGCTGTAGCCCCGTGGCCTGGGATTTTCAGCGGAGCTGGAGCAGGCAGAAAACTCCCGTGCTGGAGCTGTTCGAGCTGCGGGAAGCCCTGTACCCTGCTCGAAGGCTGTAGGCGGGCACCGGGGACCTGTCTCCCACCGGCCTAACCTGCTGTCCACGGGCTGTCTGCCTCGGCTGCAGGCAGGCGACAGCTGCCTTTCCACTGTCTGTCTACGTGCGACGCTTTCTCCTGAAGGAGAGAAATCGCCTGAAGAAAGCCACTGGTGAATTACACTTGTTCTTGCTCAGAGTGAATAATTTTGTTTATTCCGTTATGTTTCGCAAGGTGTGTAATTTCGCAGCCTGTGTAATTATTGCATGAGACGCCGCAAATTATACGTACTGCAGGTCGGAGTTGGGGGTGACAGAGAGGACTGAATTCTGCCTTAGTCAGGATCTTCTGTTTTCAGACCATGCCCCGGAGCGATACAATTCAGTGACGCCTTGAAAGAAACTCACAATGAGAACATGGCCGACATTAGTATAATTACAGCTTTTTTTTTTTTTTTGAGGTGACTTTTAATCGGAGCTAGTGTTTGAAGATTATGTTTTCACACTGAACTACTTACCGTTCAAATCTGCTAAGCATTTCAAGACTGGCTGTGGATTAGCGAATTTAAATTCCCACTACTGTTCAAATAGCTCAGCTGCATATATATTTCACAGGGTAAAAAGGGGAGCGTTTGATTCGCGATCGCTGGCAGGAGTAAGGTAACATTTTGGATCCGACCCCTGTTACCATGTAAGTCAGCGTCGAGGCTCCGAGGCTCTCGTAGACTTCAGCAGGACGAGCAGGTCATGTTTTCCGAACCTGTAGCAGACAGTTCCCGTCAAGGAAGCAGGATCCCAGGCCAGCGGCGGAGCCCCCGCACCCCACCGGGGTGTCTCCCCCAAAGCCTCGGGCGTGCGGCGGCCACGGCGGAGGCTTCGCGCCCCGTCCCGCGGGGAGGCCGCTCCGAGCCGAGCCGCTGCCTCTCCGTCGGGCCCGGCTCGAGGCGCCTCTCGAGAAACACCCCAGGGTGCGAGTGGCTGGGTCAGGTGAGTAAAGAATGGGAGCTCCGTGCCTTGCTGCCCAGGGCACGAGAAGAGGGAGCTGAGGAGAGAGGAGGTGGCCAGCAGAGCACTCCACGGCCGTGCAGCGACTCGGGGCACCAAGACGGTGATGTCTGCGGTTTTCCGAGTCACGAAAGATTCCCTCTCCGCGGGCCTTGCGTGCACTCCCGCCCTCGCCTTGGTTGTCCTGCGTGTCTGCCTACCCACGGCTGCACCCACGCAGCCCTCCGCGCCTCCACCCCTCCGTTCCTTTGCCGGGTAGATGTGGCCTCGGAGCGCAGGGGAGAGTGGGCATGTAGGTGTGTGTGTGTGTTCGTGTTATTTATTACCTTCATTTACCGTCCAAAAGCTGTTGGCACATACATTTTCAAGTACAAATTGCTGTTGTACTACGTATTCCCCTCTCACCAATCTGCCGCCGGAATCCTAAAATACATCCCTAATACGTTTTACAAGTGAATATATCACCAACGAAAATAATTAAGCAACGTGATACATTAATTCACGACGTCCGTCCTCGCACGCGATTCAGAAAGAGTTATTATTTATATTCCCCGCGTTACAGAGAATGTTTTAAAATGGTGGGGGCGAACTTACTGTGCCTGAATTGCTGTGTAGAGTTACGTGTGCAAGGAGTTTTATTTGCAAACGTTAAGAAAATGTGCCGGAAGAAGGATTTGGAAGGAAAACAAACACAAAATCAAAAAATAAAACGTATGTAGACATAGAACAGTCTTTATTTTCTCAGCTTCCCTTGAATCAAAAATGTTAGGTATAATATTTTAGCAGATGTAGAGAGAGACGCAAGGGACAGAAGGAGCAAGATATTACTGTGTATTTAGCGTATTTATTGGAGCACTAATATCAGGGCAGCATTTCATTCCTAGAGCAAAATACGCAACATAATTAAAGACAAAAAAAAAGTTCAGTTTCGTTTCAACCTCCACGTAGTTCACTTTCAGTCTTGGATTCAGCGACATACATTTTAATGCCCAGGTCTGGAAATGTTACTTTATAATCGCCTAATTCTTGGCGTCGTGGGTCCCTCAGTCTTCCCATGGTCAGAAAGTGCCCTTATGTCTTTGAGGCGGGCAGACAGGTATAACAAATGTTATACTTTTTCCCACCCAGCGATTAATCTGGTATTTAATCTATCCCCGCCTAGAGCACTTGGCAGTAGCAAAGGTGGTTTGCTATGGGAAATAAAGTTTAGCAGGATAATAATAATAATAACTCTAAATCTATTTTTTTTTCGGCTGACTTTTGCTCGGAAAGATTCTCTTTTAAAAACCCCAGAATGCTGTCCTCAATATTGAAATGTTCAGAAACTGCCCATTGCCTCCAGAAAAACGACTTTATATATATATATGTGTGTGTGCCTGAGAGAACAGGTAAGAATCTCGGCCTTTAGCCTATACATTAAAAATACGTCCGGCATAAATAAAACTCCATTCGTGATGCATTTCAGCATTCTCCGTGGGCAGCATTAGCAATAAAATCAAGACAGCGTTTAATACAAAAAAAAAACATTGGCAGGCGCTAAAAGGCAGTTTGTCGCCATTCATAACATTTAGATGCGTTTCAATGCACTTTCATGAGGATTTGAAGAGATGTCCTTGCGCGCTCTCGGCCAGTAAAGGAGTCCGAAAAGCAGAGGGGGAGCGAAACAGCGGGTGGCTTTTCCGCGTGGGTCGGGGAGAATGTGGGGCGGTGGGTGCCGGGATGGGCCCATGCGCCCCGGCCGCGTCTGCACGGGTCCGGCCGCGGGTGTTCTGGCCACGCCGTGAGCCTTTCCCTGCCCCCTGGGCCCCCTCCGCCTTGAATGCAGTTGATTCATGAACTGGGGTACGAAATACTAATGTTCATTAAGTCTATCCTACTCCCTCCTCCCTTCGGCCTCCTTCCCGCCCCCGCACCCCCAAAAAGAATTTTTTTTTTTTTCTCCAGTGAATAGCTTCAACATGGCGTACTGCAAGGCAGAAGCTTTGCCCGTTCCTAGATCTGAACTGTGATTAAACGTCCCCAAAGAGAGCATCTCTCTTCCTCCCGCCGCTCCCCCCTCCTTTCCCTCCCCTTAGCGTAAAGCGCCCTCTTCTACGTAGGAAAGGTCAAGTCCTACAACGCGCAACCCACGGTCATTACTGTACTGTGACCCGGGGTGTACTGGGGAGGAACGGCCGGGTGTCTCGTGATCAAAAACACTGGGACTTTTTTTTTTTTTTCCTCCTACTCCTGCGATGGGAATCCGTGGAATTAGACAGCATTTTAGCCTCCTGCAATCACCTTGTGTGCAAATCGCCATCGGAAATCCTAAGGGACCAGGAGAGAAACAGAGAGAGGGGGAGAGAGAGAGAGAGAGGGCGGGGGGGAAGAGAGAGAGGTAAAAATAAATAGCTGTAATAGTGGTATAAATAATAACAGCAATAATCGTCATTAGCCTGTGATATCGCTGCATTTTGCCTGAAGCTGGCAAGGAAGGACGATGTGCCCCAGTGGCTAGATTTCTCTCCATCTAAAGGCAAACCAACAACAACTCGAACAAAAAAAAAATAAACCCCCAAATCAACAGCAACCCAAGACACTGAAAAATCGAGAAGGAATGTTTGGTGGACCGTGTATGTTTAATCTGTAAGAGAGGAAACAAAAAAATATGCAATCCATCCTCACTGATCTGGAGATCTACAGCCCAGCGCGGGATCCTAACTGTCAGTCTCCGTGGGGATATATTTTTGCACAGGCGAGAGACTTCTGGATGCTGGGGTAAGATTTTCGTGCTCTTCCTGGAAGCGGCTCAGTGTTTCTCCTCTCCCCCTGCTCGGTGGTGAACTAAGCAAACAAGCCAACAGCAAACACCCACCCGATCCCCTCGCAAAAAGCCCCCTGCATGACTGGAGCAGTCATTCGGGAGGCCTTTGTGGAGAGTTTCCCAGGCCCCTGCTCTCTCCCCCAGCCCACCCACCCACCCCACTCCCTTTCCCCCGCGGTGTATGAGGCCGAAGCGCCGCTTCTCCTGCGGGGACCTTGGGGAAGGCGGCTGCCTGAGCTGATGCTAATAGAGCCGAAGAACCGGTTTAGAAAAG